>JAHRHZ010000016.1:41245353-41257722 GCA_024137785.1 Ginglymostoma cirratum | reverse complement strand
GTGTTCCACTCCAGGCATTCCAGCCCTCGCCATGCTACTGCCAGTGTCCTGCTGCAGGCATTCCAGCCCTCGCCATGCTACTGCCAGTGTTCCACTCCAGGCATTCCAGCCCTTGCCATGCTACTGCCAGTGTCCTGCTCCAGGCATTCCAGCCCTTGCCATGCTGCTGCCAGTGTTCCACTCCAGGCATTCCAGCCCTCGCCATGCTACTGCCAGTGTCCTGCTCCAGGCATTCCAGCCCTTGCCATGCTGCTGCCAGTGTTCCACTCCAGGCATTCCAGCCCTTGCCATGCTGCTGCCAGTGTTCCACTCCAGGCATTCCAGCCCTTGCCATGCTGCTGCCAGTGTCCGGTCTTGGCTGATTCACTGGTCCGATCTCGGCACCGCTGCCTCACTGGCCCGCCCTGCATGGCCAACTCCTGATCCTCTGCCGTCGCTCCAGCCCATGCTCGATCCACCGTCTCTGCAGGACACAACCTGCACATTCAGCTCCTGCTGTGAGGTTACCGGTCACAACCCAACACTTTCCTGACTCCTTAGGTAGGATTTTAAAAGCGGTCGGGGGTGAGGGGCATAGAATTACTCCAGAGGGATAGAGAAGAAGGTTTAAAAAAAAGGAAGGACAAAATAAGAAATAGAAAGAGAACTGATGAGTTCTAACATGCATTGCCTGACCTAAAATGTCACCTCTTCTTTACACTGATTTAACGTTTAGGTCTCTCAGGGCAGCAACTTTAAAGAAATTCAGGGATTTACATGTACATATTAATCAATTAAACCCTTCTAACTGGTTAAAGATTTAACAGCATCTTAGGTTTGTTTAATACATCCTCATCAGTGGTGTGACCCTTTGATCTTTTACTTATAAATTCTATGTCTTAAAGTACCTTTCTCACTAACGCCTGAAGAAGGAGTGAGGCTCCGAAAGCTAGTGTTTTTAAATAAACCTGTTGGACTATAGCCTGTTGTCATGTGATTTTTGACCTTGTTCAACCCATTCCCACACCGGCACCTCCACATCATGACTTCTCTCACGAGCGTGACTTCACCAGGACTGACAATGATGAAGACACGGGAGCAGACATTTTAACAGTGCAAATGAAGACATATTTACAGAAGTGCAGCTTTATTTAAAAATATTCATTACCTGTGCCACATATGTGCCCTTAGTATGCTTTCTTTCTTTTTTTACCTTCACTATATTTAAATGCAGTCCTGATTCCCGCAGTTGGATTTGATTTGATTCGATTTGATTGATTTATTGTTACATGTACCGAAGTAAAGTGAAAAGCTTTGTTTATGAGTAGTACAGGAAGATCATAGTAAGCAAACACATAAGGGTCATAGGGTGAAGAAAAACTAGACAGAAGCATACGATTTATGTCACACAGGGCATGCACTAGGCAAGATCAACAATATTACGATCAGCATTATTTGAGGTTAGACAGTCCATTCATCAGTCTAATAACGGCAGGGAAGAAGCTGTTCTTGTACCTGCTGGTGCATGTGTTCAAGTTTGGTACTATCTGCCTGATGGAATGGGTAGTAGGAGAGCATTGTTAGGTTACGATGGGTCTTTGATGATGTTGGCAACCTTTCCATTACTACGGGCCATGTAAATGAAGTCCATGAATAGAAGGTTGGTTTCCATGATGGTCTGGGCTGTGCACACAGCCTTCTGTTGTTTCTTTTGGTCCTAGCTAGACCAGGCTGTTGTGCACCTGGACAGTATGCTTTTATTGGTGCATCTGTAGAAGTTTGTGAGGGATTTTATGGATATGTCAAATTTCCTGAACCGCCTGAGGAAGAAGAGGCATTGTTGTCCCTTCTTGACCATCGCATCTACATGGGAAGTCCAGGACAGGTTGTTAGTTATCGTCACTCCTAGGAACTTGATCCTTTCCACCCTCTCAACCTCAGCTCTGTTGATGTAGATGGGTCATGTTCTCCTGCCTTATTTCTGAGGTCAATGATCAGTTCTTTAGTTTTGCTCACATTGAGAGAGAGGTTGTTTTTATTGTAGCACATCACCAAGCCCTCTATCTCCTTTCTGTATTCTGACTCATCATTGTTTGATATCCTTCCTACCACGGTGGTGTTGTCAGCAAACATGTAGATGGTATTCATTTGGAATTTGGCTACACAGTCGCGGGTGTACAGGAAATACAGTAGGGGGCTGACCATGCATCCTTGGGGTTTTTTTTCCAGTTTTGAATGCTATTTTGGAGGAGGTGCTGTTGTCTATCTTCACTGATTGCAGTCTGTGGGTCATAAAGCTGAGGATCCAGTTGCAGAGGGCGGAAACAAGACCTCAGTCTTGGAGTTTTGAGATCAGTCTGGAGGGGATAATGGTGTTGAAGCAGGACCTGTAGTTGATGAGCAGGAGTCTGACACAGGTGTCCTTGTTGTCCAGAAGCTCCAGGGATGAGTGCAGGGCAAGGGATATGGTATCTGCTGTGGACCTGTTACGTCGGTGAGCAAATTGTAGGGATCAAGACAGGCTGGGAGATTCAACTTGATGTGGGGCATGACCAGCCTTTCAAAGCACTTCACGATTGTGGAGGTCAGAGCCATTGGATGGTATTTGTCAAGGCATGTTGCATGTGCTTTCTTAGGTACTTGATAATGGTGGTCTTCTTGAAGCAGGTGAAGACTTTGGCTTGTAGGAGGGAGTCCTGGAGTAGAAGGATTCTGCTCTGTCGTTGGACCTGTTTGACTGGAAGACTTTTGTAGCTGTTCCTAGGGACAGGCCTAGTGAGAGGGTGCTGTTCAGAAACAGGCTTATCCTCCTTGACTTCAACTACTGCATGTTTCGGGATCACGGGCAGTGAGAAGGTGAAGAGGTTGGGAATTTTGGAGAGTACTGAGAAGGCTCCCCTGGGGGTCCTGTGCATGTATCCTCCTCCCTATGGGTGCCTGGTGGCACTACTGTCTCTGTTAGAGAAGAAACACCATCTGGAGTGAAATCAATGTCCCTCATCCCCTTGCCATTAATGCTGAGCACCCATTGCTACAACGATAGAGAGCAGGTCAAAAGCAGGGCAGCCAATCCATAGTGCCTGTACCAGTTGTCCAAATGAGCATCATGATTTAGTGCTATTTTCCCACCCTGTCTCCATAACCTTGTACATTATTTCAAAATAAATAATCATCCTTGTGAATGACTCATCGAACCTACATCCATCACACTTCAAGCTGTATACTCCAGCCCCAAACAACTCCTTGTGAAAATGTTTCAAACTGAGAATCACGATGGAGTAGCAATTAAAGAGCATTGTGTGGCATTTGAAAATTAATCAACTTGATTTTATATCATGGCTCACATTGCATGATATACCAGCTCAACTTAATTCAGTCTTTACATGGTGTGGAGGGTGGGAATATGTGGAGCTCAACTTTTTTGAATGTTATGTACTGAGATTGCTTGGTATTACAGAACTAAAACATTGCTAAAAGATGACAAAGCCAGCAGTCTAGGATGCAAGAAACAGATTTGGGAAAAAAAAGAGACATCGATTTAGAGAGCTTGAGAAGATAGTACTGGCTGGTTGAATCATTGGAAAATATTTTTCAAATCAACATGTTCAGAGACGTATTATACACCTCTGTAATAGGAACAGTTAACTGCCAATCTTGGTTCTCAGGCAGGATAGGTAGTCTTTGATTGGTCATGGTGTTGTTGTTGGACTGTATCAATGATCATCAAACTCCATGACACCTTTATTTTCTAATGAAAAAGATACATTTGTCTATATGAGTTCATTTTGCTCACTTCAAGTCATATCCGGTGTGTTTATATGTGGAGCTTTTTGTACTTGTAAATACATTATACTGTAAATCTAACTGATAATCTTAAACTGGTTTCCAGCATAACTCTTGGCACAGTCTTACATCCTTGACCTGATTAGTGCAAGGTGAAGAGCTTTGACCTCTGGTCTCCTTTTTAGCAATGTGTAACTCTCTAAGGTTGAGACATGAAGGGAAGAATTGTTCAAGTTTGGTTCTGCTCTACTTCAAAGTGTGGCTAGACTGCAATGTTAACAATGCAGAGATGATGCTTTTTTCCAATTATTAATTAATTCCACATATTATCATCTAGTTCTAATATGGATTGCAGTTGTAACCTTTGTTTAAATTAGTGATCAATTGAATTGAAAAGTCAAATTTAAAAACATTTACCTTTTGGAAGATCTTATCAGGATATCTCTAAATGGATTTCACAGATGGATAAAAATATTCGTGAAAGGAAATTGCAGACTATGACACAGAAAGGACTGTGAAGTCATTACAAATTACAAGATGCAAACAAGCAATGAGAGGGCTGCAGCGTTGGGCTTTTATAGGAAAATAATGATCACATAAGTGGAACAGATGAGTGCAATGGAGGACTGCAACATTAAAATGTAGTTAAGCCTGACTGTTTAATAGTTGAAGAGGGACAACAATAATTAGGTCAGAAGGGAACAAAACTTAATACAGTACTCCGGTAATTAAACTAGCCGCATATCTTCAAATACTGGGAGCAATGCTCATCATTGCAAGCAAAGACCTGTTGCTTCTTGAATTTTGCTTTTAACAACTGGAATACAAATAGGTGTTGATGGGTAAACATAATATCATTTGTTGAATCAGGAATTTTTATTTTACAATTCATCAGCCTTTTGAACGGCAAGAACCATTTCATGAAGTCCAATTTCTGTCCTAGCCATCAGAATGAAATGAGCAGTGGCACACAGCACTTCTTATCCTGTTCTCACTAGAGATGGATACCCAACCAGCAATAGCAGATAAGTACCGTGCTGCATCTTGGAAATTGAAATGGCAAAATATAAATAGAGTCCAAAGGTGTTTCTGGTAAATTTTTGAAAGGTCTGGTCCTGCTCAGTAGCACTAGATTATTCAGATCTGAATCAATCATTTAAAGTGTTTTTAAAGGGCACTCACATGCAAATTTTCACAATATTATATCATAGCAGTGAAATTCAAAGGAAAACATTTTACAAAATTCCTAGAAATTAGGATCATTGATTTCATGATGGAGTTGGAGTACATTCTGACTAATACTCTGTGCATAATGTGAATATTGATGTCAGGGCTATTATAGCAAGATTACCTTGCTTCAGACAGTTTGTTATGCACCTCTATATTCCAAGAGATCCAGACAGAAACTTAACATCTTTCTGAGTCATTGCAAGAACCTGCGTCGAATAACTGGCAGTAATTGTCCTTTCCAATTTAGAGGTTATAAAAACCACTATAAAAGTGACAAATACTAGATGTTACACAGCTACTTGGTTAGAGACAAATAGCTATCACTAAAACAAAATGACTTTGTAATTCTTTTGAGCATTTTTCATATCTTTCTAAAAAGCTAAACCAATTTATGTCAAAGCAGCTCTAATTCCAGAAGCCTCAGGTGATAAATAACATGTCTTCTCCTGACATATTACAAACTGCTTCAGCATCCCGAAGGCAATAATTTAGTGCACTATTCTGAATTTTGTGCTTTTCAATATTTGTTTCAAATTATCTTTATCTATTGTCACTTACGACTGCTTGAATATCATTGAATTGGTTCATAAGTCTGATGAAGACTCTAGCCTTTTACGCTGTTAAAACCACCAGACTATCATGCATTAACGTTCCAAAGATGTTGCAATTCTGGATTTTCATTCAGACATTTGCTGTCTTAATGATTGCATAGTAGATGCAAACTATATCTATTTGCTGCGGCAGTGTACAGCCTGAAGATTAACAATTTGCAAAACAATTGCATGTTTGCTTCAATAGGGTAGAATTTGAGCTTGGATTGGCTAACTGGAGGAATTCATGAGGATGCTCATCCATTGAGTAAGTGCAAAGAACTGAGGCATGTGAGCCCAGTAAGAAAGCCCAACAAATAGGACTTTTGTTGAAGCTTCGATCCAGGCTTGGCCGGAAAGCAGGTCATTCAAAAGGGTTAAGTTGATTGTAGAGTTTGGCAAGCTCACGGAGTATTGTCTGTCTTTTCTTGTAGACCCTGGAGGAAGGCACCTGACATCATAAAAATGAATTCAGAAAAGATTTAAGGCAAGACAAATGGATGGAATATACAACACTTCTGAGAACTGCATCGTGGTTCTTAGGCGTACAATTAATAGTCCTACTGTTCCAAAGTCTCTTCCATAATGGTCATAAAGGAACTGTAGTATAAAAAGAAACATGATATTTTTAGACCACTACAGTTTATTTCAATTCAGAGAACAGAATTCAATCAGATGGCTGAGTCAAGATGACATAGGAGATGTTTAAAAATGGCAGACCGGTCCTGATTCCCGGACTCCCGACTCCAGTTTTCAGGAGCGTCTTTTAAGACTAGAGACTGGTTAATGTTGCAAATGCATATGTTGTAATCCTCACCTGGCCAGCTCCATCGTAAGGACAGGCATGTCCTAGTCCTTTATAATTTTCAAAGAGTAATGATCCATGGCGCCTCAGAGATGCTGTGAAACATAGTCTGCGTGAAAAAAACTTCTGGCAGGTAAGTTCAAAAGGTTCTCAGACCAACCATGGTATCTATGACACCACACCCATCCCTCATGGCCCCTCATGATCAACCAAATAGATGATCCGTTTAGGGTTCAATGCAAGGGAAGTTTAAAAAAAATCAAAAAGAAATGAGAGAGTACAGGTTTAGAGTAGTAAGGAGGTGAGCAATATTCAAAGTTGACAGAAAGGGATAGAAAATACTTGCAGAAAAGTGCAGGAGGGTGTGTAATGAAAACAGAAGAGTCAAAACTCAAAGCTCTTTATCAGAATATGTGCAGTATTTGTAACAAGATAGATGAGTTGATGACACAAGTAGAGGTAAATGAAAATGATCTGATGGCTATTATGGACTCATGGATGTAGGTGATCAAGGTTGAGAACTCGATATTCAAGAGAATTCAACATTTCATTAGAATAAGCAAAAAGTAAAAGGAGATGGGGTAGTTTTTAGATTTAGTAATACATAAACAGGTAAAATTCATAAGACCTATTAAAGCTGAGGATCCTGTCAGGGATAGTGGCCATAACAGCAACAGAATTTCAGGTCTCAAACCAGTGTCCGCAATTGAAATAAGGCCAATTACAGAGTTATGAAGAAAAGATTGTCTAAAGCGGGCTGCGAAAATAGACTCAGGAGAATGTTGTGGCTTCTACATCGGGGAAACCAAGCGAAGGCTTGGGGACCACTTTGCAGAACACCTGCACTCAGTTCGCAACAAACAACTGCACCTCCCAGTCGCGAACCATTTCAACACCCCCTCCTATTCCTCAGACGACATGTCCATCCTGGGCCTCCTGCAATGCCACAATGATGCCACTCGAAGGCTGCAGGAACGGCAAATCATATTCAGCCTGGGAACCCTGCAGCCCAATGGTATCAATGTGGATCTCACAAGCTTCAAAATCTCCCCTCCCCCAACCGCATCCCAAAACCAGCCCAACTTGTCCCCGCTTCCCTAACCTGTTCTTCCTCTCACCTATCCCCTCCTCCCACCTCAAGCCCCACCCCCATCTCCAATCTACTAACCTCATCCCGCCCCCTTGACCTGTCCATCCTCCCTGGACTGACCTATCTCCTCCCTACCCCCCCACCTACACTCACCTTTACTGGCTCCATCCTCGCCTCTTTGACTTGTCTGCCTCCTCTCCACCTATCCTCTCCTCTATCCATCTTCTATCCGCCTCCCCCTCTCTCCCTATTTATTTCAGAACCCTCTTCCCTCCCCCATTTCTGATGAAGGGTCTAGGCCCGAAACGTCAAGCTTTCCTGCTCCTATGATGCTGCTTGACCTGCTGTGTTCATCCAGCCCCATGCTTGTTATCTTGGATTCTCCAGCATCTGCAGTTCCTACTATCTCAGGAGAATGTTAGTGGATAAGGAGCAACAGACTATTAAACAGATACGTCATAATGCTCAGCAAAAATTTATTCTGGTCAAAAAGAAGGTTTTGAAAAGAAGAATGAAACATCATGCTTAACAAATGCAATCAAAAGGAGTATCCAATTAAAAACCAAGGCATTTAAGAAGCCAAAACTAGGCCAAAAAAATTGGGATCTTTTTATGACCCAGCAGTGGATGACTAAAGAAGAATGAAATGGGACAAAATTGATTATGAAAATAAATTGGCAAGAAACAGAAAAACGGATAAAACTTCTATGGATAGATATAAAAAAGTGAGAAGCTAAAGTAAGTGTGGCTCCTTTGGAAGGTGTGACTGGTGAGTTGATAATGGGGAAACACAGCAATATTTTGTAAAACAAACAAAGAACTGAGGATCAAAAACACAAGTTGCTGGAAAAGCTCAGAGGGTTGGGCAGCGTCTATGAAGAAAAATTCAGAGTTAACATTCCAGGTTCAGTTTTGAGGAAGGGTCACCGGACCCGAAATGTTAACTCTGATTTTTTCTTCACAGATGCTGCCAGATGCGCTGAATGTTTCCAGCAACTTTTGTTTCTGTTCCTGATTTTACAGCATCTGCAGTTCTTTCAGTTTTTATAAAGAACTGAGGATGTTGGAAATCTGAAACACAAATGGAAATTGCTGGAGAAACTCAGCAGATCTGGCAGCATCTGTGGAGAGAAAGCAGAGTCACTGACTGAAACATTAACTCTGCTTTATCCCCACAGAAATATTTTGCATCGGTCTTCACAGTAAACATGGTAACAGGGAAGCAAAATGCTTCCATTCATCGCGAGATGAAGAGATCTTGTAACAATCTCCAGCAGGGGACTAAAGGCAAACAAGTCGCCAAGACCTGATTTCCTGCATACAAGGATTTTCAAAGAAATGACAATAGACAAAGTGGAGGCCTTGATCAACATATTCCAGTAATTACTGGGGATTCTGGGGGAGCTCGAGCAGTTTGGAAAACTGCTGATGTGATGCTCTGTTCAAGGAAGGAGTGAGACAGAAAGCAAAGAGCGTTGCATCAACCTCATATCTATGGTAGGAAAATACTAGAGTCCATTATTAAGGAGGAAATAGCAGAGCATTTAGAAAACCTTAACACAGTCAAACTGAGGCAACATGGTTTTGTGAAAGGATAATCATGTTTGAAAAAAATTGCTGAAGTACTTTGAGGATGAGAAAATCACAGTTGATAGAAGGGTAGATGTATTTGTGTTTCCAGAATGCATTTGATAAGATGCTACAAAAGAGGATATTGCATTAGATAGGAACTCATGATTTTGGGAGGATTGTGTGAGGTAGATTTAAGATCAGTCAGTACACAGAAAGTGTAGATTGGGACTGATAGATCCTTTTCAGGTTGCAAAGACATAACTAGTAGAGGGCCATAGGAATCAGTCCTAGGGTCTCAATGATTTAGATCTTAGAATCCCTACAGTGGGGAAACAGGCCCTTTGGCCCAACAAGCCCACACTGACCCTCAGAGCATTCCACCCAGGCCCATCCCCTTATACCCCACCTAATCCACACATCCCTGAATACTATGGGCAATGTAGCATGGCCAATCCACCTAGCCTGCACATCTTTGGACTGTGGGGGGAAACCAGAGCACCCAGAGGAAACCCAAGCAGACATCGGGAGAATGTGCAAACTCCACACAGACAGTCACCCAAGGATGAAATCGAACCCGGGTTCCTGGTGCTGTGAGGCAGCAGTGCTAAACACTGAACCACCGTGCCACCCCCAAATTTGCTGTCTAGATGAATGACTTGGAGAGGCGCAAGGTGTAATGTATCCAAATTTGCTGACAATAAATAAAAGGTGGGAGGCCATGTTGTGATGAGAACATAAGAAATCTGCGAGAAGACAGATATGTTGAGTGGGCGTGCGGTAAGTTGGCGGATGGAGTTTAATGTCAGAAAGTGTGAAAGCGTCTACTTGGAAAGAACTAAAAGGCAGACTATTATTTGAAAGGAGAGAAACACCAAAAAAGCATAGCATCTGTGTGTTCTTGTGCATGAAACACAAAAAATTTATCATGCAGGCACAGCAAGTCATTAAGAAAGAAAATGGCACCTTTATTGCTTGGGGTTGGAGTTTAAATAAAGAGATGTCTTTATTGAGTGTTGACATGACCACACCTGGAGTACTGTATACAGTTTTGGATCCCATATTTATAAAAAGACATATTGTATTGGAGGCAGTTCAAGACAGATTCACCAGGCTGGTTACTGGGATGAAGGCATTGACTTTTCAAACATGTTTAATTGGTTATGCGTTTATTTATTACTGTTGATCTGATTGAAACCTACAAGATTCTGAGAGGGTATGACAGGGTACACTTAAGAAGGTATTTCCACTATTGGCAGAGTCTTGAGCTAGAGGACATAGTTACAGAATAAGGAGACACTCATTTAAAACTGTGATGTGAAGTAATTTCTTCTCTCAGAGGTAATAAATATCTGGAATTTTCGATCCCACAGAATTGTAGAGGCTAATTCAATGAGATTATTTAAAGAGGAGGTGGATAGACTCTTAAATTATTGGGGAGTCGAGAAGCTGGAATGAAAGAGGAATAGAGGTCCGGGATAGGACATCCATGATCGAATTGAATTATGGAGCTGGCTTGAGGGGCCAAAAAGCCTACTCCTGTTCCTATTTCTTATGTTCTTATGTTCTAGCAGGGCCATTCAGCTCCTGACCTCTTCATGGCCTTGGTTCAAATACGGTCAAAAGAGTTACACTCCAGAGATGGGGTGAGAGATATTACCCTTAACATCAAGGCCTCATTTGACTGAGTGTGACATCAAGGATTCCCTCCCAAAACTACAGTCAATGTGAATTTGAAGGAAAATTCTCAGCTGGCTGCAGTTATACCTAGCACCAGACATCACAGAACACAGACCAAGGCTCCACCATCTTCAGTTGCTTCATCAATTACCTTCCCTCTACCATAAGGCCAGAGATCAGAAGGTTTGCTGCTTACACAATATACAGCATTATTCTGACTCCTCAGGTACTGAAGTATTTGGTGTCCAATCACAGCAAGATGTGGAAGATATCCAGGTTTGGGCTAACAATTAGAAAGTATCATTCATGCCACAGAAGTGCCAAGCAATGCCCATCTCCAACAAGAAAGTATTTAACCATAACTCTTTGATTTTGATAGCATTATCATCTCTGAATCCCCCACAGTCAACATTCTGGGGGCTACCATTGATGAGAAACAGAACTGAACCAGTTGTAAAATGATTGTGGCCACAAGAGCAAGTCAGAGGTTAGAAATCCAGAAGTGAGTAACTCACTTCCTGACTCCTCAAAGCCTGTCCTCCATCTGCAGGCACAAGTCAGGAAATCAGGTGAGTGATGAAATACTCCCTACTTGCCTAGATGAGTGCAGGTGCAACAGTATTCAAGAAGCTTGACCCTTTCCAGGAAAAAAAACAGCCCACCTGATTAACACCTCATCTAACACCTTCAATATTCATTGCCTCCGCCGCAAACATACAGTAGCAGCAACGTTTGTACCATTTACAGGATACACTGCAGAAATTCATCAAAGCTCTTTACGCAACACTTTCTAAACCCATGGCTATGACCATCTAGATGGACAACAGCAGCAGGTACATGGGAATCTGCAAGTTCCTATCCAATCCACTCATCATGCTAACTTTGCAATATATTACTACACCTTCAACATTGCTGGGTCAGAATCCTGGAACTCTATGCCTAACAGAATTGTTAGTGTACCTACACTAAATGGTTCAGGAAGGTAACTCGTTCCAAACTTCTCAAGGGTAACTAGAGATAGGCAATCTATGCTGGCTCAGCTAGAAAAGCCCCTGAATGAATGAAAAAAGGTCCATTTTGATATCTCACATCATGCAACAATTTCATTTTAAAATGTCAGATAATGCAATTGGTATTTCATCCGTTTACCATTTCACACAGATGCACAGCCCAAATATTTGACAGATATTATAACACAATATAAAGACATATACACCAAGCATGCTTAATAATGGAATAATAAGAAATTGTATATCTTTCCTGTGATTTTGGGTCAAAGTTCTAATTAATAGCAAAATGTTTTCAGTTAGTTTCTGCATTTCTGTTTTTTTTAAGGAATAAAGTTATTGTTATCTGCAAGGCAAATCCAATCACATTCTTCTGCTTGTTCCACTTTTGCTATCAACATAATGAATACATATTGAATTGGTATCCTCAGGCAGGCGTTTATAAGGAAGACTTCCATCTGATCCATTAGCAGAAATCTCAATAAATGCCAAACTCTTTCAATGATGTGTTTTTGCCTAATTATCATTTTAAAGGCATTTTCAGATGAACTCAAAATATTGTATTCATAAATACAGCTGATAAATATATACTAGAGATAAAAGGTACTGCAGATGCTGGAGAATCCGAGATAACAA
>JAHRHZ010000016.1:41187304-41244357 GCA_024137785.1 Ginglymostoma cirratum | reverse complement strand
GTTTTTCCTCTCACCCCAAGCCACACCCCCATCTCCTATCTACTAACATCATCCCGCCCCCTTGACCTGTCCGTCCTCCCTGGACTGACCTATCTCCTCCCTACCCCCCTACCTACACTCACCTTTACTGGCTCCATCCCCGCCTCTTCGACTTGTCTGCCTCCTCTCCACCTATCCTCTCCTCTATCCATCCTCTATCCGCCTCCCCCTCTCTCCCTATTTATTTCAGAACCCTCTTCCCCTCCCCCATTTCTGATGAAGGGTTTAGGCCCGAAACGTCAAGTTTTCCTGCTCCTATGATGCTGATAAATATATACTAGTTGTGTAAGTATGTATATAAATACAATTATACATCTTTGCAATTTGATAGACAATATGAGCCTGTTACCTAAGATGAAACAAAATTATTGACTGCAGACCTTTCAGATTGTTGTGTGGTTCTGTTGCCTAAACTGATGTAGACATTCATAATTTAAATTAGCGAACAAAACAGATCTAAGGGGAAAGGACGCATTTTCTGTTTCTTAAATTACATTGAATCAAGTGAAGTCTAACATTGTGACAGATGCCTGCATGCTGGAAATGAGAGATTTAATAAATGACACCTTCCCTGAAGGGATACCCAAAATGTAATCCTGGCACTGTTTTGTGTTAGCATATATAGAAAACTTGGACATTTGGCTAGCAAGGTTTTAATGTTAATACAAGATGCCAAAATAGGGGGCAGACCAAAGATCCAATGCAACTAGGTTCCAAGAATTTAGATACGTTAAGCAACTTGATCAATATGGATCAGATACGAATCAGTATGTGTAAGTATTACATAATTAGTACATGAATAATGAAAAAAAAAATCAGCGTTAATGTTTCGGGTCCGGTAACCCTTCCACAGAACTGAGGAAAGGTCACTGGACCTGAAATGTAAACTCTGATTTTTCTTCACATATGCTGCCAGAGCTGCTGAGCTTTTCCAGCAATCTGTTTTTGTTCCTGATTTACAGCATCTACAGTTCTTTCAGTTTTTAATTAGGAAGCAAATATGTGTATTGATTAATTTAGAATTTTATTAGAATCCATGTACATTATGTATGGGCCTCTCAGTTAAGGTCATCAAGGGAGATTTCAAATATCCCATGATGGATGAATAAAGGGATGGGTGTGTCACAATTTTGAAAATCTGAAAAATGCTGTGACCTACGTCAGCACAGGAGCAGAGAGCTGGGGTGGCAGGCGGCAAGGGCAAGAGCAGGATCAGGCGGCCTGTGACAGCAATGGTATCAGGAGCAGACTGTAAGGCAGCAAGATCAGGCAGCCTCCCAGTGGCAGCAGTAGCAGGAACAAGCTGCAAGATGGCAATAGTTGGCAGCCCAGAGCGGTGGCAAGGGCAAGATTAAGCCCAGAGCAGGGGAAGGTAGGGCCCTTGTGGTGAATGTGACCCCAGCATGGCCAGATGATTATTGATTGATTTATTGTGTGCCGAAATACAGTGAAAAACTTTGTTTATGGGTGGTACAGACAGATCATGGTAAACAAAGGATGTACAGATCAAAAAAGACATGGACAGAGCCATACAGGCTGCTTTGCACAGGGACTGTGCTAGGCGAGATCAGCATTAGCAAGATCAGCATTATTTGAGGCTAGAGAGTCCATTCATCAGTCTAACGATGGCTGGGAAGATGCTGTTCCTAAACCTGCTTGAAACTACAGAAGGTGGTGCGCACAGTCCAGACCATCACGGAAGTCAATCTTCCATCCATGGGCTGGATCAGGCTTCTGTATCTTCTGCCGAATGGAAGAAGTTATAGGAGATCATTACCAGAGTGTGATGCGTCTTTGATGATGTTGGTAGTCTTTGTGTGGCAGTGAGCTGTGTAAATACGCCCATGGATGGAAGTTTGGCTTCCGTGATGGTCTGGGCTGTGCGCACCACCTTCTGTAGTTTCATAAGGTCCTGGGCGGAGCAGTTGCCATACCAGGCCATTATGCACCCAGAGAGTATGCTTTCAGTGATGCATCTGTAGAGGTTGTTAAGGGACCTTATGGATATGCCAAATTGCCTGAGCTGCCTCATAAAGAAGAGACATTGTTGCGCCTTCTTGACTGTCGCATCTACGCGGGAAGTCCAGGACAAGTTCTCGCTTAACATCAATTTGAGGAACTTGATGCTCTTCATTCTTTCAACCTCAGTTCTGCTGATGTAGATGGGCGCATGTTCTCCTCTTTTCTTTCTGAAGTCGATGATCAGTTCTTTAGTTTTGCTGATGTTGAGAGACAGATTGTTTTCATTGCACCACATCACCAAGCCCTTTATCTCCCTTCTGTATTTTGACTCATTGTTGTTAGTTATCTGTCCCACCACGGTGGTGTCATCAGTGAACTTGTAGATGGCATTTGTTCAGAATTTGGCAACTTAGTTGTAGGTGTACAGGGAGTACAGTCGGGAGCTGAGGACGCATTCTTGGTGGGGTCCAGTGTTAAGTGCTATTATGGAGGAAGGGCAATTTACTATCCTCACGGATTGTGGCCTATGGGTCAGAAAGCTGAGGGTCCAGTTGCAGAGGGTGGAGCTGAGACCAAGGTAACAGAGTTTTGGGATCGTTCTGGAGGGGATGATGGTGTTGAAGACAGAGGTGTAGTTAACGAGCAGAAGTCTGAGGTAGGTGTCTTTGATGTTCAGATGTTCCAGGGATGAGTGCAGGGCTAGGGATATGGCATCCTCTGTGGCCCTGTTACGTCGGTAGGCAAATCAAAGGGGATCGAGGCAGGCTGGATTGTGGTGTTGAACTGTTAACTGTATTTTTTTTGTTTTTCTACTTTTTAGAAAGAAGAACTGCATTGTTTAGCTTTTTAAATTTTGTTTTCTTTATTTTTATGCTTTGTACCTAAAATTCTGTGCCTGGGTAACTTTGTACCTAAGATAGAGCCTCAAGTGGCAGCTTGTAAACATTTCACTGTACTGCATGTGAAAACAAAGCTAATTCAATTAATTTAATTCAATGTAACCATTTCCAATTATAATAAGCCAGGTTTCAGGAAGATAACTAACTTGTTTTTGGGAAGCAGGTCAGTTATTTAAGTATGCCAACAAGGGTGTGTGTCTTATATTTTAACAGCCTTTCATATTTCATGCTTCTTGTGATAATTCAGCCGTTAGGGACTGGGATGAGGGGCTGGGGGCGTGGGTGTGTGAAATGAAATGGCTGAAAGCTGGATCCAACATGTAATTTCCAACATTGCGGTCAGCCAAGTGGAATAGGAATGCTTCTCATTCAGCAGGATTACCCACGGTGCTCGGTTGCCCAGCCATTACCAGTGCCACATCTCTGTTCCCTCCTTTAACATTGGAGTCATAGCTTATGTTAGAATTGGGAGTGACTGAGGCCAGTAAAAATCACCCAATTCAATCTGCGTCATCACTCAAATTTATTGCTGATGATACATTGTGTTCTACCAAGAGGTTAGAAGACTCATAATTCATGAAGCTGTTGTCACAACGCTCTTTCTCTAAAGTCAAAAAACACCCATCAGATATCTTCACTGGTACACCATTACATATTCTGTAGGAACATTTTAGGTCAAATTTGAAATATTCTGCAAAGAATCACAGAGAATTCACTCCACAAAACCACTCGTACATTTCATTTTTCATTTGTGTGTACTGTCATTTACCGAAGGCAATGAAAATAGCATTGAACTTCACAAGGTGAAAGGGAGGTTACATGGATAGAATTGACATATTTGTTTTTTATTGCAAGCATTTTGCTCTTTGTGTAAAGAACATTTTACACTACACAGGCTACTGTAACATTCTGGTTTCTTTTAATCAGATTAGAATTGTAACAATGAATACAATTTATTGACACAAGAACTATCCTGGTACCTGTTTAATCCTAAGATCTAGATTTTCATACTTTGGTCTGTGTTGGCACCAGCACAGAAGGGCTTTAAAAATGGCAGGTGGGATCTGATCCTGGTATTCTTGTCCCGTTCTCATTTCTGGCAATTGTTGCCAGCATGGATTATGGGTGCAGGGAAACAATCTGCATGCAGAATTTCCCAAACCTGATGACTCCATTGCAGAAGTGGACACTGCAATGTTGATGGAGTTGGGTCAGCTTTGTGATATAGTTCACGGCTCCTCAGAGAGTTGTGAACCATGGGGGAAGTTCCTAGTCTGGGGTTAGGAATTGTTTGACAAATAAATTTGAATGGTGTTTGGGCATTGTATGATAATATGTGTTTCTGTGTATTTAAACCCGTGTTTTTTGAGGTTTGTATAGCTTCGAGCCATCTAATTTGGTGCATGTATGATGGATGTGAGAACCTCCTTCTGGACTGTAACACCACTGTGATTCTGAATAACGCTGGCAAATCTTCAAAAGATCAGCCACTCTAAAATCCCACTGAAAATATTGCACATCTTATTGTTTCATAGAACTGTCAATCAAATACAGAAAAAGACAATCCCATTGAAGATGCTGTCAATTCTCTCAACTCTTAATCTTGTCAAATAAGCTTACAGGATTTTGAAAAAAATCATTTCTAAGAAAGATAAATTTGTTGCAATCTCAAAAGGATATCAACAAACTCAACCGTCATAACTCTAACAACCCCTTCAGGTTTTCTGAGCCAGCCACAACAGGATTGATTTCCTTCAGTCTTTCTTGGAACTGAGCCAGGCATTCATAATGAGGCCATTTGGGAAAGCAGATGTTTCTTCATCTGTTCAGGTTAGTTCTTTTGATACAATTTCCAAATAGCCTTATTATGAATGCTAGGCTGAGCTCCAAGGATGGATTTGGGTAAGGCAATGCTGACCAATGGCTAGGTGTCCAACAGCCATGAATATAACTGTATCACAAAATCATAGAATCCCTACAATGCAGAAAGAGGCTGGTCAGCCTATTGAGTTTGCACCAACCCTCCGAGGAGCATCGCACCCAACCCTGTCGCTCAACCCATCCCTGAATCCCCGCGTTTACCATGGCTAACCCACCTAACCTGCATATCCCTGGACACTTCTGGGCAATTTACCATTGTCAATCCACCTAACCTGCACATCTTTGGACTGTAGGAGTAAACCAGAGCACCTGGCAGAAGCCCACATAGACACGGGAAGAATATGCAAACTCCACACAGACAGTCACCCAAGGTTGGAATCAAACCTAAGTCCCTGGTGCAGTCAGGCATCAATGCTAACCACTGTGCCTTTGTGCCGTCTAGTGTCTTACCAAATTGAGGCAGGCCTGTAGCCTGACAGCCTTGCTATAATAACCTTCACTTATTGCTTTAAGCCTGCCTGCTGAGGCAGTGACCCTGGCTTCAACTGGTCCCACCTCCTCTGGATGAATATGTGGTGGGCAGTCAATGTCACACTGAGAAAGATTGTGAAGTCCCAAACCTGATTTTTACCTTGAAGATGAAAATCTGGCGCTGGGTCTCTAATGTTTGGTGATGACATCCTCCATTAAATGGAATTTTTACAGGATCAGAAAAGATTATATAGCTCACCTAGCAATAAAAAACAACTATTACTTCTTCGCTCTAATATCCATTTATCTCTTCCTTATGTTTTGGATTCCACTTTTTCTCTGGACTGTTAACTCCAGACATTAATCACCCTGTATAATTAGTAGTTAAATTCAAACTGACTGTGGACTTGTCATATCAAAGCAGAATGTGAGAAGGTATTATGGGTAGGAGCATATTAGCATCATCCATAGTTTTATTCCCACCATTAATCACAGCCTCAGTCATGGCCACTCTATTGATAGCCAATACTGTATTTTCCATGATTGTGAGGGCAAGTCCCTGTTGTGGACCAGTACACTCAGAGTCTGGAGATGATTAACATCAGAAACTATTGACTACAAGCAAATTCAGGGAAGAAAACTTCAAAAGCTTGCCTTTTTCATAGAATTCCTAAAAGGTGGAAGCAGGCCGTTCAGCCCATACCAAATCTCTGAAGAGCAGCCCACACAATCTCACCCCATCCCTATAACCCTATATTCCTCAGGGTCAATCCATCTAACCTGCACATCTTTGGGCTGTGAAAGGAAACCAGAACACCCAAAGAAAACCCACACAGAGATGGGGAGAATGTGCAAACTCTACACACATGATTACCTGAGGGTGGGATTGAACCCAGGTCCCTAGTGCTGTGAGGCAGCAGTGTTGACCACTGTGCCACCCCCCTTGGTAGCATGCTTCATGTATTTGGCTGTTCTGTGCCCTTGTGTGCATCAGATCTGAACCAAATGCATTCACCCATCAAAATGACACTGATTCTGTCTGCCTGCCTGCCCTGGATGCTGTCCCAGACATTTTCCAGTTGCATTTTACATCTAGAAAAAGGGAAATGATGTCAGAGAACATAATTCATCATGATCACTGTCAGCGCCAAGATCTGCCTGGTGGCCTGATACCTCCCAGACCCTCCATGTTCCCTTTTACCTTGCACCACTCCATCAGCTATTCCCTCTACTTCCCCACTGGGAGTCTCATGACATTAACCTGTGCCTCCAACTGCCTTCCCTGCTCTCCCAGCATGAACACTACAGCTTCATCATGCCCATTATACAGTTAAACAAATATATCAGGTTTTACGCTATTATTTCCTCATTCCCCTCAAGTCTCTCACATAACCAATACTTCTTGGTATGGATGGATAAGTAGTTCTTTGCTTCAGGATAATTTACTTGGATGTCACTCTTTGTCATTCTGTGCCTCTGACAGGTTTTTTATTTCTAAAATGTCTTTTGCTGAACATGTTTGTTTGATGTTGTTATTGCTGGTGGACTGTGATCTTGTTGAGAGGATCTTTAGTTTCTTCGAACTATGTAATGGAAGACAATGATTTGATGAAAGAAGTTTTCTTATTTTGACTTTGTCACAACATAGATTCCAGGAAAGATATTCTGCAATGACGCATTCTCTTATCTGAGGTCCGCATTTTATTTGCATTTCTTGTTATCGTTCGCACTGGCAGCACAGTGTTGGAAATCTCTTCTCAAAACAGTTATACTCTCAGGATTGTTTGTATTAGGAGTAGAGTAATGGCTTCAGATTGGTGGTTTTACTAGAGTTTTCTGGAAATCAAGTCCTGAAGATATTTCTGAGATAACAAGGTGCAGAGCTGGATGAACACGGCAGGCCAGACAACATCAGAGGAGCAGGAAAGCTGACATTTTGGGTCGAGACCCTTCTTCAGAAATGGGAGGTGGGAAGGGGATTCTGAAATAAATAGGGAGAGAGGGTGAGGCAGATAGAACATGGATAAAGGAGAAGATAGGTCGAGGAGACAGACAGGTCAAAGAGGTGGGGCTGGAGCCAGTAAAGGTGAATGTAGGTGGGGAGTTAGGGAGGGGATAGGTCAGTCCGGGGAGGACAGACAGGTCAAGGAGGCGGGATGAGGCTGGTGGATAGGAGATAGGGGTGGGGCTTGAGGTGGGAGGAATGGTTAGGGAGGCGAGGACGAGCTGGGCTGGTTTTGGGATGCGGTCGGGGGAGGGGAGATTTTGAAGCTTGTGAAGTCCACATTGATACGCTTGGGCTGCAGGGTTCCCAAGCGAAATATGAGATGCTGTTCCTGCAGCCTTCGGGTGGCATTGTTATGGCAATGCAGGAGGCCCAGGATGGACATGTCATCCGAGGAGTGGGAGGGGGAGTTGAAATGGTTCGCAACTGGGAGGTGCAGTTTTTGTTGCAAACTGAGCGTAGGTGTTTCACAAAGCGGTCCCCACGCTTCCGCTTGGTTTCCTCAATGTAGAGAGGGCCACAACAGGAACAGCGGAAACAGCAGATTAGCAGATGTGTAGGTGAACATCTGTTTATGTGGAAAGTCTTCTTAGGGCCTGGGAAGGGGGTGAGATGGGAGGTGTAGGGGCAGGTGTAGCACTTCCTGCAGTTGCAGGGAGAAGTGCTGGGGGTGGTGGGGTGGGTGGGGAGTGTGGAGCGGACAAGGGAGTCACGGAGAGAGTGGTCCCTCCGGAAAACAGATAAGGGTGGGGAGGGAAAAATGTCTTTGGTAGTGGGGTCAGATTACAGATGGCAGAAGTGTCAGAGGATGATATGTTGGATCCGGAAGTTGGTGGGGTAGTACATGAGGAATGAGGGGCATTCTGTTTTGGTTATTATTGTGGGGAGGGGGTGTGAGGGATGAGTTGCGGGAAATGCGAGAGACACGGTCGAGGGCGTTTTCAACCACTGTGGAGGGGACGTTGCGGTCCTTGAAAAACGAGGACATCTGGGATGTCCGGGAGTGGAATGCCTCATCTCAGGAGCAGATGCGGCGGAGGCAAAGGAATTGGGAATAGGGGCTGGCCTTTATGCAGGAAGGTGGGTGAGAGGCGGTGTATTCTAGGTAGCTGTGGGAGTCGGTAGGCTTGAAATGGATATCGGTTTCCAGGTGGATGCCAGAGATGGAGACAGAGAGGTCCAGGAAGGAGAAGGAGGTATCAGAGATGGTCCAGGTGAACTTAAGGTTGGAGTGGAAGGTGTTAGTGAAGTGGATGAACTGTTCGGGCTCCTCGTGGGTGCATCAATGTAACGGAGGAAGAGGTGGGGTTTAGGACCAGTGTAGGTATGGAAGAGGGATTGTTCCACGTAACCTACAAAGAGGCAGGCATAGCTTGGGCCCGTGCGGGTACCCATGGCCACCCCCTTTATCTGTAGGAAGTGGGAGGAATTGAAAGAGAAGTTGTTGAGGGTGAGGACGAGTTCGGTTAAGCGGATGAGGATGTCAGTGGAGGGGTCTGGTCTGGCCTGCGGGACAGGAACAAGTGGAGGGTCTTTAGGCCATCTGCATGGGGAATGCAAGTGTATAGGGACTGGACGTCCATGGTAAAGATGAGGTGTTGGGGACCAGGGAATCGGAAGTTTTGGAAGAGGTGGAGGGGGTGGGAGGTGTCACAGAAGTAGGTGGGGAGTTCCTGGACCAAGGGAGAGAAAATGGAGTCGAGATAAGTGGAGATGAGTTCGGTGGGGCAGGAGCAGGTGGAGACAATGGGTCGACCAGGGCAGTCAGGTTTGTGGATTTTGGGAAGGAGATAGAAACGGACGGTGCGGGGTTGGTGAACACTGAGGTTGGAGGCTGGGGGTGGGAGGTCACCTGAGGTGATGAGGCTGTGGATTGTTTGGGAGATGATGTTTTGGTGGTCGAGGATGGGGTCATGATCAAGGGGGCGGTAGGAGGAAGTGTCAGAGAGCTGGCGTCTGGCCTCAGTGATGTAGAGGTCAGCGCGCCACACTGCAACTGCGCCTCCCTTGTCCGCGGGTTTTATGGTGAGGTTCGGATTGGATCAGAGGGAGCGGAGGGCTGCATGTTCTGTGGGGGAGAGGTTGGAGTGAGTGAGAGGGGTGGAAAGGTTGAGGTGATCAATGTTGTGACGGCAGTTGGAGATGAAGAGGTCGAGGGAGGGTAGGAGGCCTTGGGGTGGTGTCCAGGAGGAGGGGGTGTGTTGGAGGCGGGAGAAGGGGTCAGTAGAGGGAGGATTAGGCTCATGATTAAAGAAGTAAGCGCGGAGGCGGAGGCGGTGGAAAAACTGTTCAAAGTCCAAGCGTGACCGGTATTCGTTGATGTTTGGGTGGAGAGGAACAAAGGTGAGCCCTTTACTGAGGACTGACTGTTCGTCCTCAGTAAGGGGGAGGTTTGGGAGGATGGTGAAGACTCGGCAGGGCTGAGTGCTACTGTCCTCTCTGGAGCTGCTGGCTGTGGAGGCGGTGGGCGCAGCGACGTCGGCGTCGGCGGTGGACAGAGCGACGTCGGCGGTGGGCGGAGCGACGTCAGCATTGGCAGTGGGCGGAGTGGCTTGGGCCAGTAAATCCTGGATGTTGGTGGCAGTGGCGTCCTCGATGTCTGTGATGTCGGCCTCAGAAACGGAAGCGGCAGCATCAGCAGCGGCGTCGATGGTGTTCACTGTACCGGAAGTGGCGTACTGGGTGGTGGTGGATGTGACGTCATCCGTGGAATCCGTGGGTGCTCCAAAGGTGGCCACATGGCCAATGGCGGCAGGCACAAGGTGGGGACGTCCCGGGTAGGGTGGTAGGCACCAGTAAGTTTAATGTACTTTTGGTTTTTAATGTCCAATAAAGCCGAGTAGAATTGTGAGTTCAGGGGTTGTGGATCCTGCAAAGAATAAAAAACAAGAGAGGTCCTTTGCAGGTCTGGGAGAGGCAGGCTCAGAGCTGGGGTGGGCTTAATTGTAGTATCAGAAGATGCTGGCACATTGCTGCGAATGTGTGTTTCAGGAGTCGCAGGGAGAAACGCTTCTGAAGGATAGCAGTGTTCTGAATGTAGCGGTCATCATGGTTGGGGCCAAATTGGGAAGGCTGAAATGTAGACTGTAGTCCATTGGGGATGATCCGGTTCCGTAGGCAGGTACTCAAAAAGGCAATGTGGCTGTAGTACCTGGTTTGCTTCAGGACATGGTCGAGCAGTTTCAAGGCCGAAGAAATTACAAGAGGGTTGCAGTGGGAGAGAGATACACTGAGGTCTTTCTGGAGGCAGGAGGGTGACTTCTTCAAGGTAGGCATCCTTAGAAGAGGCTTCACAGTGGGGTTAAAAGATGTTTCTATATGTTGAAGAGGAATTAGAAACAGTTCTTTTAGCACAGGGAAATGGGTAGCTTTTCGATATTAGTAATGTGAAACAGTTGTTTTTTTATTAGCATAACTGATCTCAGTTGGTATGTGCTTCTCTTTGAGTTCAGCCAGCATTCTGTTGAGACCAGTGAAGTCTTCTTATCACTTTCAAATGTTCAGTTGGTAAAGGGAACCATCTTTTGGATGGTTGGAATCCTTCCTCAAATTTCAAGATTTTTTAAGGCAAAAGACGGCTCCCTGTTGACGGATCCTGTTGCAGATGACACTAAAGTCGGTGGAGTGGTGGACAGTGTGGAAGAATGTTGCAGGTTGCAGGGAGACTTGGATAAACTGCAAAATTGGGCTGAAAGGTGGCAAATGGAGTTCAATGCAGATAAATGTCGGTGCAACATCGAGGGCCGAAGGGCCTGTTCTGCGCTGTATTGTTCTATGTTCTATGTTCTATGTTCTATGTTCTATGTTCTGTTCAGAAGTGAATTCTTCTGGTCCGGAATGATATAAGCAAATTCTGTGAGCTTATGCTCTGCATGTCTTAAAGAAAATCCTAATATTTTTAATCTTGGGCGGTGCTCCATGTAATGTCGGATGAGTAGGCAGTAACATTGTATTTTCTAACCAGCGTATTTTGTCAGATGATACAGTGACACTCACTTTTGAATCGAGCTTGAACTAAGTTGAATGCTCAATCATGTCTGTTTCAGATGGTCACCTATTTCCCCTGGGAACTGCTGTTCATTTTTGTTCTAAAGAAGGTATGTCAACATCCAACAATCTATATTCAAATAGAAGTATGTTTCAGGAGTCCAGAATATTTTTCTAACAATATTCGTTATGAAGCATTGACTTTTATTTCCCAAATACTCTTCTCTCCCCCAAAATATGGCATTTTCCACATTCAGGTGCCTTCAAGAAACATCCTTTGTTCAATAAAATAAGCTTCAAAATTATTAACACTCGTAAAATCTTTTTCTGCCTCGACTATTAAATTCTAAACTCTTATGTTGCCACATTGAAAAAATTGTTAAAAAAAAAGTCCACTTTTGAATTTTTTTCTGCAGCTTCTAATAATTCTTGTGCAAAAAAGTTTGTTTTAATAAAGATAATACATTTTATCTTTTTCAAACTTCCCATCACAGAATTTTGATGTAAAACTATGTTCACCTTTAAGGGACTAAACACACTTTTGAAACCCGATATTGATTGTTTTCTTTCCTGGATTGAGACTCAGATTTTTCTTCTTGTGGCTTCAGTGAGTCTCTCTCAGGTGCTCACAAACCTTTAATACTTTTCACTGGTTCTGGCTAATTTAAGCTTCCAAGGAAGGTTTACTGCTGTTAAAGTTTCTCCAGCTCTGAGCTGCAGTCTCCTGGCTGCTGTTGTTGCCTCAGGAGCTTACTGGATTTGTGCATTTTTTAACAGTTGCTGATGTTTTAAGAAAGAACTCACTTGTTTAGTAGAAATTGTTTCTTTCTCTTTTCGGGTTGTTGTGGATTCTTTGCAGTGCATGACTTTTCTTTGTTTTAGACAGCACTCCAAGCCATTGTCAACTATGTTTGTATTTATTCCCAAAGTTGGAACTGCTAGAATCTTCATTACGTAGATTTGCTACCACCAGCCTTTCTTGTAATACTAATCTTCAGGGTTTACCAGTATTAACTGGTGAAAAACAATTAATAAGTCTTCAGCAGATGAAGAACAAACTTGAACTCAACATTGAGTTCTGAAGGCTGCAGTGTCCCCAAGTGAAAATGAGATGAGTGAGTTCAATAATTTTGGAAATAAAAACAGAGGTTGCTGGAAAAGCTCAGCAGGTCTGGCAGCACCTGTGAAGAAAAAACTCAGAGTTAATGTTTTGGGTCTGATTTTGTTACTGATTGTAGCTCAATCAGTTCTGAGGAAGGGTCACCGGACCCAAAACGTTAACTGAGTTTTTTCTTTACAGATGCTGCCAGACCTGCTGAGCTTTTCCAGCAACCTCTGTTTTTCTTCCTGATTTACAGCATCTGCATTCTTTCAGTTTTTATTCAATAATTTCAGAACCTGAAAACCTTCTTTCAAGTCCTTTACTCACCTCCACGTCTTTGTCTCTGTCAATACATAGACTGCTTTCAAAATAGACAACTGATTTCCACTCATATATCTGCCCCATTATTGGCTTTTCTTTCTTCCTGGTTTACTATTCTCCATCCTATTCTCCACCAACTGTCTTTGTGTCTCCCTGGGCTCCATTGCTAAGTCTTCCCTTCATACCCACACGCCGAAACCTTTATCTTTAACATATGTACCTTCTTTTCCTAGCTACTTATAATTCTAAAGAAGGGTCACTGTATCCAAAACTTTAACACTGCTTTCTCTCATGAAATGCTGCCAGACATGCTGAGTTTCTCCAGTAATTTCTGTTTTCATTTGTCTTTTTAACACTGTCTACCTAACTTGTAGCTAATTGCTATCACGCAATAAACTCTGTCTTGTTAAGATAATAAGCCTGGTCGTTCTTCTCCTTAGAACATAGAACAATACAGGGCAGAACAGGCCCTTCGGCCCTTGATGTTGCGCTGACCTGTGAACTAATCTAAGCCCATCCCCTACACTATCCCATCATCATCCATATGCTTATCCAAGGACTGTTTAAATGCCCCTAATGTGGGTGAGTTAACGACATTGGCAGGCAGGGCATTCCACGCCCTTACCACTCTCTGAGTAAAGAACCTGCCTCTGACATCTGCCTTAAATCTATCACCCCTCAATTTGCAGCTATGCCCCTTCGTACTAGCCGACGTCATCATCCTAGGAAAAAGACTCTCACTGTCCACCCTATCTAATCCTCTGATCATTTTGTATGTCTCTATTAAATCCCCTCTTAGCCTTCTTCTCTCCAATGAGAACAGGCCCAAGTCCCTCAGCCTTTCCTCATAAGACCTTCGCTCCAGACCAGGCAACATCCTGGTAAATCTCCTCTGCACCTTTTCCAATGCTTCCACATCCTTCCTGTAAATGGGGCGACCAGAACTGTACGCAATATTCCAAGTGAGGCCGCACTAGCGTTTTGTACAGTTGCAGCATGACATCACGGCTCCGGAACTCAATCCCTCTACCAATGAAACCTAACACACTGTATGCCTTCTTAACAGCACTATCAACCTGGGTGGCAACTTTCAGGGATCTATGTACCTGGACACCAAGATCCCTCTGCACATCCATACTACCAAGAATCTTTCCATTGACCCAATATTCTGCCTTCCTATTATTCTCCACAAAGTGAATCACCTCACATTTATCTGCATTGAACTCCATTTGCCACCTTTCAGACCAATTCTGCAGTTTATCCGAGTCTCCCTGCAACCTGCAACATTCTTCCACACTGTCCACCACTTCATCAACTTTAGTGTCATCTGCAAACTTACTAACCCATCCACCTATATCTGCGTCCAAGTCATTTATAAAAATGACAAACAGCAGTGGTCCCAAAACAGATCCTTGTGGCACACCACTAGTAACCGGACTCCAAGCTGAATATTTTCCATCAACCATCACTCTTTGGCTTCTTTCAGAAAGCCAGTTTCTAATCCAAACTGCTAAATCTCCCTCAATCCCATGCCTCCGCATTTTCTCCAATAGTCTACCATGTGGAACCTTATCAAAGGATTTACTGAAATCCACGTAAACCACGTCAACTGCCCTACCCTCATCCACATGCTTGGTCACCTTCTCAAAAAACTCAATGAGGTTTGTGAGACACGACCTGCCCTTGATGAATCCATGTTGACTATCTCCAATCAAATTGTTGCTTGCTAGATGATTATAAATCCTATCTCTTATAATCCTTTCCAAAACTTTTCCTACAACAGATATAAGGCTCACTGGTCTATAATTACCTGGGTCATCTCTACTGCCCTTCTTGAACAAGGGCACAACATTTGCAATCCTCCAGTCATCTGGTACTAAACCTGTAGCCAATGACGACTTAAAGATCAAGGCCAAAGGCTCCACCATCTCCTCCCTAGCTTCCCAGAGAATCCTCGGAAAAATCCCATCCGGCCCAGGGTATTTATCTACCTTCACACCTTCTAGGATTGATAACGCCTCCTCCATACTAACCTCAATCCTTTCAAGTCTAATAGCCCGTATCTCAGTCTTTTCCTCTACAATATTCTCCTTTTCCCGAGTGAAAACAGATGAGAAATATTTGTTTAGCACCTCTCCGATCTCCACAGGGTCCACACACAACTTCCCACTTCTGTCTTTGACTGGCCCTATTCTTACCCTAGTCATCCTTTTATTCCCCACATACCTATAGAAAGCTTTAGGGTTCTCCTTAATTCTACCTGCTAATGACTGCTCATGTCCCCTCCTTGCTCTTCTTAACTCTCTCTTTAAATCCTTCCTAGCTAATCTGTAACTCTCCATCGCCTCATCTGAACCATCTCATCTCAATGTCACATAAGCCTCCCTCTTCTGCTTCAGAAGAGATACAATTTCTTTTGTAAACCAATGTTCCCTTATCACTTCCTCCCTGCCTGACAGGGACATACCTATCAAGGACACGCAATATCTGTTCCTTAAACCAGCTCCACATTTCGATCGTCCCCATCCCCTGCATTTTGCTACCCCATTCTATCCCTCCTTAGTCTTGCCTAATCGCATTATAATTTCCCTTCCCCCATCTATAACTCTTGCCCAGTGGCATGTTCCTATCCCTTTCCATCGCTGAACTAAACGTAACCGAATTATGGTCACTCTCTCCAAAGTGCTCACCTACCACTAAATCAAACACCTGGCCTGGTTCATTACCAAGCACCAGATCCAGTGTGGCCTCCCCTCTTGTCGGCCCTTCGACATACTGTGTCAGGAAACCCTCCTGCACACATTGGACAAAAACCGATCCATCCGACGTACTCGAGTTATAGCATTTCCAGTCAATGTTGGGGAAGTTAAAGTCTCCCATAATGACCACCCTGTTCTTTTCACTTCTGCCCAGAATCGTTTTGCCGATCCTCTCCTCCACACCCCTGGAACTTTGCGGAGGCCTATAAAAAACTCCTAGCAGTGTGACCTCTCCTCTCCTGTTTCTGACCTCAGCCCATACCACCTCAGTAGACAAGTCCTCGTCAAAAGTTCTTTCAGCCACTATTATACTGTCCTTGACTAACAAAGCCACACCTCCCCCTCTTTTACCACCTTCCCTGATCTTTATGAAAGATCTAAGCCCTGGAACCTGCAACATCCATTCCTGACCCTGCTCTCTCCACATCTCCGAAATGGCCACAACATCGAAGTCCCAGGTACCTATCCATGCTGCAAGCTCACCTACCTTATTCCGGATACTCCTGGCGTTGAAGTAGACACACTTCAAACCAGCTTGCTGTCTGCCAGCACACTCCTGTGATGGTGAAATCCTGTCCATGTCCTCCCTACTCTCATCCTCCTGTGTACTGGAACTACACCACAGGTTCCCATGCCCCTGCTGAGCTAGTTTAAATCCACCCGAATAGCACTAGCAAATTTCCCACCCAGGATATTAGTACCCCTCTGGTTCAAGTGAAGACCGTCCTGTTTGTAGAGGTCCCACCTTTCCCAGAATGAGCCCCGGTTATCCACATACCTGAAACCCTCCCTCCTGCACCATCCCTGCAACCATGTGTTCAGCTGATATCTCTCCCTGTTCTTTGCCTCGCTATCACGTGGCACGGGTAACAAACCAGAGATAACAACTCTGTTTGTTCTAGCTCTCAGCTTCCACCCTGGCTCCCTGAAATCCTGCCTTATATCCCTATCCCTCTTTCTACCTATGTCATTGGTACCTATGTGGACCACGACTTGGGGCTGGTTACCCTCTCCCTTCAGGACCCCAAAGACACGATCTGAGACATCATGGACCCTGGGACCTGGGAGGCAACACACCAACCGTGAGTCTCTCTCGTTCCCACAGAATCTCCTATCTGTCCCCCTAACTAGGGAGCCCCAATGACTAATGCTCTCCTCCTCTTCCCCTTCCCTTCTAAGCAACAGGGACAGACTCTGCGCCAGAGACCTGTACCCCATGGCTTACCCCTGGTAAGTCGTCCCCCTCAACAGAATCTAAAACGGTATACCTGTTATTGAGGGGAACGGCCGCAGGGGATCCCCGCACTGTCTGCCTGTTCCCTTTCCGTCCCCTGACTGTCACCCATCTACTTTTTTCCTGTACCTGAGGTGTGACTACCTCCCTGTAACTCCACTCAATCACCCCCTCAGCCTCCCGAATGATCCGAAGTTCATCCAGCTCCAGCTCTAGTTCCCTAACGCGGTTTCCAAGGAGCTGGAGTTGGGTGCACTTCCTGCAGATGAAGTCAGCAGGGACGCTAGTGGTGACCCTTACCTCCCACATCCTACAGGAGGAGCATGCAACTGCCCTTGCATCCATTCCCATTGTTCTGAATTCTAAAAAACAGATTATTGTGAAAAAAAACACTAGTAACTTACCAAATCAGCGCTTAGAATCTTTTTGGTTAGAGGAGGAGGATGGGTGGGAGACATTACGTTAGTAGTGTTTTGGGTAAAGCAACCGCCCAAATATATTACCTCACTTACTCAACCATCCCATGTCTGCTCCTGCTTGACGCGCACTCCGCCTATTCACGAGGTAAGTTTTTAAAGGAGAAGCTTACCTTCCCAGGCTGTCCTCGCGCCTCCTTCCGGCCTCCCGCCGCTGAAACGACTGAAAGGCCGCAGTCACGCGAGGTAAGACCTTTATACTCCTGAAGCTTACCTTCCCAGGCTGTCCTCGCACCTCCTTCCGGACTCCCGCCGCTGAAACGACTGAAAGTGTTTGTTAACTCTTGTTAACTCTTCTTATTAAGACTCATTCGTGGTTGACCCCCTCTGATTGTAGACCAAATAAGCTCTTAGATTCTATCAAGGAAAGAACAATGGTGGCAGCATCCTCATACCCACAAATTGCACACTCGCATTTTTCTATATTCTCAGTATGATCTCGCAAAATGCAATATAATGCAATTATTTTCCTTCTCAAAAATAGCAGGCACCAGTTTTCTACTTACTGTTACCTAACTGGGGCTAGTTGGTAATGATGCCAATGCCCAAGTTTATAAGCCTATGGTTTTGTTGTTCATCGCTTAGTGTGGACAAAAGGATCTATGGATTTTGAACAATTCTAATTGCTTTCTGCTTTTTTGGTGACCTTCAAGTGTTTTAGTTTAAAAGTTGGTTGCACACGTGGAGGGAATGCTAATGGTGAAGTGATGCCTGGCTAGCAGCCAAGGGAACTCACAGGCAGGAGCAGGACAGTTCTTTAAATATGCTTGCTTTGCAGGTCAGATTGAAGGATACTTGACCAGAGCAATAAATTTGCAGAGTTAAAAGGAGGTAGAATATGCTGATTAATCCGCTGCTTATTTAGTCTGACTCTTTGACAATTGTCCTTATTTTGAAAAAATGTCTAGGATGGAATGATTCTTCTCTCAACATATATTAACAATCAGTGATCTAGATTATGCCACAGTCCTCAATGCCCCGAGCTTGTCATAACCTTTCATTTCAGTGTGCTGATGCATGCAGCCTACACTCTTTATTCTCAGCACAATACCAGTTAGATCAGGTCAGAAATGCTTACTGAATAGCCAAATTACTTATGCTGAGCAAAGTATAAAAGATTAAGATATGAAACAACATTTAATAAGTCAACATCAACTGTATGACTATCCCACAATGCTAGAGTGAGGGACTTTTGAGTATGTGCTGCATTTAGTATGTGTCTTACGAAGACAAATGGAATATGTGTAGATTGATCAAGTCTTTTTATTCCATTTCATGCTTTGTATCAGACAACCATATGTGCCCGAAAACCTTTCTGCTTGCAATATTGTTTGCAAAATAGTTGAATGCAATGTAAATTATTAGAATCACATTGTCAATCAAATCCCTTTAGTTGTTTTTTGAATGCCTTGATCTTGTCAATTATTCAACATGCATTTCTAATTCATTTCATGACATCTCATGTTGCAATGCCTTTGTCATATAATAAAATTTGGATTAATGATTAATCGTAGACATCAGCGAGAACTAGATTTTTCGATATTCCCTTGTTTGCCTGCTATCGTTTTACAGGTCTGCTGTCTTTAGCTATTAGTTGGCTAATGCCTTCTCTTCTAGAAAAGGAGGAGAAGAAAGGAAATCAATATTTCCCTACTTTAACCCTATGAGTCCTCTAACATCTGGAGCTATTTGTAGCATTAAAACACAATTTTAGCTTATGATAGTGTTCCTTGAACAATTTGGAGAATTAATGAGATAAGATTAAATGAAGAGAAGACATCCTGTTTTCCAAGCAAGGTTGAAACATTTACTTTATTTCCAAAGCATCTTTTGGTTGTTACAGGAGTACTTCCAGGCAGGCATATTTATCAGGAAATTGATACATTAATCTTTGCTCCGAAGGAAGGATCTTCTCATTCTAGGTCTACAAAAAAAAATGCAGAACAAAAAAAAACAAGGATTCATTAAATAAGAAGACATGGAATGAGGAAAGATCTTTTGCTTATCAAGTCAAGGTAATGTACTGAAGGCATTTAATCATTAGGGAACTTAATACGACACACATCGCGTTGGCCTGAGATTCCGCCAACACAATAACACGAGGTTGTAGACATGAACTCCAAATCTTCTCAAAATCTTTAAACACAATAACATGCTAGAATGCTTTGGAAACAGCACAAGCAATTCTGCTAAGTTTGCACCCACATTTTATGTGTATGCTATGGAATATGTGGCTTCTTGTGCATCCTTGGATTGATACTTAAATGAGCTAGACTATGTACTTATATATAGAGTCATCCAGCACAGAAACAGACCCTTCAGTCTAACTCGTTCATGTCGACCAAGTTTCCCAAACTGAACTAGTCCCGCTTGCCTGTGTTTGGCCCTTATACCTCTAAAGTTTTTCCATTCATGTACCTATCCAAATGTCTTTTAAATGTTGTAATTGTACCTGCATCTACCACTTCCTCTGGCAGTTTATTCCACATATGAACCATCCTCTGTGTGAAAAAGTTGCCCCTCAGGTCCCTTTTAAATCTTTCTCTTCTCACCTTAAAATATGCCCGCTAGTTTTCAATTCCCCCCATCTAGAGAAAAGACATTTGCTATTCACCTTATCAATACCCCTCATGATTTTACAAACCTCTATCAGGTCACCCGTCAATATCCCACGGTCTAGTGCAAATAGTCCCAGCATAGCCAGCCTCTCCTTATAACTCAATCCCTTTCGTCCTGATAACATCCTGGTAGATCTTTTATGATCGCTCTCCAATTTAATAAATCTTCCCTACAGCAGGATGATCAGAACTGTACACAGTATTCCAAAAGTGACTTCACAAATGTCCTGTACAACCTTAACATGACATCACAAATCTTATACTCAATGGACTGAAGGCAAGCATGCTAAACGCTTCCTTAACCATTCTGACTACCTATAATGCAACTTTCAAAGAGTCATGTACCTGAACCATTAGGTCTCTCTGTTGGACAACAACAACCAGGGCCCTGCCATTAACTGTACAAGTCCAGCCATTGTCTGTTCTACCAAACTGCAATAGCTTACATTTATTCAAATTAAATTCCATTTGCCACCCCGCAACCCATTGGCTCATGACTCTATGATTCTATTATTAATATTAATTCTAAATTATATTTTGCTACTTTGTAAGTGCATATTTATTCTTTCTTCCTTCCTTCTTTGATTTCTTGCTTTTCCTTTCCCTTCCTTCTCTATTTTCCTTCTTTTTCATTAGTATTTACCGAAGAATTTTGGAGTAGAGTACAGCAGAATATTTTAGTCAAGGGAAACGTTTAGTGTTTCATCTCTTTTATTTCATTTTTCTTTTATGTTTGTTGTGAAGGTTGCTGTCAAATTTTCTGTGTGTTCTTCAACTTCTTCTAACTTTGCTTCAGGGGCAAAAAGATGCAATTAGCAAACAGCAGGGTCAGTTCTCTAAAGCCAGCAGTGCACACTCACATTGTACATGCTGTGCAGCCTCCTGATGTCTATTTCTAAAATTACTACCACAGCATCTTTCTAATGATTTGAGAAGATCTACATGCACATGCCTCAGAGATATTTAACAGGAGGTATGATTGCACAGTATTCTCACAATCTACAGCCAGGCAACTGAAAAATTGAACATAAATTATAAACCTGCAGTAAAACAGATATTGAGGAAATTTGTATTCCTTTGAGAACTGAATCAGCTATCTGACGCTGTTAGCCCTGAATCCGACAGCAGCTAAGAAGTAAAAAATATAAATAGGGTCTGTCGGACAGTTTCGGTTAGGCGAGAGAGAATTGTTTTCCTTAAAGCAGAGGAGGGATCTGATTGAGGTTTACAAAATTATGAGGGGCATTGGTAGAGTAGATAATAGGAAACTTCTTCATTTAGTAGAGGGTTCAAAAACCAAATTGCACAGTTTTAAGTTATAGGGAAGGAGGTTTAGATGAGATTTAAGGAATGATTTCTTTCACCCAGCGGATGTTGGATATCTGGAATATATTGCTTGAAAAGGTGGTAAAGACAGGAGACATCATAACATTTAAGGAGTATTTAGATGGTCACTAGAAGCACCATTATATACAAGGTGATGAGCCATGTGCTGGAAAATGAGTCTGGAGTAGATAAATACTTGATGATCAGCATAGTTAAGATGGGCTGAAGAGCCTCTTTCTGTGCTGGAAATCTTTGTGACTCTTTTTATTTTATTCATTACACATTATAATGTTGCAGAGTCATTAAGCTACTCATATGACCAGCCATTGTTTGTAATCCAGTCTTCACAAATATTAGCAAAAACTTCATTGTGAGTTTCAAACATAGAATGCTGTTTTAGAATTATTCTCAATTTTTATTTTGCTAAAATTAACAAAGAACAGAATCTCAACTATAATTCATGATATACTGTGCTTTGTCCAATATGTCACACATTGAGCGTTAACAATGAACATAAAATTTCAGCTATTTCTGAAAATCTTTTACATCTCCTGTGTTATTTAAACTCCATAAAGTACATTCAACATACTTAATGTGAAGCACATGCAGAGTGCCTTATTTTACTACTGATGTCGTAAGTTTTCTTTTCGTTTTTTTCTTGGACCTCCCGATGTCATGGCATGTAAATTATCTGGCTGAGATATTGGAACAAAAGCTGAGGCCAAGGAAGGCTATTGAACACAAGGTTTTGAATTTTAAAACTGAGTTTCCAGAATTTGCCACATCTCCAAGCCACTCAGCCTCCTGACTTGGAAGTGTATCACTGTTCTTTTCTTGTCAGTGGATCAAGATCCTGGAACTTCCATCCTAACGTATTGTGGGCGTACTTACACCAAATGCATTGCAATGGCTCAAGAAGGCAGCTTACCAACATCTTCGCAAAGGTAGCTACGAATGTGCAATAAGTGCTGGCCCTGCCAACAAAGCTCACATCTCCTGAATGAATTCAATTAAAAATGCCCTTCACCAGATTGGAATTCTGGCATGGTATATTCTTACTCAGGATCAGAGTCATGGGAGTCCTGAGTAAAGTGATTAAGGATGAAATGTAACTCACTGGATGGATACCAAGTCAACAGCATGACAGGAGCAGCAAATTAGCATTCAGAGTATTCTGATGTCCAGATTTCAAATCAGCAAAAAACAGGCATCAACTATTGATCATAGCTGTAGCTAGCTTTGACTTTACAGAGAAAAAATTATGCAAAATCACAAAATCCACTGGATGGATAAAACATGCACTTCAAAAGGTCAGATGAAAATATCAATAAACTGCCTGGATACAATAAAAACTGTAAAAATAGCTGTCATATCTTTACACAGGTTTCAGAAGATGTTATAAAAACAAAAATTGTTGGAAAAACTCAGCAGGTCTGGCAGCATCTGTGGACAGAAATCAGAACCATTTTGGATCCAGTGACCCATCTTCAGAACAGCTTGTGAACCTGTTATGAAGAAGGTTCGCTGGATACAAAGTGTTAATTCTGATTTCTCTTCACAGGTGCTGCCAAACCTGCTGAGTTTTCCAGAAATTTCTGTCTCTGTTTCTGATTTCCAGCATCAGCAGTTCTTTTGTTTTTTTTTTAGTTTGAGAAGATGCTAGTGTTGCACATCTACTTTCCTTACTGTGTTAATCTGCTGTCTCCTGGCAAATGATCATGATGTCAGAAGAACATCTAATGGACACATCCAAAGATGTGCAGTTGCCTTTGTAGGTGGAGAAATATATTGTGACTTACACATTGTACTTCATACAGAACTTGTAGACATGGTAAATATACTTTCATGGACTGAGTAGTGCAAATTTTGTTTCCTTGCAGCAATCAGATCCACAATATATATTGGTGTCTGCAAATCTGAAAATGTATTGTAAAATCCTAGCACTGACTTACTAGAGTTTTTAAACCTTTTGGGAGGATCGGGAATGTTTTAGATTTCAGCATTGGAAAACCGTAAAAAAAGACTTGAAGAATATAAGAATTTTTTAATTGTAATTTTCCAAAAATCTTTGGATTCAGTAAAAGTACCAGAGGATTTTGAGAACTGGCAATGAGAAACCCTTATTCACAAAGGGAGGCAGCAAAATGCAGGTTATTGTAGGCTGATAACCCAAAAATCTATTGTTGGAAAAGTATTGGAATCAATAATAAAGGGAGTATTAGCAGAACATTTGGAAAATCAGAATCTAATCAAGCAAAGCCAGCATACTTTCATGAAAGGGAAGCCATATCTGACTAATCTATTAAAGCTTTTTTTTGAGGAAGTCTGAACCAGAATGGATAGAGGGGAACCTGTAGATATGTTGTATTTAGACTTCCAGAATGTGTTTGACAAGGTACTATACAAAAGTCATAAGAGCCCACGGTATTGGAGGTGGTAAGTTGGCATGGATAGCAAATTGGCTAATGAGTAGGAAGTAGCAAAGGGGTAAGGGGTGCCTTTTCGGGTTGGTAACCTGTAACCAGTGAGGTTCCACAGGGATCAGGACTGGGACTGCAATTGTTTGCTATATGTTAATGACTTGGAGGAAGAAAGTGAATGTACTGTTGCCACATTTGCAGACAACACAAAAATAGGTTAAATGGCAGGTTGCAAGAAGGCTGCAAACTGTTTCCAGAAGGATATTGATTGCAAGAGAGCTACAAACAGTTTACTGAAAGATATTGATAGATTAAGTAACTGGGCACAATGTTGGCAAATGGAGTATAATGTGGGAAATACAAAGTTGTTCAAGTTGGAAAGAGAACTAAAGAACAGAGAACAATTTAAATGGAGAATAAACTGCAGAAAACTGCAACACAAAGGAACTTGTCCACAAAATACAGAAAGCTAGCATACAAGTACAGCAGGTAATCAAGAAGGCCATTATTTTGAGGGAGTTGCAGGATAAGAGTGGGGAAATCTTACTGCAACTGTACAAGGTGCTGGTGAGACTGTATCTGGAGCACTGTGAGCAGTTTTGGCCTCCTTATCTAAGGAAAGATGTTATTTCGTTGGAGGCAGTTCAGAAAATCTTTACTAGGATGATCTCTGGTATGGAGGGATCGCCTTATAAGCAAAAAGACACCAATTTAAGGTTGAGATGAGGAGGAATTTCTTCTCTCAAAGGGCTGTAAGTCTTGGAACTATTTGCCATAGAGAGCTGTGGGGCAGAGTTTTATGTATATTTAAGGCTGAGATAGATTCTTGATCAGTAGGGAATCAAGGGTTATGGGGAAATGGCAGGAAAGTGGAAGTGAAGAATATTGGATCTGTCATTGTCCTATTAAATGGCAGAGCAGGCTTGAGGAGCCAAACGGCTTACTCCTGTTCCTATTTCTTACGGTCTTATGGAAATGGGAAAAGGAGAAAAGGGAATGGGAATATAAGAGTAGGCTGAAAGTAATTAAGGCTGCAGAGTAGGTTTGTCCTCAGAGTGATCCATGATTTAAGAATTTATAACAGCCCATTTGTAGCACATCTTTAGTTTTTGAGTTGTTACAGGGATAGTAGGAACTGCCAATGTTGGAGAATCTGAGATAACAAGGTGTAGAGCTGGATGAACACAGCAGGCCAAGCAGCATCACAGCAGCAGGATAGCTGAAGGGTCCAGACCTGAAACGTCAGCTTCCCTGCTCCTCTGATGCTGCTTGGCCTGCTGTGTTCATCCAGCTCCACACCGTGTTGTTTTAGTTTTTATGTATTGCTTTTTATAAAACAAAACATTAGTTCATGAGACAACTACTGCTGCAAGTTCTTTAAGTAAAAGTGATAAGGTTTTTAGATGAAATGCAGATACCAATATTTAAAGTAATTAAACATAAAAGTTACATACGAAGAGGAGAGTGAGATCAGTCTGTAATGTCATTACAAACCTGGCTTGCTTGAAGATCATTTTTTCTGAAATGAGGGGTGTGAAAATTTGTAGTCATAGTCTGGAGCTGTCACAGGTCATCAAGTAGGTGGTCAAAACAGGTCCTGGGAGCGCGGGAAGGTTCCTTTGTCTTGCTTTTATGGTACTACAGGTTATGGGTTTTGAGCCTCGTTCAGTACAACAGTCATGGAAATTGTGCTCTGTTTCCCTGATGGTGTTCAGATAACTCCCTGAAATCTCTGAACAAAATAGTCGTTCACAACCAGAATTTCATACACTTCAAAACTTAAAAATGGCTTCTATCCTAAAGTGTCATGTCATGCTTTCATGTTCAGTGTTGGGTTAGCCTGGGTCTGGAGGTAAAAGTTGAGATAAATAACTTTACCTGTCTCAGCCATTAGCTTGGATGGTTCTCATTCCATTGGGTGTTAGATGAGATACGAAGAGTACGTAGAACATAGAAATCTACAGCACAGGAACGGGCCCTTTGGCCCACTATGTTGTGCCGGACATGATGCCAAATGAAACTAATTCCTTCCGCCTGCCATTGCTCCATATGCCCCCATTCATTGCATAATAATGTGCTTATCTAAAAGAACCTTAAATGTCCCTATTGTACCTGCGTCTACTACAACCCCTGGCAGTGCGTTCCTGACTCCTACCTCTCTCTGTGAAATAAACTTGCCCCTCACACCTCCTTTGAACCTCCCCTCACCAAACATTAAATGCATGCTGCCAGTGTTGACAATTCCAAGGAAGTAGTTCTCAATCAGGTATTTGCTCTTGAAACTATTAATTGAATTTTATCACAACCTAACTCGGAAGACAGCCTGATAATTGTAGCCCATTATTCCTCAAGCAATCACAAGATATATGAAATCCTAATTTGGCCACCAAGGTGATCAATTTACCTGAGTGACTGCTATTCAGGACAAAAGCAGTTCATCCCAGATTTTGAGATAACAAGGTGTAGAGCCTAATGAACACAGCAGGCCAAGCAGCATCAGAGGAGCAGGAAGGCTGACGTTTCGGGCCTAGACCCTTCTTCAGAAATGGGGGAGGGGAAGGGGATTCTGAAATAAATAGGAAGGGAGGGGGAGGTGGATAGAAGATGGATAGAGGAGAAGATAGGTGGAGAGGACACAGACAGGTCAAAGAGGGGGCGTGAAGCCAGTAAAGGTGAGTGTAGGCAGGGAGTTAGGGAGGAGATAGGTCAGTCCAGGGAAGACGGACAGGTCAAGGGGGCGGGATGAGGTTATGAAGTAGGAGATGGGGTGGGGCTTGAGGTGGGAGGAGGGGTTAGGTGGGAGGAAGGACAGGTTAGGGAGGCGGGGACAAGCTGGGCATGGTTTTGGGATGCAGTAGGAGGAGGGGAGATTGTGAAGCTTGTGAAGTCCACATTGATACCATTGGGCTGCAGGGTTCCCAAGCAGCATATGAGGTGCTGTTCCTGCAACCTTCAGGTGGCATCGTTGTGGCACCGCAGGAGGCCCAGGATGGACATGTCATCTGAGGAATGGGAGGGGGAGTTGAAATGGTTCGCGACTGGGAGGTGCAGTTGTTTAGTGCGAACCGAGCGTAGGTGTTCTGCAAAGCGGTCCCCAAGCCTCCGCTTGGTTTCCCCGATGTAGAGGAGGCCACAACGGGAACAGCGAATACAGTATACCACATTAGCAGATGTGCAGGTGAACATCTGCTTGATGTGAAAAGTCTTCTTGGGACCTGGGTACAGTATACCACATTAGCAAATGTGCAGGTGAACATCTACTTGATGTGCAAAGTCTTCTTGGGACCTGGGTACAGTATACCACATTAGCAGACCTACTATCTCATCCCAGATTTTGCTGTTAAAGTAAAATATCTCTCAAGTTTTCATGAAGATTTGTAGCTTGAGTTGTGGATGTGGCAAACCAAACAGAGACATGCAAAGGAATACCCGGAGGCCTGGCATTCCAACTGGAACTCCATCAACAAGCACATTGAACTAGACCTTGTGTACGAACCACTGAGAAACAAATCCGTAAGTAATGCCAACCACCCCAACAAACCAAGGCATATAAATAACAAAGCGGGACAGAACACCAACACTTCACCGGACAATGTTACCGAGCAGGGTGACGAAACATTTGCAACCAAACCTACTGGCTTGGTGAGCATGTCTACAACCTAAAATATCTCTATTTATTACAGCACACACTTGCAAAAATGGCAGAGAAAAGTGAAAATTACTTATCTACCATTATGTGACTTAAGCTATACCTCTTTAAAACCTCAAATACACCTGCAGTCATTCATGATTAAGAGCAATAAAAGATAAGTTGACAGAGGTATTGTGGGTGGATAAAGCTACACAGATAGGGAACAAAATTCTGAAGATCAACAGTCATGATAACAACTGTGGATTAAATTGTCTCTCCCAGCTCTTTTTAACTTTTTGCAACGATGACACGACATAGTCTATAAAACGCTAATTGTCTTCACATCAATAATTGATTCAGTTGAGTGAGGATTTTTCCTCTTACAATTCTTTCCTTTGAGCTTTGTTGGTTTTTCTACCTTTTCACCTACATGGAGCGAAAAGAGGAGAAAGAGATGTTTTCACCTCTAAGGTTCTGATTTCTGGCTGCCCCGTACACATAGATTTGTAGCAAACTGCAACTCAACTGATCTGAGGAAGAAGATAATGCAGCAAGATTAGCATGATTAATTACATTTCAACAGGTAGAAATCAAAAGAACTGTGGATGCTGTGAATCAGGTACTAAAATAGAGATTGCTGGAAAAGCTCAGCAGGTCTGGCAGCATTTGTGGAGAGAAATCAGAGTTAACACAATTCTGAGGAAGGGCCACTCAACCTGAAACATTAAATCTGATTTCCCTCCACAGATGCTGCCAGACCTGCTGAGTTTTTCCAGCAGCCTCTATTTTTGCTTTGTGCTTTGTGTAGTGGTACAATATTCATTGCCAGTCTATAGTCAAATGCTACCCTGCTGTAATTTTTCATACAGTAACACCAACTTAATTTATCTGCTACCTAATGTAATAAAATGTCCTAGGGGACTTCGCTGATGTGTTTTGCTCCTGAGAATAAAATGCCTGAATGATTATAGATTATGAATGTATCACTGTCTGAAAGACAGATAAGAAATGCCAAGGGAGAGCAAAATTCTGCCTCCTTAATTATTGATATTCATGCTTTTCCAGCCCAGTATCCATTGATTTGGAAAGATTCATGTTTCTGGGAATTGAAAGCGATTTTGTTTTAACCCTGGCTAGAAGTTGGCTTGAATGCTTCCTGAAAACAAAGTTTCCGTGACTTTGTACAAGTTGAAGCATGATCCAAACAAGAAGCAGTTTAGGAGGTGCCGAGTGTAGCAACACATGATCCCGTGTCCACCGCCTCCTGTTCTAGTGCACCCAGACTGACAAGCAGAATGCTGTGGACACTCATCGTTCCAGTTTAGATTAATGATCTCAACATCCAGCATTTAAAGTTACAAGTATGAATGTATGAGAGGATACAACTTCCTGCTTTCCAGATTGGAGAGGCCTGACATCCAATGTTGAACATGGCATGTCACCTTGCAGTCTGCAGCGCTGATATGCTGTGGCAGACAAATGCATCCTTCCTTTACTTATAATTTTATTGCTGGGATTTGAATGAGAGTCCCTGGCTCTTGCTATAGGACGGGCGCAGTTCTACATTGCAACATTTGCCCTGGCAGAGCAAATTGCTGGAAATTTCAGGCACATAGTAGGGCCATTTTTCCAGAAAGCTTAATATGACTTTCGACATGAGTAAATAGCAAGCTTTCACTAGAAGGTGGTACTGGTTCCGTACATGTGGAGTTTATCCTCACAAATTTTCCCTTACACTGCAATGGTGTCTTTCCCTGCACAGCAACAGTGGGAGTGCCATCAACCTAACAGGGAACCATTTAATGGCATTAAATTAAACTTTCCAATGTCATGTGAGCCCCTATATGTGTCAGCACCTCAGGGGCACACAGAAACAGATGGAGAATGCACAAAGATAAAAAGATATTTAGATAATACTGACAGAAAATGCTGTTGTCCCATTCAATATCCTGAGTGTAAAATTCTTGGAGGTGGATAATCCCAATTCCGAGGGAGCTTTCTGTGTTCTCCCTCATGTCCTTAATGACACTAATGTTTATGGCTCCATTGTATCCCTGCTGCATGGGCCTCATCAGTGCTTTCACTGGTCACACAGTGAGTTCTGCTCAGCTTCCTTACAACTTCTTCCTCCAGAAATGGAGAAACAGATCAGCCATGAACTCAGTGAATGGCTGAGCAGACTCGATGGACTGGATGGCCTACTTTTGCTCCTAAGTCTTATGGGAATGTATTCACCAGCCTTAGTTGAAATGCTGAATTCTGAAACAGTCGGCTCCTGTAAAATCCAGCCTACATGGACTGCAGTCAGAACCTTGAAAAGATTGTGATGTTGGGATGCTCATGATAAAGGTCAGCCCATTGTGATTCCTGAGCTTCTGAGATGTTCCAGAAATAAATAAACAACATTAAGAATAAGGACAACCAAGGAGAAAGTGAACAGACTGGCCACAACTTTGCAGTGGCAGTACTGGGCAAGGTTACATAAATATTTGTTTAATGTTCATTATTCTAATGTTTTGGTTTTAACGCAATATTTGCAGTTTGGATTAATGCTGGAAAATAATCTAGCATATCTACATTTTAAACTTGTTGTTTCGTACCAAAGCTAAAATTCATTTTTTATGATCAAGGAGAAGAATTTTTACTTTTCTAATCATTTTCAGTAGAATTTTCAGAGCAGCATACTGGAACATGCTATCAATCAAGACCATACGGTTTTGAAAAGATATGCGTCATTAGAAGCTCCATTCAATCGCTTGCTTGAGATTATGTTTGGAAATTGCTGCCATTTCACATTTATCCACTTACTCTCGTGGAACTGGGTGATAAGACTTCAAATGTGAAATCACTTATATTCCACTATGATGTTGATAGATAGTATTTGAAGGTGCAAATTTTTATCAATAGGACTTACTGTTAAATTTTCTTGCTGGCACTTATGTATTATCTAAGCAAATTAAAGAACTGGCTATGTTTAAGTTAGCTTTAACAAAACAGAGATCCTACAAGAACTGAGAGAGAGTCAACAATCATATGGAACAAATTAGCATTAATATCAGATAAGGTATGACATGAATTTGAAAAAAACATGATTACTGATTTGTGAAAATGTGACTTACCACGCAAAGATTTAAAGTTTATTTAAATTTAAAATAACAAAGTATAAATATTTGCCCTTCTAATTAAACAAACACCTACTTTAAAAAGGTGAACTTTCTCTGCAGAGATACATTTCAAAAATAACACTTTGGTCAATAATTGTTCATTCTTGAAAGATAAAGTTATGGTATGTAATCTTGAACCATAGAATCCCTACAGTGTGGAAGCAGGTCATTCAGCCCATTTAGTCCACACCAATCCTTTGAGGACCATCCACCCAGATCCACCCCACCCTATCCCTGTAACCTTGCATTCCCATGGCTAACCCAGCTTGCCTGCACATCCCTGGATACTATGGGCAATTTAGCATGACCAATCCACCTAAACTGCACATCTTTGGACTGTGGGAGGAAACTGGAGCACCCAGAAGAAACCCACACAGACACGGGGTCAATGTGCAAACTCCTTACAGACAGTCATCCAAGGGTGGAATTGAATCCAGGTCCCTGTAACTGTGAGGCAGCAGTGCTAACCATTGAGCCACCGTGGCAAAGGTGGCTTTCATATGGCAAGGTGACACACGTAGTTGGGAGTCACTAATCCCAAACAGTTGGTATTTGGACCTTCTTAAATGCTGCTATTTCAGGAGCTATCACAAGTTCACAGGCTTTTCAGGAAAACAGATGCACCAGTTTTTCAGGTCTCACAATCAACTTCCCAAAGAAGATATTCTCAGAAAGGCAAGGGTTAAGCTAAGTAGCGTTTCTCTCTCTCAGCAGGTGGTATCCAACTGAATTCCAAACAATATCTAAAACAAAGCCATAAACCCAGGCTTGTATTTTCCAGGATACACAGTCAGCATTTACTGTCCATCCCTAGACGCACTTGAACAGGTGGTGGTGAACTGCCTTCTTGAACTACTGCAATGTATTTAGTGTAGGTACACTCACACTGTCTTTGGGATGGAGTTTCCAGGATTTTCACCCAGCGACACTAAAAGAACAGTGAAATGTTTCCAAATCAAGATGGCGGGCATTTTGGAGAGGAAATTGCACGTGGTGGTGTTTTCATGTATCTATTGTGTCTGTCCTTCCAGATGGTTGATGGCCTTAAGTTTTGAAGGCCCTGTCTAAGGACCCTTGCTGAGTTGCCGCAGTGCATCTTGCAGATGATACACACTGCTGCTACAATACCTTGGTGGTGGAGGGAGTGAATGGCATCACGTTCACAAACAGTCAAGTGGCCTGCTCTGTCCTGGATTGTATCAAGCTTTGTCAGTGTTGTTGAAACTTCATTCATCCAGGCAAATAGGGAGTATTCCATCATAATCCTGGCTTGTGCTTTGTACATGATGGACAGGCTCTGGGGACGGGAGGTGAGTTACTCGCTGCAAAGCTCTAAACCGCTCTAGCAGCTGTTGTATTTATATGGCTAGTCCCGTTCTCTTCTTGGCCAATGATAACCTGCAGGATGCTGATGGAGGGGTAATCGGTGATTCTAATGCCATTGATGTCAAGAGGCGATGGTTAAAGTCTCTGTTGTTGGAGATGGTCATTTCTTGGCACCAGCACAAAAATTAATTGCCACTTGTCTGTCCAAGCCTGAATATCATCCAGGTCTTATTGCAATTGTACATACATGGCTTCAGTATCTGAAGAATCATTTATGACGTTGAATGTTATGCAATCATCAGGAAACATCCCCATTTCTGACCTTATGATGGAGGGATGATCATTGATGAAACAGCTGAAGATGGTTGGGCCTAGGATTGAACCCTGAGGAAATCCTGCAGACATACCCCGGAGCTAAGATGATTGATAGCTGACAAACACAACTACCTTCCTTTGTGGCAAGTACAACAACAAATGAAGAGTTTGTCCCTGATTGCCATTGATTCAGTTTCTCAAGGGTTCCTTGATGCCGCACTCAGTCAAATGTGGCCTTGATATCAAGGGCAGTTATTCTCACCTTCTATGTAGAACACAACTCTTCTGTTCATATTTGAACCAAGGCTGTAATGATGTCAGGAGCTAAGTGGCAATGTGGAGTCCAGAATGAGTGTCAGTGAGCATATTATTGCTAAGGAAGAGCCACTTGCTAGCACTGTTGAAGTACATCTTCCATCACTTTACTGAAGAGTGAGAGTAAACTGATCGGGCTGTAATTGGCTGGGTTGGATTTGACCTGGTTTCTGTATACAGAAAATACCTAGGCAATTTTCCACATCGAGCAGAATAGCAATTTATTGTCATGTGTATTTTTACAAAAAATTCAATGGAAAGTTTTGTGTGTTGCCATTCCACATCACCTGTATTAATGACATAAGTCAGAACTAAGAAGAAAAACATGTAAAAATTAAGGCAAAGTTAATCTCAGATCAATTTCAGTTTAGGGGAAGCCAATTAAAGTGATGAATGCTGGAAAAGCCAGAAGTCATTGCCAAAGAAGACCTCCACACCAGGATGAGACTTCCATACCGGGACAACACCGCCAATCCAAGACTGCCCCTCCAAGACAAGGCAACTGCCACAACGGGCTGCTGGAATGCTCGGCAGACAGCACCGAGGGAAGCCTCAATGCCAATGTGAGACCTCCATGTCGGTTCAAGGCCAACAGATCTGGAGACCACCACGCCCAGCCGAGACTGGCCCTCCAGAAGGAGGTCGTCATGTCAGGTCGTCGCGGGGCTGAGACCATCATGCTGGGCTGGAAACCTCCCTGACCGAGAGAAGATGCCTTGTGCTGAAGCCATTAAAAGAGGGAAGATGATAAATGGAAACATTAAAAATGTACCAGAAAAAGAAACAAATAAAAAGTGGATTGAGTAGATGAGCTTCGGGCTCCTGGGCTAAGGAGCCTGCATATTGTGCTGCTACTGCATCGCCATCTTGACTATAAGATCGTTGGGTAAGTGCCACTATCTGAACTGGAACAACTTGGCTAAGGGTATGGAACAGTTTGGAGCACAATATTCAGTACTTTTCTGGAATGTTGTCAGGGACCCCAGCCCTTCAGTACCCAGTGCCTTCAGCCATTTCTTGATATCGTATGGAGTGGATCAAATTGGCTGAAGACTGGAAACTGCGGTGCTGGGGATCTCTGGATCATCCTCCCAGCACTTCTGTGGGGGTGAGAAGACTGTCAGGCCGGAGGAGAGATGATGGCTTAAACAATGGAAACTGACTCTAACACACTTCAGAAAGTTACAAATCAACCCTCTGAGGATGCCTGAATCTCATAATAAAGACAACTTTCCATTTTGAAAACTGAAAGAACTATGGATGCTGTAAATCAGAGACAAAAATAGAAGTTGCTGGAAAAGCTCACGAAGTCTGGCAGCATCTGTAGAGAGAAATCAGAGTTAACGTTTCTGGTCACGTGACCCTTTGAAGGATCAAAAGAGTTTTCTCCAGACGGGACCCTCGAACCCTTCTCCTGTCAGCTGGCCATTTGCTGAAGTTTACATCAGCAAAGAAATGGTGGGCACCAAAGTTACATCTATCGTGGTTCTCACTGACCTTGGCATTTGCCAGTGGTATGCAATACTGGACAGCAGACAAGGAACTCGTGTAACAACAGTTATTGTAGTTAATGGTTTTTCAGAATTATATTTTAATGTTTAACATCAAAAAGAAAGATATTTGTACAGAAAGGCCAAATCTGTTGATCAGAACAATTCTAATAAATGTAAAAAGTTCTGTAGCAAAATTTGAAGATCTGAAACTCCTAAATGAGCTGACCAAAGTATGCCAAGCAAAACCATCAACAGCAATTTAACTGGTTAATAATTCTAGTGTCTGTTTTTGGTTCCTTGCCCACAAATTGACTCCTGCGTTTGACTATACTGTGATCAAATATGAGTAATAATGATTTGAATGTTGTAGTTTGGAGCATAAAATATGAATGACACCACATACATGCAACTTCTTACAGCAGTTTCAATGTACAATTTTGCTTTGACAAATTCCTTTACAACCTCAAATGATGAAGTCAAACCCGTGAGGACTCCAGAGGCTGTCCTGATGCAGTGGTAAAAACCAAAAGAACTGCAGAAGCTGTAAATCAGGATCAAAAACAGAAGTTGCTGGAAAAGCTCATCAGGTCTGGCAGCATCTGAGGAAGGGTCACCGGACCCGAAATGTTAACTCTGATTTTGTTGTCTTCATAGATGCTGCCCGACCTGCTGAGCTTTTCCTGATAACAGTGATGTTCTTACCTACTCAAAGGCATTTGAAGAACACCTGGGAGAACTCAGGCAGTGTTTCCAGAGTTCCCTTATTAGTCAGAAGATAAATTAAATTTCTCAGTAGACTAATATCCACGTATGTTGACATATGACATCTATTTCCTGTGTTCACCAAATTGTTGACCAGTTTGTTTTAAATGGATTAACAGTTTCTTTGTGATATAGCACACAGGAATTTGACAGAAAAGCATTGACTGATGATCTCAGTGGCATTTCAATCCTTCAAGTGTAATCTTACATGTGGATGGTGGGCATCTGGAATTTACTGCTCAACTAGGTGGTTAAGGCAGAAATCCACAACTCATTTAAAAGAAACTTGGATCTGTGCCTGAAGCTTTGGAACTTGAAAGGCTAGAGACCAGCTGCTAGAAAGTGGGATTAGAATGAGCAGCTAGTTTCTTCAGTTGGCACAGATATAATAGGATAAACGGCCTCCTTCTGTGCTGTAATGTTTCTATCATTTTATAAAGATGAATTACATATTGGAGACATGTTGCCAATTTCCAGTGGCATTACTCATGACAGGTCCATGGGCACACACAATATTAGAAAGGCAGAAAATCTGGGCGTCTGTTCTGTGCCTTCCTGCAGCAACTTGCCTCTACTTATAGCTCATACACACTTTCATAATTACCTCCAGTACCTGCTGCCACCAGAACAAACCTCCCCATTTAGAAGTTCAAGTTGATTTTTGTCCTGTGAGCTGCTATTTGTATCTCTAAATGGGTGGGCTCTTTAGGCACTTATGTGGTCTAGGATAGCCACCTCAGTCTAATGAGAAGAATCTTGTAGAATAGACAAGAAGTAGCCTATTACATCTGTGTTACTGTTTGAAGGTTGCACAATCAGACTCTACATGACTACAAAGAAACGTGGGAGGACCTAGCCTTAGTCTTTCGTGAGATTCTACTTTACTCTCTTTAATCCTTTAAGATCCACAAACAACAAAGTTAAATGGTAGAAGAATAAAGTACTGACCTGAAATATAAAAAAAACCCGAAGTGCACCAGACTTGATACCATTGGCTGTCTCTCCCTCCACGCAGGCTGACCCACATGATTATCACTTCCTGAATTTTGCCAACATTTCTTACTTTAGGTGGTGCTGGTTTTACCTGAATCGGTGTGCAGCACCTCTTTAGCATTCTGGGGCTGAGTACCACCGCCTGTTAAGTGAGCAGCCTGCAGGAAGTTTGGGTGCCACCTGTCTTCCAATGAATCAGTGAAAGGAATACACCAAATCATCATAAACCGTGGGGAAGAGGGGGAATGGACAGACGACACAACAACGTGGACGGTATAACAGAAATTCCTTATCATTCGCATGATCTTTTGAGACCTGTCAATTTGGAATAAGACAAACGTCAGCTCTGGAGCTCACCTCTCTCTGCGTACACCATGGAGTGTGTGTGTATTCAGCTTATAGTTGTGATGCTTTTAATGACGACATTTAAATGATGACAGATAGATTGAAGGCTTGTTTGTAAAAGACAATGAGTTGGCCAAGATGACAAAATCCAAATATCGTGTAGGTCCCTGGACTATGATGCAATAAATTGCAGCCATTACTATGCCCAAAGTAAAAAAAGCAATCTGGATCCTAGTAAATATTATTCTGTTTTTGCCTCCTCCTTCTTTGCTTCTTTCTGTGTGCCTGTCTCTTTCTGCCTTCTTTGCACCTTCCTGTTTCTTGTATGGTTGTCATGCACATTCCTTATTGTAGCTCTGAAGGCTTCTTGTGTGGGAGAAGGTAGTACAATGTGTTATTATTGTACTGCAAACTAAAAAGCCATTAATGGAGATTCAGAACAAATTTGGTGACAAGATAATGATTTCAATGGAAGCAGGACTTTACATTGTTCAATCCAATACAATAAGACCATTTTTTGTCCAGTCAATAAATTTAGGAGCATCTTATTACCATAGCTACAGATGGGTAATGTGAAATGCCTCCGGAGAGGCGGGGGGTGGGGGTGGGGTGCGATATACGGGAGTGAATTTGTCCTCTTAAAGACAGTCTATATAAAGAGACATGTTCTGTAATTATGTGTGAGTGAGCACATCAGCAATGGAAATCTACTGCAGGAAACAACTAACCATTTATGTACACATGGAAGCACAATGTGATTATTAAGCTGGAGAAGGGAAACTAATACTTTCATTCCCGTTAAACCATTGGAGTATTTAACTGATAAAAGTGAATGGTAGAAGAAGTATGGTCCTATTGAAGTGACGCTGCTGGAAAGGATTTATTCTTTACATGGAGCGTATAAACAGTGGACATAACTGCGTATTGTGTGGTCAAGTGATTCATATGATAGCAACACACCCTCTTTATGATTGAGGTATTGTGCGTAGAATGTATCTGCTGTGGGACTGAGGTATTCCACACAACTGCCAAGTTAGAGATTTGTTGCTCTGCCTTAAAGGAAACAGATTACTTTCCACTGAGTGGCTTCAAGGGAGTGTAATTGGGGGTGGGGGCGGGTGGCGATGTTGGCCTGGGAAAATGACTTCATTCATTGAGAAATCCCTGGAAGTGATCATCAACAAGTGCTATTTATATTTATCAAGTACCTTTTCATAAATGGGGGTGTGCTGATAAAATATGACACTGCGTCACCCCTGAAGAGATATGAGGCTACATGATCCGATGAACCTGGGACAAAGACATATATATAATGTATTAAAATACTTTCAGTCTTGCTAATATTTAATTGGAGGTAACTTCTGGTCAACTAGTACTGTGTATCAGACAAGTCAGCCATCTGTTTAAAAACACGGAAGGGTTAACACACGTGGCAGTGATATAGAGTTGAGTGTTATCAATAGAGTGAAAACTGATGCTTTGTTTTTAAATAAAGTTGCTGAGGGTTAGCATGCAGATGAGAACCAGGAAGGAGGCAAAAATGGATCCTGAGGAGACTTCAGAAGTGACAGTTGAGCATGAAGAGAAGCTATTACAAGTGTTTTTCTGGTGACGATTAGATAAGAGTGTAACTGAACAAGTGCCATCTCACTCGGTTGGATGACACTGTACAGGTGTAGAAACAAGACAGTGAGATATCTATGTCAAAGACTGCACACAGGTTACGAAGGGTGAGGAGGGAAAGGTATCCTTCATCACAATCATATAGCATACTATTTTTGACTTTGATAAGAACTATTTTTTGTAAAGGAGGTTGGGCAGAAATCTGAATAAAGGGATCCAAATACTGAGTCTAGGAAAGAGGGGTGCAGATTTGAGAGGTGACAACATGTTCAAGATCATGGCAAAAGGAAAGCAAGTTGAGGATGGAGCAACAGTTTGAAAGGACAGGGGGGTCTAAGGTTACTTTTGTTTTTGCAGAGAGGGGTGATTGCAGCAGATTTTAAAGGCCAAATGAACGGAACCAGATGAGAGAAAATTGTAAGCTATGTGTGCCGATGCGAGAGTTAATTTGGAAAGTTGGGCAGGTTGTAGCTTTGAGGGAATAAGGCTGAGAGAGCAAGAAATGGGTGTTACGATGAACCTGGAGAGCAATGAATGGAATTAGGAATGAAACTAAGGAAATAAAAATTCAGGGCTAATATAGCTTTCAAGTTTTTGGCTGGCTGATGTAGGGCGATATATTGGTGGTCTCAATCTTAGTGACAAGAAGTTCATGAGCTCCTTCCACTTGTTGCTATAGGTGGAATTGGAAAGACAAGGGATAGGTTTTAATTTAACAAGGTGTAGAGCTGGATGAACACAGCAGGCCAGGCAGCATCAGAAGAGCAGGAAAGCTGACGTTTCGGGTCTGAAACGTCAGTTTTCCTGCTCCTCTGATGCTGCCTGGCCTGCTGTGTTCATCCAGCTCTACACCTTGTTATCTCAGCCTCCAGCATCGGCAGTTCCTACTATTTCTGAATAGGTTTTAATAGTCCAGTTACAGCATACTCACGCTTGCCATCTGCATACACAGCTGGTTTGAAACTTAGGATTCTAAAGTGCACAAACCTAGCAAAAGTTGTTCTGAACCTTTAGAGAAACATATGGAGTCACAGGCAGAGAACACAATGCAATAATCTGTCCACTATCCAGTCTTTCTCTTTATACAGGAGGAGGCACTTTCCAGACACTAGATTATAGATTGAGTGCAATATCAGAATACAGAAGTATTAATCTCTCACGAAGAGTCATCTAGACTCAAAACATTAGCTTGCTGTCTCTCCATGGGTACTGCCTGACCTGCTATGATTTTCAGCATTTTTTGTTTTCACTACAAATTCCAGCATCTGCAGTAATTGGCCCCGACAGGAGGATTAAGTTTCTTCTTTGGACACCTGCTGGGCTGTATTCCTGAGATAAATTTTTCCTGTAGGGGTGCAAAACATCAACTATTTCCTAGCCCTTAGCTTATATGATCTGGATATATTCTGTGACAATGCATATTTTGAGAAGCATGTGTTTTCGTTTTGGGTGAAGACCCTTTTTGTTTCCATTTTTTGTGAAGTCCCCTTAAAACCAATAAGGACAGGAGGGTGTTCTAATAAGGAATTAATATTTTCTGAATTTGATTAATTTTCTGAATTTAAGTTGTAAGGAATGCCCATTTAACCTTGGCTTGTCATAGAGATGAGCTTCTAAGAAGAAAAGCTAAATCTATAACTAACTGCACGAATCGGCTGGTAATTTCCGTTAGGCAGGTCAGAATGCACTGAGAAACTGTGTGAAGGGAAATGAGCAGAACTCTCTGTGAATATAACCATCATTTTTTTGTTTGACAGCTCGGCATAAATTGAGAATTTGAGTAAAAGACAATAATCAAGTTTCTCTCTGAATGGATCATTTTTCTATTTGGCAATTTAAAAACAGATCCTGGTGTTGAAGCAGGGATTTGTGAACAGGACAGTGACTGTATTATTGTGTGTTTATATAGTTATAAGTCCAGAGAGCTGAGGGCATGAACAGCAAAGAACTATGGATTGAACTAGATCCATTACTGCTATTTCAGTGACAAGAGCTCATCAAACCTCTTAAAGGGGCAAGAGAAGGGAGTGCCTTGTGCCATCAGAACAATCATTAGCTGAGTGAGAAGGTTCATAGACATTTATGTTATTAATATTAACCATATCTGGGAACCTAAAATAGAATATGGCTATTGATGAATATGACTCAAGGGTCAAAATGATTGAATGTGAGTTTAGAAATCCTACAAACTGGAGTCCAAGTTGGACAAACTGAGATTGCTTGTGGTTCCACATTTGAGAGGGATGTAATGCATGTCTCAATACTCTATCTGTTGTGATCAGTTGAAGGTAGCTGCCATTAGATATGATCCAGCAATAATTCGATTATACGGCCGACATAGCTGATATTGCACTGGCACTGAAGTTTATATATGGCATTACCTTTTTATTTGATGGGTAGTGTCTTTTTGGTTTGATAGCGGCATCCTATTAGGAGAGAATCCCACTCGCATTGCTGCTGCATAATGCAATATAATACTTCCTTGGACTTCTCCATTTCACAATCTTGATGGTATCACCCATTCCACCTGTTATATCAATCATCCTGAAGCATCCTTTCCCCATCTCCACTGCCTTTAAACCAAGCCTCACTCTGCGACCCAGAGATCATTTCCATACAATGTGGTCTTCAGGCACTAAATTCTCATTCCTGATTTATGTCACGAATCTGGATGGATGTGAGGTGTGACTCAGAAACTTTGCTTTGAGTGAACCCACCCTTTAATTTCAACAGCGCCTCTGCATCCCTAATCTCTCTAGGTGTCGTATCTGCCTCCCTTGTAAAATTAGGACCACATTAAGACCAGAAGAAACAGGAACAGGTTTAGGCTGTTTGACCCCTTGTGCCTGCTCCACCAATTCAATACAATCGTGGCTGATCTAACACTCGTCACATCAACTTTCCTGCCCTTTCCCAATACTCCTTGATTCCCCTACTCACTAAAAATCTATCTATCCCAGCTTTAACTGTACACAAGGGCTCTGTCCCACAGCTCTTAGTGGCAAGCAGTTCCAAGCCCTCTGAGAGAAGAAATTCCTCCTTATCTCAGTCTTAAATTGACACCCCTTTATTCTGAGACTATGGCATCTGATCCCAGACTTTCCCATGTGGGGATACAACCTCTCAAAATTCACCCTGTCAAGTCCCTTATGAATCAGAATTAGAATTAGATTTAAAATTAGGCTTTGTGTGTACACAAGTACAGGGATATAAGAATGCAATGAAAAGCATACAAAATGGCCATTCCCAGTGCCATCCTAGGTACAAAGGTACCTAAATACAAGTTCTTAGATACAAAGTAGAAAAATAAAGAAATAAAGTGAAAAGTTCAACATTATGGTCCTTCTTAAGTGCTTAGTTATGCTGGCCTCACAATCCCCACAGCGCTCCCTTTCCCCGTTCTGGCTCGATCTACCCCGTGCTCATTGTACCACAGATGCTGGGAGACCTCGGGCTACCTGCTGTCAATGCCGCCCCAGATGCCAGGGACCTCTCCTTGCTGCCACGCTGGCTCGATCTTTTCTGTGCTGCACAAACTCACTCTCCACAGAAGGAAGGAGATTAAAGAAAGAAAATAAGGCAATGAAAGGAGGTAAAAAAGGCAAAAGCGGCCAGAGCAGATGAGCTTTGGGTAGCAGCCCACTTTCTGTGCTGCTAGGGAGATCACCTCTCATTCTTCAAAACTCCAGTGAGGAGAGTCCCAACCTGTTTAAACTTCGCTCATAAAACAATTCCTCCATATCAGGGATATCCTAGTGAATCTTTTTTGAACTGCTTCCAATAAAATAATATCTTTCCTTCAATAAGGAGACCAGAACTGCTCACAGCACTCCAGATGTGGTCTCACCAACACCTTGTTCAGTTGCCGTAAGACTTCCCCACTCTTCTACGCCAACCCCTTGAAATGAGGGCAAACATTCCATTTGCTTCTCTGATTACCTGCTGCACCTGTATGCTAGCTTTCTGTGCGCTATGAACAAGTACCCCAAGTCCCTTTGTGTTGCAGCTTTCTGCAGTTTTTTTTCTCCATTTGAATAGCATACTGTTCTTTTGTTCATTCATTTGTGGAACATGAACATCACTGGCTGGGCTAGTATTTGTTGCCCGTCCATAGTTGCCCTTGAGAAGGTGGTGCCTTCTTGCCTGCTGCAGTACTCATGCTGTAGATTGACCCACAATGTTGTTAGGGAGGGAATTCCGCAATTTTGATCCAGCAAGAGCAAAGAAGTGATGAGAGATTTCCATATATCTGTTTGAACTGAGACTGCAAAAGTTGTTCTGGCTCTCCCATTATTAAGGAGGAGGACATTTGTGGATTCTCATCTTCTACTGAGTTGTTCATTAACTATTTTTCTATTTTCCATTATGAATTCCCAGACTAACTTTGTATAGGACTAAAGCTAAATTTCCTTCCTTTAAACATCAATAGAAACTCTTGTGGCTTTTATATTTCTATCAATCTTTTTCCTCATATTTTAATTGCTAACCTCCTTGTTAATCTTTTAGGTTTTTTGTCATTCTATTCAGTTCTTCACCTTGCCACCCATTTTTGTGCAAATATATCCTGTTGCTTTATTTTTTGGAAGAATCCCTACAGTGTGGAAACAGGACAATCGGCCCAACAAGTCCTCACTGCCCTCTGAAAGCATCCCACACAGGCCCACCATCCCTACCCTTTCCCTCTAACCGTGCATTTCCCATGGCTAATCCACCTAACTTACACACCCCTGGAGACTACAGGCAACTTAGCACGGCCACTCTACCTAACCTGCATATTTTTAGACCATGGGAGGAAACTGAAACACCTGGAAGAAACCCACGCAAACTCCACACAGATCGTTGCCCAAGGGTGGAATTGAAGCCAGGTCCCTGGCATTCAGAGGCAGCAGTGCTAACCGCTGTGCCACCGGATTTTTTAACACTTCCATTCAACTATGGAAAATGAACATTTCCCTTTGGAATTATCTTTTTAGTTGAGCTGTATCAATTCTGTGTATTCTGGAGCATTCCTTTAGAGGCCTACCACTGCACTTCTATTGCACTGTCCCTTAATTTAACTTGCTGGCTCATTTTAGCTAGCCATGCTATCACACCTCATGTTTGCCCTAATTTAAGCTTAGAATACTAATCTTGGACATACTCTTCTCTCCCTCGAACTGATTGTAAAATTCAAACATATTGGTGTCTTTATTACCTATTCTTTATAAAGTTATCAATAAAGTGCACAATACCAAATCTAGTATAGTCTGCTTTTGGTTGGCTCCGGCCTGTGCTTTTCCATGAAACTATCCCAAAAACATACTATGAAATCCTCTTCAGGGCTACTTTATTTTTCCTGCCTATATGTCAATTAAAATTGTCCATGATTATCATTGGAGCTTTGTTGTAAATCCTTATTATTTCTTCCCTTAAATAGCAGCCTTTTGTGTGGTTACTGTTAAGGGCTTGTGCAGCATTCCACAAGTGTGTTTTTGCCTTTATCATAGCAAAATAGTAACAGAAATAGGCCATTCAGCCCCTTGACCATGTTCCACAATTGGCTGAGATCATTGCTGATTTGTGGCCTAATTCCATATACCTGCCTTTAGTCCATATCCCTTAATAATTTGACTTAACAAAAAATCATCTACCACAGATTTCAAAATAACAACTGATCCTGCATCTACAGCTGTTTGTGGAAGAGTTCCAAATTCTCAGACTATGCTCCCTAGTTCTAAAATCCCCAAACAATGGAAATAATTTATCTTTATCCACCCTGTCTTTTCCTAATAGTGTCTTGAAGACTTCAATCAGATCACCTCTTAACCGTCTAAATTCTAGAGAAAACAGAACTAATTTATATAGTCTCTCCTTGTAACATAAGCCTTAAAATCCATATATCATATAAACTTAATCATCCTCCACTCTATCAAAACTATGTCTACGCCCCGGTCTCCTGAAAGTAGGTAGTCCCCATCTATGGTGATAATATTGTCTTCAATTAGCAGAGCTACCCTAACTCCCTTTCTTAGCGTCTTATCTTTCCTTAATGTCGTGTGCCCTTCAATATCATTTTTGTGTACTTTATCATGTAGCAATCTCTCTGCTTTTTATATTTGCTACATCTTACCAAGTTTGAAGCCTTGCCCCTACTATTATTTTTCAACCCTCTCTATTTCCTTATTTATCCATCTCACTGGCGCATTGGTCCCAGCATGGTCAAGTGTGTGACAAAGTATATGATACATCCTATAATAAACTGAAATTTGTGTCTTTTTAAATGTGGTAGATGGACATTGGTTTCATTTCTGTTTGGGTTACCTTTCTTTAAAGAAGTCAGTTGGAATAGTGACCTGAATGTATAATTTCCAAGAAAGTGTGTAACTAAGTGATTACCTAGCCAGATGCCTATGATGTTTGTTGATGAAATGGTTACAATATTAAGTATATTACACACAGAAAAACAAATGATCATAGACCACTGGGGGTATGTTTTGAGTTCAGTTTGGAAGAAACGGGTTTCTGTTTCATCTTAGCAGAAGAATCTGGTTTTCAGTTCAGGAGAACATATCCATTCTAACCGAAGGACAAGTTAGTTTGTGAAGTCTTTAAGCTATGAAAGTTTGATTTGAAGTGTTCAAAGTGTCAGGATGAAAAGAGATTTAGGCCATCAGAACTGAAAGGAAGTTTAGGTCTTCAGAACTGGAAAGAAGTATTTAGGCCATCAAACCTAGAAAGAATCCATCAAGCAAGAAATTAAAGAATTAAAATAGGAACAACCCTTTCCTGGGATGAAGTATCTGTAAAGGATATTGCCGGGAAAAGTGTTGAAAGTTTGTTTTGCTGTTTATGTTAAGATCTTTCTGAACTGTCTTGTATAAATAGCTTTTTTTTAATGCAATAAACTGTGTTCTTTTATTTTAAAAAGATTGAGAGTCTCATGTGAGTATATTCACTGACTAAGCAACACAGTAACCAATTCCAAACAGTAAACATTATTTATCAAGCTCAGTTTCACTCTGAGATTTGACTTACCCAGTTCTACCATCATGATGGAGTCATTACAACTGTCCCAATGGTACAGTTCCTTCCTTCCTACCTCCCTTCCTTCCTACCTTCTGTCCTTCCTTCCTTCCTTCCATCCTTTCTTTCTTTCTTTTTTTCTTTCATTTACCCTGTGTCAATTTGTGTATGGTTCAGAGGTTATTACTTTTGAAGTTCTTCCTAATTTAGCACCTAGATTTTCACACTTACTGTGGAGAACCTCTACCTTTGTTCTCCCCATGTCATCTGTTCCTCACATGGATCACAATGAGTGCTTTCTTCATCTTTCACAATAAATTCCTCTGTGGCCCTGAGCAGATAGCTTGAACAAATGAGTGAAGCAGGAGGATATGGAGGTAGTCAGTATCAATTGAAGAGTGAACAAGAGAAGAACCAGAGACAGAGTCCTGACATTTCGAAATTATTTCTTACTGTCCTCCAGTGAAGAAGCTAAGTGCTTGGTGGGCATTTTATAAGAAATTAAGGTCCATTCTATTCTTAACATTTAAAATAGTATGGGAAATGGTGGAAGGGTTAATAAAACATATAATAAAATAAATTAATAATTAATTAGATTATTTTATTAGCTAATTGAACAAGTGCATTAAAGATAGCTCAGGCATGCAAGAGCTTCTGGATGGCACTGAGATTTCGGAAATACGTATCAGTGAGTGTTTATGGCTGCAGCAGCCTCAGTTCAGAGTTCATGAGTTGGAGTCTGAACCGCCGCTGCTGTAACACATTAGTGAAGGGGAAACTTACTTGGATTTTTGTTATACTAGGTGGTGGTCACATCTCTTTGGGTCGGATCTTCTAATTAGACCAGTGAAAGTAGGCTGTGATCACAAGAGAGGCAAATAAGGGGATCCAGGACAGCTTGAATCTCAGCTCTTGCATTTGTTCAACAGGCTTGACATTCTTTCCTCTTGATTGGGTGAGAGTGAGGGCTGTAGGTTGGATGAGCTAATTGACCATGGCACCATGTTAGAGGAAACCATTCAAATGGTGGGAACTAACATGTATGTAGTGGTAGTTGGACACAATATAGTGAAGGGGATAAACGCTGTTCTGTGCAGCTCAGAGCGTGAGTCCAGAATGTTATGTTGCCTATTGGATGTCAGGGTTCAGGACATCTAAATTGGGAAAGATAGCAACCTGGAATCGATGGGAGACAATCCAATTGTCAAGGTCCATGTCAGTACTAATGACATAAGTAATGCGAGGAAAGAGTTTCTACTCTGACAGCATGAAGAGCTAGTCATCAAACTGAACTGTGGAGGCCCAAAGATAATAGTCTCTGGGTTATTATCTGAGCAACAGGTTAATTGACAGACACCACATACTATTCGTGAAATGAATACAAGGCTCAAAAACTGTTGTTGAAACTGTTATTTCCCTTTGTGGGATATTGGCATCAGTACTGTCAGTATCATATAGTCAGTACTGTCCCTGCTTATTCATATATCTGTCAAGATGCACTTTAAAAATTGCTACTGTGTCCACTTCCACTACCTCCTGTGGAAACACATTCCAGGCACTTACCATCTTCTGTGTAAAAAACACTTGCCATTCACATCTCCTTTAAACTTACCCCCTTTTACCTCAAACCTATGGTCACCGGCTTTTGACATTTCTACCCTGGGAAAAAGACTCTGACTATCCATTGTATCCATGCCTCAATGAATTTTGCAAACTGTTACCAGGTCACCCCTCATCCTTCAATGTTCAAGTCAAAACAAACAAAGTCCGTCTGATTTTTCCTCATACCTAAAACTGCGCAAACCAGGCGACATCCTGCTAAACTATTTCTGTACCCTCTCCAAAGCCTCCACATCTTTCTGGTAGCGTGGTGATCAGAACTGTGTCCAATATTCCAAATGTGGCCTAACTAAAGTTCTATATAGCTACAACATGACTTGCCAACTTTTACACTCTATGCCCTGACTACAAAAGGCAAGATGGCATATGTCTTCTTGACTACCTTTCTCACTTACGTTGTCACTTTCAGGGATCTGTGGACCTGAACCACCAGATCCCTCTGTGTGTTGATGCTACTAAGTGTTCTGCCATTTATGATATAGTTCCCTCCTGCATTAGATCTTCCAAAATGTGTCACCTCACATTTTTCTGGATTAAACTCCATCTGCTATTTCTCCATCCAAGTTTCCAGCCTTTCTATATCCTCTGGGAATCCTTCTCAATATCTACAGCTCCCCCAATCTTTCTGTCATCCACAAACTTACTAATCAGGCCACCTACATTCTCTCTCTCTCTCTCTAATATATATATATTTCAAACAACAGGAGTCCCAGCACTGATTCCTTCCCAACACCACTGGTAACAGATCTCCAGTTAGAACAGTACCTTTCCACTGCTACTCTCTGTCTTCTATGACTAAGCCAGTTCTGTATCCACCTTACTGGCTCACTGCAGAACCCCTGTAACTTCACCTTTTGTATCAGTGTGCCATGAGGGACCTTGTCAAATGCCTTGCTAAAGTCCATATAGACAACAACTACTGCCCTGCCCTCATCAATCAACTTTATCCCTTCCTCAAAAACTCAATAATGTTTATGAGACACAACCTTCACCACACAAAGCCATGCTGCCCATCACTAATAAGTCCATATTTTTCCAAATGTGAGTAAATCCTATCCCTAAGAATCTTCTCCAATAATTTTCCTATAACTGATGTAAAGCTCACCAGCCTGTAATATCCCAGATTATCCCTTTGGCCTTCTTAAAGAAAGGAACAACATTGGCTATTCTCCAGTCCTTTGGGACCTCCCTGTGACTGCAAAAATTTTGTACAATGAGTCAGCTATTTCCTCACCTGCCTCCCCAAGCATCAGCTAGGGAAGTAAAGAGTGCTTTAAACCAGAAGATGATTATGAGTGATCAAGCTTTGGATGGATGTGACAAATCAAGAGGTAGAATCAAGGCAGGAGAGCCAAATAGTCAAATGAAACATGAAGGTCAGAGAATGGTAGGAAGGGACGGAGAAAATAAACTAAGAATATGTCAAAAAGGCTCTGTATCTGAATGTGCAAAGGCGTCATAACAAAGTAACAATTGATAGTCTGCATTGAAGCAAGTAAATATTATCTAATAGCCATTTTGGAGAAATAGCTACATGATGAAAAGGATCGGGTTCAGAACTTTGAGGCATTTATGACATTTAAGAAGTATATAGCTCTGCTAATCAGGAATGGTATTGTTTTAATAGTTAGAGATGATAGTCCAGAAGATCATGAAGTAGAATCAAGTTGGGCAATGATGAAGAATAGCAAGGGAAAAGAAGTCACTAGCAGTGATGGACTATAGACCTCTTGAAAGTAACCGCGATGTAGGGTGAAGATTATGAAAATAAGTATGGGCACTCGTGATAAAGGGCTAACAATAATTATGGTTGATTTTAACTACATTAAATAAAGGAACAATGAGATTCAGAGTGGTAATCTAGAGGAGGAGTTCATAGAATGGTTTGCAGATAGTTTCTTAATGTAGCATCTTATGGAACCAATCAGAGAACAGGGTATGCTGGACTTGAGACTGTATAATGTGATAGGATTAATTAATGAACCTAGAGTAAAGGCACCCCTAAGTATCAGCAACCACAATCCGATTGAATTTTATATTCAGTTTGAAACGGTTTTGAGTCGTTTTAAGACTAGAATATAAACATAAAGTAAAAACAAAGATCTGTGGATACTGGGCATCTGAAACATAAGCAAGAAGACCTGGAGAAACTCAGACATCTGGCATCATTTGTAGAGAGAGAAGCAGAGTCAATGTTTCAAATCCAATGATCCTTCATCAGAGCTTCCCTAGTTCTGATATCGGGACATTAGACTTGAAATTTTAACGCTACTTCTCTCTCTACAGATACTGCCAGCTTGTTGAGTTTCTCCAGCACTACTTGTTTATGTTTTAAACATAAGTAATGGCAAATATTGGGCATGAATGCTGATCTAGTTGAAGCCAAGTTCAACACCAGGCTACGGAGTTAGATATATAGAGAAGCAGTGCAGATATTTAAATGAATATTTCAGAATGCTCAGAATATGTATATTCTCTAAGGGGAGGGCCAATGGCTGATTAAAGGAGTTATGGAAAACGTCAGTACTAAGGAAAAAAGATATAATTGTGCAAATCTGGATTGCATCTCAGATGCTTGGGCAAAATAAAAATAATGGCAGAGAATGACTAATTGAAAGAAAGATGTTGGAATATGAGGGGAAGATAGATAGAAATGTAAAAAGAGAAAGCACAAATTTCCAACAACTAACCACTGATCTGCTTTCTTCTGATGTCACACTTTGGGTTCTCTCAGAAGTCAGCTGTTCTTTTATGAGGAACATAGACTGGAGAGCTCTTTTGGCTGATGCTGACTATCACCAGAACTTCCTTTCACTCACTCCTCTAACTGATGCTGGCTGCCTCTGGGCCTTCCTTTTTAGAAACATGGAAGAGAGGAGCAGGAGCAGACCATTCAATTCCTTAAGCCTGCTCTGCCATTCAATATGTTTGTGGCAGATCATTGAGCTCAATATTCTAATCCCACCCATTCCCCCCAATATGTCTTGATCCCTTTAGCCACAAGAGCTCATTCATTTGCAAATAGGATTCCCACCATACTTCTACATGGCAATGCAGCAGATGCAACCGGAAGAATTCTTGTCTTATCAAGTGAATGAGTTAGTTATTGCGGAGCTGTAAAACATTCTGAATAGGATGGGGTAGTAAGAACTGCCGATGCTGGAGAACCTGAGATAACAAGGTATAGAGCTGGATGAACACAGCAGGCCAGGGAGCATCAGAGGAACAGGAAAGCTAACGTTTCGGGTCTGGACCCTTCTCCTTCTCTGTAGAAGGGTCCAAACCCAAAACGTCAGCTTTCCTGCTCCTCTGATGCTGCCTGGCCTGCTGTGTTCATCTAGCTCTACACCATGTTATCTCTTATTCTGAATAAGATGTTATTTGCAGCCAATCTTTCAGATGTAGGTTGTCTTGTTATGCAATTTTGGCACTTTATGTTATATTTCAGATTTAAGTTTAGCCTTTCTCACATTGGCTACACTGTTCTAATGAATAAGTAATTTATTTTTATATTTGTAGTTTAAAGTGTTTTCTTCAGGAGAATTTTTTTAAAAATTCAATTGTGGGCAATTTTTTTGCAAAAGATCAAAGGTTGTGGCAAAATTTGCACGGTTAATTGTGACTCTGAAGCTTAGCAAGAGAGTATTTGACATTGCTGCTGGATGTTTTTATACATCATTTGACTTGTCTCTCCTGTTTGTCTAGGATTGGCATGATTTCTCACTCTTATTTTGTTTATTGCTGTATTGATATCAAAGGAACACTGTGAAGAATGGACCAGATGACGTTTTCACTCAGGGGTGGAGGAGACTTCATTTTGTATGCATTCCGCAAACAAAAGACAAATTTTCATGTCAGCTACTTCTTATTAGCACTGTGCACTTCTGGGTAAAATAAAAATGTATGTGATCTGATGCATTCTCAATACTTTATCTTAACCCCAAACCTTGAGAAAACATTCTCTGGATATTCCATTGTTCCAAAGAAGATGCTGATTCAAGAAATGTGGAAAGAAGGTAAAAGGTGTTGGCAGGGTTGTGGTTTTGCAATGGGTTGCGAGTGGGAGTTGTGTGGGAATTTGTATGGTTTCTATCAATAAAAGAATGCTAGGAGTAGGCCTTGAACCTGGATAACACGGCCCTGCTCCCTGCTTTTTGACAGTTGTTCTGTGTTTGGTATCTTTGACTTTCTCACTGGTGCCATACAAATGTCTCTAAAAATTAACCACAAGGTCCCTATCCTGTGATTTCATTCAGTCTGCCCTGCGAATATGCTTTTTTGCTATTGAAATAATGAAAAGCCCTACCTAGTTATTTTTTTTTTCATCCTTAAAGCTCAATAACAGAGTGAATATTCAAGGGAATTTTCTTCTGAGCTCCTACCAAGACTTTGGCAGAAATTCAACGGAAGCTTCTGAGGAAGCAATGTAAAGAGCAGGTCTGCTGAGCAGTCGTTATGTTGGGGAATCTGAAAAGTGCATGCATAGCAAATCTACTGCCAGTAGAATTGATTGCTGGAAGAATATGTCCATAGTTCTGAAGTGGAACATATACAGAGGAGACTAGACAATGAGAGTCAAAAGTGCTGTCACAAAAATCTTGTAGAAGGTTATCATCCTACATGATTTTTTTCGAGGATAATATGGTTAAGTTCACTGGTTTTGAATATCTCCAAGTTTTGTCTGAAACATAACTTCTGACTGAAGCAATTTGGCTGTGCAGCCAAGAGTAGAGTCTTGTAGATGTTTTCAGCATTTTCAGGCAGAGAAGTCTTTCTATCTCACCTCTGTATTATGGTCGCACAACTGTGGCTTTTTTTTTGATTCACTCACTGGGTGTGGACAGCACTGACAAGGCAAACTGTTTGTTATCCATCCCTATACAACTGAATGGCTTGCTAGGCCATTTTGTAGGCAGTTGAAAGTCAACCACATTGTTGTAGATCTTGTGTCACATATCAGCCAGATCAAGTAAGGACAGAAGATTCATTTTTTTAAAGGACATTACTGAACTAAATGCTATTTGTTAATGACTATTAAGTAGTTTAATTGCATGGTCAACATTGATAATATAAGCTTCTTGTTCTTATCATAAGTTACCCATTGTCATAGAATGATTCAAACTCATGGGCCAGTACTTCACAGACCGAGGGTTACATGAACAGAGGTGGGGCTTTGAGGTTGTGGGGGGGAAGGGGAAATACGGTAGGGCGGTACAATAACTAGGTGCTGGGTCAGGACAGCACCTTGACCCAGTCCAAACACCAGGAAGGTTTGCCAGCAGCAGTTAGTGAACCACATAACCCGCCTGCTCCAAGGATCTGAGCAATCAGTTTGTGTAGTGAAGGACCCTGGTAGGAGTTATTTTACAGGGTTTGTCAATGATGTGTGTAAGACTCTTTGAGGTCCTAGCAGGTTAAGAATCCTAGCCCAAGAATGATGTAAACGAATTGACAATCAAATGTGCCAATTATCCATCAAAAATCTTTAAGTCTCTTCTGCAATGCAATACAATCAATGCACAGTTATTCGGGTGGTCGGATGTACAGAAATCTGAAATTACAAGGATCTTGCACCCACAGATTACTCACAAGTGGTCAGGTCTGCATTGATGGTAGGAGTCAATGATTGATTGTATCATCTCTCTCTCTTGACTGCAGCACAGAACTCAAACGTTCCTCCTTTAATGGAGATAGAATCAAACGTGATAAGTCAAGGCAGCTCTCACCTCCATTTTTTTTAGCAGAATGAGGTTTCGATTGACTAAGTAGGCAATTGTCCAGATATGAAGCCTGACAGCATGGCTGTTAGCCAGTAATTGGTTGAGCTTATCGAGTCTTAGGTACACTGACCGACACATATCTACATTTCTAGGCTCTCAAGTCATGTTCTGGACTTCTTTAATAATGATATTTTCCAATCAATAAGCCTCCCTGAGAAAGACCAAAGAATAGCAGTTTTGAGAAAAGAAAGAGGGATACCCATCAGATCAGATCCTAACATTTCAAAAGATGATGGATTATATTGGTCAAGCTTTAGAATTTCCTATATATGTGTGTACCCTCCTGGTCATGTAGGCTATGCATAGCTCAACCATAAGCATTTAGTCTTCTTTGTACAGCTTCCATATCCTATAGGGGTAATACCAAGTAGACAGAGAGACCATCAGCTTCATGAAGATGAGCCCCCATGACAGCTGCTGGGCCATCAGAACCAGAGGCTTCTTGACATGGCAGGATAGGCACTTCCCATTCTTAACAATCCCACTGGAGCTGTTTGCCACCCAGTCATCAACTTCCTGATTTTTATGTGCTCAAGCTACTCAGCTGGAGGTGAACTGAAGTGTCCTGATGTTCCCCAGTAGTGCCCAATTCTCTGAGTGGCTCAGTAGAGGCTTCAGCACTGCCAGCCCCCACTTCTCGGGTTAGCAGTGTACAGCATCTACCAGCCCACCTAAACTGAATGGCAATCTCACAAGTAGTTAGGAGGTTGCTTACAGCAAAGTTGCTGAGCTGGGCATGCCGCTGCCAAATGCAGGATTTGGATTCACTGTTTGACTTGATGCCAGTTCCCAAGTCCTGTGAAGAAAAAAAGTAAGCTTTTTTTTTATGGATTAGCAGTTCAGGCTTCTGGAGTACAAGCCTAGAAACTTTGCCATCTTGGTATGGTGATCAGTTAGTATGCTGATTCTCATTATAATGAATAGGAGCAGAAGAAAGAGGAAAGACTAAGGATTGAGCTACACCAAAGAAGAAAGCCACTTTTTCACTAGAGTTTGCTAAGCCTGCAGTTAATGAGAAGTGTTTGGAGAAATGCATCATTAGTGCATGAACTGGCTTGCTGAAGTCATGTGACCTCTATCTCTGCCCTCAGTGCCTTTGCATGCAGCCTACGGCAGCCATTTCATGCATCACTTTAAAGATGACATCACAAACTGTGCAGCTGAAAGGGTGTGAACTTTTAGAGCTGTAGGGGAGACAGTCACTGAAAGAAACAATAAGGAAGAAGTTTAAAAAGTTTTGCAACTTTGAATTGCTGGTCCGTCAAAATGGCTTTGCATTTTCTACTTATCCCTGTTGGTGTTGAAATGAGGCAGAATTAGATTTTTTTCACTATTGGGTGAAAAACTATGGAATAGCTATAGAATAAAAAGAATAGATGCTGCCTGTTGAGCTTTCCCAGCACATTTTAATTTATTTTGTTTAAGAATTCCTTACATGTGTATTTGCGGTCTCAAGTGATATGTATAATGGTTGCCACAGGCAAAGGCACATACAACAGATTAAGTTAAAGGTGATGTCATCATGTTCCCAGAGAAACATAACACTGTTCTCTCATTAGAGGAAGTAGAATGGTGGTGAGTTTAACCTGAACGTCACCATGCCTCAGATGAGGGCTGAGATTGAAAAGGTGAGATCTTCATGATGATCTGAGGTGATATGGGAATTTAAACCACCCTTTTAGCATCACTTGCATTACTCACAGCCAACAGAACTGACTGACTCCCAGCAAAGGAAAGGTCACACGGCCATGGCAAGCCAGCACGTACACAAAGTGTAATTGCATTTCTTGAAACATGGTCACAAAGAAAAAGATCAATCATGAAGAAAAGTATGTATTAACTCTAGGCACTTCCATCTTTGTCATTTCTGCACAGCAATTGCATACATAGTTATTAAAACATGCAGGTCCCCTAATAGAACATATGTGCGTTGCCATTGGCCTTTTACAAAGTATCTGCTCATTCCTCGGAGTGTATTCCTTTTCAAGAAAATATCATTCACGTGGTAAGTGCTGTTGCTGTGGTAACTGTTGTTGCTAATCCATTTCCATTGGTGGGGAATGGTGGACCTCGGAGACTGATGATCCTTCTATACTCTTTGCAGGTGCTGAGGTTGTGACAATATACGCTGTCATTCACATTCACTACGTACAGTCAAGGTGATAACTGTTCAACATTGGTCCAAGTTGTTGTGTAGGCTGATGTGGTTCTGATGAGAGGTCACCTGATGAAATGTGAAAGATGTATTAACCTGAAACATTAATTCTATTTCTCTCCAGAGTTTTCGGTCGTTTCTAGCAGCATTTCCCGCATATATCAAAATTGCCGGATTGCGTTAGATGCGCGGAGTGCAATTTTGATTTCGTGAATCTTATATGGACAAGTATGCTAAGACATCAAGGGCTGAAATCCTTACAAGGTTCAGGCAGAGAGACAAGGGCTATCCTCTGTGACCAGAATGACTTCATTACTTGTTACTATCTACATAGAGATGAATAACAAGAGAGTTAAATTCCCAGTGACAATAAAAATGTGACAAGATTTCATATTTTAAGAAGTTTCCAATAAGAAACAAACTTGAAGCAACATCAGCTAAACATTACACTGTAGGTAACCAATGCTTGTAATGCCCAACAAGATGGCATTTATTAATGTCTATTTGTGACTGATGACCACACACCATATATATATACTTTATAGCATATTCTCCACAAGTTTATTCTTTATAGGGAACTGGCCACGGTCACTTCCAGATTGCACTGGGTTCACATCTCCTTGTTTTGCTGAGACATTACATGCAGTGACTGTATGAAGATCCTTGTCCTCAGTCCTCTGATTTTCAGCAATAAGACTGAAATCTAGTGATATCTTCTCCCAGCCTCACCAGGGCAAATCCTTCAGAGTCTTTAGATTATAACATCATTTCTTTTTGATCAGAGACCATCAACCCTCCCATGTTCCACACAGTAACATGAGCAGCAACCATCCTGCTTTGCAGACATATCTGATACCATCGTTATTTCTGTGAGGCTACTCTCTCTCTGCCCAAAAACCTCTGAACGTGAAAGCCTACACCTAATCACTTCAGTTTTTGTTTTCAGGAATAAGGGTTTGACATTCTGTTCTGAATTCCATTTGTGACTCCTCAATATTGGATACTGTTTGTCCCTGCATTCAGCAATGCCTGGACAACATTCAACCTGGCCTAATAAATGCAAATAACATACATGCTGTGCAAGTGCCAGGCAATTACTGTCTCTAATAATAGAGAACCTAATCATCTCTCTTAGACATTCCTCTGTTATTAAAATCCTCAGGGTTATCATTGTCCAGGAGCTTAACTGGACCAGCTTATTAAATAGAGATAAAAGGTACTGCAGATGCTGGAGAATCCGAGATAACAAACATGGGGCTGGATGAACACAGCAGGTCAAGCGGCATCATAGGAGCAGGAAAACTTGACGTTTCGGGCCTAAACCCTTCATCAGAAAATGTTATTAAATACTATACCCACAAGAGCAAGTCAGAGCCTGGGGATTCATTGGTTAAATTGTATTTTGATTCCTCAAAGCCTGATCTATCTATATGGCACTGGAATGTGATGGAATACTCTCTATTAGCCTGGATGAGTACAACTTGAACAAAACCCAAGGAATTCAACACAATCCAGGACAAAGGAGCCCACTCGATGAGCAACCATTTCACTAATTTAACATTCACACTCCTCACCATAGGCACATCATGTCTTCAAAACAATGTCCTCTGACAACTCACCAAACCTCCTTTCACAGCTCCCACTCAACCCTAGTATCTACCATCCAGAAGGACAAAAGGAGCAGATGCATGGGAAGAACATCAACTCTAAGTTCCCCTTCAAACTACACACAACCCTAAATTGGAACTATGTCACTATTTCATCCCTTGTCACTGGTACAAATTCCTGGAACTCCTTTCATCACAGCATTGTAGATTAACATACATCAGATGGACCACAGTGGTTCAAGATGGCTCACTACCACCTTCTCAAGGGCAACTAGGGATGGGCAAAAAGTGCTGGCATTGCCAGTGACACACCCATCTCACAAAAGAATCTTTTAAAAGTCCAAACAATAGTTTTTTTTTTCATGACTACAGATATTTATCTAAGCATGATATATAGATTTTTAAGATTGTTCCATATTGTAAATTTAAAACAGGTTCACAAAGGGTTAACCAAGCAAACCAGTCAAGACAGTCCCTTTGACTTGACTGATAGAACATGAGATGAAGTACTTAACTGGAAGAGAATAAGTGGCCTGAATAAAAACAGAATAGTCTTTGCATGATTTATATATGTGTAAATTGAATTAATCCCTGAAGTCCTGGTAAAATAAGCCGAACTCTTGATGTACAATGTGATTTTCATGCACCTAGAATCTCTTTGAAGATCAGAAACTGGCTTTGAAAGTCATGTGAACCATAGAAAAAGAATTAAAGGATGATAAACACAAAGGCATGTTATTACAATATGAGTTGTTTGATGAAGAATTAAGCAGATTCAACCCACAGCAGATTTGACAAAATCCATTCAAACATACTGAAAATCAGCTTTTACATAATTACCTGAATTGTGTTCAAAATAATGCAGTTTTCTTCCTCCAGAATGCATTAATCAATACATTAGCATGTTGACAACTTTATTGCATACAAAGAGATTGAGCAGTAACTTTGAGACAAATAATTTGATTGTGTCTATTTAAAAGTGCACAGAGACCGAGGCATGAGCTCATCTGTACCTGCTATATCACCTGCAGACATTCTGGTCTCAGATCAGTGATTCCTGAAATCATTATCCATGCCATTGTTGCTTTGTTGATGAGAAATCAGATTAGAGAAGTTGGGAAGAGGGTAGAACAGTTAGAATCTTGAGAGGTGATGTCCACACTGGCAAATGGGAACCCCGCAAGTAATTCTCTCTTTCCTTCCCCAAAAGAAACCTGCACAGCCAAAGATAACAGGCTCCTTCCCATGTAAAACATTTCCCTAGAGAACAAAAGAAATTGTGGCAGGGGTGGATTGGGGTTCTTAAACAGCAATTGGAAGCCAAAAGAAAACCTTCATTTTAAGGCGTTAACCTCTTTTTGCACATTAGCATTATTAAATGTATGGGTGGACAGCTCTTTCTGATTTCTGCTCATTTTCTGG
>JAHRHZ010000016.1:41097176-41167304 GCA_024137785.1 Ginglymostoma cirratum | reverse complement strand
TATTTCAGAACCCTCTTCCCCTCCCCCATTTCTGATGAAGGTTTTAGGCCCGAAACGTCACGTTTTCCTGCTCCTATGATGCTGCTTGGCCTGCTGTGTTCATCCAGCTCCATGTTTGTTAAAGGAATTCTTGGGCTGCATTTTCAGAACTTCCCCAAAACCAGGAACTGGAGCAGGGGCCCCCAAGATGCTGGTGCTGTGTGGAATGTCATTTTGAAGGCACAAGCCATTCTTTCAAAACCATAGTAATAGGCCAGGGTTAGGTGGCTGGAGAAAGTGGGGCAGGGACCTAGCTCTCTCCTAATTAAGTCCAAATAAAATGGTAAACAAGCTTATTTGGAACTGGCAGAATTTCCAAATTTTAAAGGGATCTTTAAAGCAGTAGACGTGTTAGCTGCACGTTCAGAAACTACCCAACTGAGGACAACCAACTGAAGAGTTAGGTAACAGTCATGGGCTTGTTTATTTCTTTTCATTCATCCATGAAGCATGGGCATCGCTGGATTGGTCAAATTGCCTTGGAGAAAGTTGAGATGAGCTTCCTTCCTGAACTGTGGTGGAGATGCCCACATTGCCGTTAGGCAGTAAGTTCCAGGATTTGGAACTTATGGCAGAGAAGGGACAAAGGTGTATTTCCAAGTCAGGATGATGAGTGGCTTGGTGGGTATCTTTTAGGTGATGATGTTCCTGTGTATCTGCTGTCCTTGTCCCTCCAAGTGGTAGAGATTGTGGGTTTGGAAGATGCCGTTGAAGCTGACTTGATGAGTTCCGATGGTGCATCTTGTAGATGAGAAATTTACTGCCCCTGTGCCTTTTGGTGAAAGAAGTGAATGTTGAAGGTGGTGAGCGATGTGACATGCGAATAGGTTACCTTGTCCTGCAGAGTGTTGAGCTTCTTGAGTCTTGTTAGAACTGTATCCATTCAGACAACTGGAGAATATGCCATCATTTTCCTAACTTGTACCTTGTAGGTCATGGTCAATTGCCACAAAACTCTTAGAATCTCACCACTTCTTGTATCCATAGTTTTTGTATGAATAGTCCAGTTCAGTTTAAGATTGGTGGCAAACTCCCAGGAATTTGACAGTGGGGAACTTAACAATAGAACTTCCATTGAGTGACAAGAGCAAGTGGTTAGATCCTCTCTTGTTGGAGATGGTTATTGTCTGGTACTTGTGTGGCATCAATGTTCCTTGCTATTTATCATTCCATTCTTAGATATTGTCCAGGTCTTGTTACATATGAACATGGACTGCTTCAGTATCTGAGGAGTTGTGAATAGTTCTGAACATTGTGGAATGGTCAGCAAACATCACCATTTTTAACATTATTAGGAAAGGAAGGTCATTGTTGAAGCAGCTAAATATAATTGGCCCAGGACACCACACTGAGGAACTCATGCAGACATGCCCTTAAACTGAGCTAACTGACCTCAATAACTGCAACCACCTTCAACATCTCTCCCTGATGCACTCAGTTCTTTCTGTGCTCGGTTGGAGCAGAATGCCAGCGGCGCAGGGTCACATGTCCTGACAGCCACGGACGCATCTGTTCTCTCAGTCACTGCTGCAGACGTCAGATAGGACTTCTTGAGAGTAAACCTGAAGAAAGCAACTGGCCCAGACAGAGTCCCAGACTGTGCACTCAGATCCTGTAAGAACCAGCTAGTGGGAAGTATTGCTGACATCTTTAACTTTTCCTTGCTACAATCTGAAGACCCCCACCTGCTACAAGAAGACCACTACCATTCCAGTACCAAAGAAAATATGTGCAATGTGCGTCAATGACTACCGCCCAGTGGCTCTGACCTCCATAATCATGAAGTGCTTTAAGAGGATACCAATAGAGCACATCAGCTCTAGCCTAGCAACCTCCTTTGATCCCCTGCAATTTTCTTACTGGCAAAACAGGTCCACAGCAGACACCGTTTCCCTAGCCCTACTCTCGTCCATGGTACATCTGGATAACATGGACACCCACATCAGGCTCCTACTCATTGACTACAGCTCCACCTTCAACATCATAATCCCTACCAGACTAATCTCAAAACTCCAAGACCTGGGTCTTGTCCCCTCTCACTGCAACTGAATCCTCAACTTCCTGACCCACTGATAGCAATCAGTGAAGGTAGACAACAGCACCTCCTCCATGATAATCCTCAACAGTAGCGCCCCACCTGGATGTCAACTCACCCTCTGCTGTGCTCCCTATACACTCACAACTGTGTCGCCAAATTTCCTACAAATGCCATCTACCAGTGTGCTGACAACACCACAGTTGCAGGCTGGACATCAAACAATGATGAATCAGAAAACAGGAAGGAGATAGAGTGCTTGATGTTGTGGTGCACTGATAACAATCTCTCTCTCTCAACGTCAGCAAAATAAAAGAAGTGTTTTCAGGATTTCAGAAAGACAGAGGAAGAACATGCCCTTACCTACATCAATGGAGCTGAGATGGAGAGGGTCGACAGCATCAAGTTCCTAGGGGTGATGATAACCAACAATCTGTCCTGGTGCTCCAAAGTAGCTGTGTTGGCCATGAAAGAAACAATACCTTTTCTTCCTTAGGAGGCTTAGGAAATTTGGCATGTCCTAAGGACCCTCACCAAACTTTACAGAAGTACCACAGAAAGCATTCTATCCAGGTGCATAACAGCTTGATGCGGCAACTGCTCTGCCCAGGACTATAAGAAACTACAGAAAGTTGTGTGCACAGCCCAGACCATCACGGAAGACAACCTCCCATCCATGGACTCCAGTTACACTTCTCGTTGCCATGGAAAGGCTGCCAACATCATCAAAGACCCCTCCCAACTTGGTAATACTCTCTTCCAATCTCCTCCATCAGGCAGAAGACACAGAAGCTTGAACACGCACCAACAGGGTCACGAGCAATGTCTTCCCTGCTGCTATAAGATTGCTGAACGAGCCTCTCTAATTTCAGATCTAATCTTAACCTTGCTTTTGTGCACCTCCTGTGCAGATGTAATCTTGTAATCCTTGCTCTGTTTAAGCACCCTATGATCTATATGTCCTTGTTTGCTCTGATGTGCCTGTATTGTTCCCAAAACAAAACTTTTTGCTGCACTTAGGTACAAGTGACAACAATAAATCAAATCAAAATCTTGAGTTCTCTGTAAGAATCCACCCAATTGAGAGATTTCACTCTATTCATACTAACTCTAGTTTTGTTAGGGTTTCTTGGTGACATGCTCAGTTGTTTTGGTATCACTCTCACTTCATCCCTGATGTTAAACTGTTTTGTCTATGTTTGGACCACAATTGTAATAAGATTAACAGTTGAGTGGCCCTGATGGAAGGTTGTTCTATTCTGTTTGATATCATTATCGACAACCCCTTTCATAACTTTGCTGATGATCAAGGGTAGATCAATAGGGCAGAAATTTCCTGTGCTGTATTTGCCCTGCTTTTTGTGCACAGGACATGACTGGGCAATTTTAAACATTGTAAAGTAGATGCTAGTGTTATAGCTCTAATACAAAAGCTTGGCTAGGGGCATGTTTAGTTCTGGAACACCAGTCTTGGAACTGCTGCTGACATGTTGTCAGGGCCCTTTGCCGTCTCCAGTTTCTTCAGCTGTTTCTTGATATCATGTTGAATAAATTGAATTGGCAGGAGACAGGCATCTGTGATTCTGGTGATCTCAGGAGAAGGCCAAGATGGATCATTCACTGAGCACTTTTGGCTGAAGATGGATGTAAATACGTCGGCTTTGTCTTTTGCACTGAAATGCTGGTCTTTTCCATTGCAGAGGATGAGTGTATTTGTGTAGACTCTGCCTCCTGTGTGTTGTTTAATTTTCCATCAAGATTCACTGCTGGATATGTTAAGACTGCAGAGCCAATGTCTGATTCATTTGTTGTGGGACCTCTTAACCCTGTCTATTATATGCTTCTTTTGTTATTTGGTGTGCCAGTAGTCCTGTGTGATAGATTCATCAGCTTGACATCTCATTTTTTAGGTATGTTGTTGCTGCTCTTGGTATGCCCTCTTGCACACTTCATTGAACCAGGGCAGATCTCCCAGCTTGATAGTAATGTAGAGTTAGGGATAGGTCAGGACATGTAGTTGTAGATTGTGCCATGCTGCCACATATGTGCCAGTTTTGAGTAGCTGGATCTGCTCAAAGTTGTCCCATTTGGCATTGTGATAGTGCTACACAATATGATGAAACTTTTCCTCAATGTGAAAATTGGGCATTGACTCAATGCCAGCCCCTTAAGAATTTCAGTGTGAAAAGGGGACTGAGCAATTGGTAAGAGAATATCTTTGCCACTGCACAGGCATAGAGACTTGACATTTAGTGCCCAGGCTTTGAATGGGAATGGTACACCTCAAAACATCCGGACTCAGAAAAACAGGGAACAGACACCCCAAGGTGAATTGGGTGACTACTTGGTTAAAAGAAAGTTTTCAGCTAGGAATGGGGATTGGGTGACAAGGCTTTTAAAATTTGGACCAATGGCATATGGATAACACAAATTGCAGTGTCATCAAAAGAACAGATCAAAGTATGAAATGATGCAGTTATTTGTTTTGGTGTTAATTAAACCTAGTTTGGGCATTTGATTTACTTTGTCTACTATTTACAAATGATTTTTTTACTTGAACTAACCTTTTGTAAATATGTATCCAATAAGTTTTTACCATTGGAAGAAACGTGCAGATGTATGTGGCTATTTTAAACAAATTAGAAATAATTCTAGACATGGATTCGCTCTGTTATTATTTAACCTACTAACGAAGATCTGAGATATATGTATGAGTGAGAACATGGTTCCATATCCTGGTGTGTTCTAGGTTAATGAAACTGCCATGGCAAAATTTTAAGGCAAGGTTATCCATGTATTTCATTCCAGGTTGCTAGGTAGTGATTTTCATGTGTCAGCAATCTTGCATTCGTGGCTTTTTGATGATGATATGTCTGGGTACAGCTTACTGGCCCGGATACGAGACAGAGAGTCAATTATGCTGCCAAAACTCACTGTCTTGGCTCACACTTGATGAAAATCCACTTGTGATAAGCCACAACCATGGGCTAGTCACCACTTTGGAAGGAAAAAATACGAAGGAAGGAAAAATAGATTCTAAAAGACAGATGCTATATTATTTTGCAGTGCAGTTTTCATAGTACATAAACTTTTTAAATCAATGGTCATAAAATTCAGCAGTATGACCTCACCACTGCCTTTTTTTTTTGTTGGAACAATGTATATAGGCACAAGCTTACAAGAAGCAACTTGTAAAACCACACTAAAAACAATAAGCCAGCAAATAAAATAAAAACACAAAAAGCACTTTACGTTAGTACTGATCTTTATACTGGCATTCTAAAGAGCAAAAGACTGCACAAAAAGAGATGGAAAGCAAACATCTGAAAATGGGTTGGCACACATTTGACATCATCAGAAATTCAGTTGTTCAAAGAAAGAATCCCTGTTTACTTTAAAGATCAGCGGATAGGTGACAAGGAATTACAGGCAGTCAAACTTTTCTTGCTTTGGACACTGATGGTTTAAGAAGAATGCAATCTTTCAGTATTTCTGACATTGACTGATAAAATATTTCAAATATTATAAAATCAATTTAAAGCTGGAGTCAGTTTCAGTGAATCTGTAACATTTTTTAGAAAATTAAATTGACCTTAGAAGACTTCAATGAATTGTAAAAGGATCAGTTGCATATTTTGGATAATAAAAACTGAGGTTCATGTGGTCTGCCAACTCTTGACCTGGAAGCAGTAAGGATAGGTAGAACGTTAGAATATGGAGGCCATGTGGCATATAGACACAAAGAGATAACAGATGAACTGGAGAGGGAAGGTGGTCAGCAAACTGAGTTAAAGAACTGAATATCTGAGCAGTTGCACTGGATGTTTAGAACCGATGGTACTGTTTTACTTCTGAATGGTTGATTGCCCAGAATTATCCATAAAGACAGATATGCTGGATCCCCACTTCCACAACCGATGTAGGCTGAGAGTTGAGAAGGTACTGGATAGAAGTGTACTGTACCAATGAGATCTTATGGCTAGGACTCTTTATGTCAAAGCTGCTATACGTGGCAGATCCATTAAATCCTTGAAGCGAAGGGATTGGATTTCTGCTTCGAAACTGTGTGGTTAAAACAAGAGCCATCTAAATGGACTGAACCAACTACTAACAGATACTGTCTCTTCATGGTTTCTGGTAATCTGTGTGTCATTTTTAGTTTGTACCAACTGTGCTTTGCCTGTTAATTTAAGTTTCATTTACATTTATTTTATCATAAGTAAAGCTTACAAAAGAGAAATTTGGAATTTTTTTGTGGTGAATGGGGTAGTAGTGGAGTTGGCAGTGGTGATGATGTGTTGAATGTTGTACAGAATGTCATTACTGTTTCGTAATTTGGTTCATGCATCGCTTGGGATGTACGAGTTATATCAGCATGAATAGAGAATTGGCTAATGGACAGGAAATAACAAGTGGGGTTAAAGGGCTTTTTTTCAGGTTGGTGACCAGTAGGGGTTTCCCATGGGTCATTGCTGGGACTATAACTGTTCACAATATGTGTTAATGACTTGAAGGAAGGAAGCCAATGTACTGTAGCCAAATTTGCAGATGACACAAAAAGAAACGGATAAGTAGGTTGTGAGGTGTCTACAAACAGTTTACAGAGAGATTTTGATAGTCTAAGTAAGTGGGTAAAAAGTTGGCAAATAGATTATAATGTGGGAAAATGTAGTTGTTCAGTTTGGAAGGAAGAACAAAAAAACAGTATTATTTAAATGGAGAAAAACAGCAGAAAGGTGCAACACCAAGAGACTTGGGTGGTACTTGTGCTCTAAACACAGAATACAAGCATACAGATGTAGCAGGTGATCTGGAAGGTGAATAGAATGTTAACCCTTATTTCAAGGGAGTTGGAGTTTAAGAGTATGAAAGTCTGATTGCAACTTTACAAGATGTTGGTGAGACTACATCTGTGAGCAGTTTTTGTCCCCATATTCAGTGAAAGAATGGATTTTATTTGAGGCAGTTCAGAGAAGGTTCACTAGGATGATCACCAGTATCGAGGGATTGTCTTATGAGCAAAGGGTAAACAGGTTGGGATTCAACCCACTTGGGTTTAGAAGCATTGGAGATGACCTCATTGACAAAATATAGAGTTCTTAAGGGGGTTAATAGGGTAAATATTGAGAGGATGTTTCCTCTCATAGGAAAGTCTAGGGTCGCAGAACATTGTCTCAGAATAAAGGGGTGCCAAGTTAAGATCAAGCTGAGGAGGAATTTCTTCTGTTTAGAACTCCTTTTCACAGAAAGCTGTGAGGGTAGAGTCGTTGTGTATATTTAAGGCTGAGATAGATATATTCTTGATCAGTGGGGAAATCATTGGTTATGGGGAAAGGGCAGGAAAGTGGGGGTGAAGAATGTCGATCAGTCTGATCCTATTGATCAGCGGAGCAGGCTCGAGGAGCCAAATGGCCTATTGCTGTTCCGATTTCTTATGATCTTATAAAGCTTGGTTTGTCAAACCCTGATACAACGTTATTTCCAATCCTTTCAGTACAGTCCCAAGGATTTCTACCTACTTAACTTGTTAGCCATGCTCTGAAAGTTTTCCCTCCATTATTTTTTTCAGTTCCCTTCATAAAATTAAAAAAAACTCTGTGAAGCTATTGTCATTTTAGCTACTAGCCCAGTCAAGAATCCCACTTCCATGAAATATACATTGGAACATAATGTTCTGTGCAGATTATCTGTGATATTGTTTGCATTGTGAACAATGGATCCTTTGCTTCTGCCAGACAGCACATTGGAGTTTCACTATGTCTCATGTCACTACAGAAGATAGATAATCTAAATTATGTTGAAAAACCTTTGTACCAGACAGACTGTAAACAAGGTTGTTTTCGGACGAGCTTATTCACAAAAGCAGCAGGGTAAGGAAGATAAAAATTCAATTTCAGACATATTTGTCAGGAGCTCATAGAGGGTGATGGTGGTTTAGTGGTAATGTCACTTAGTGCGTAATGCCAAAATAATATTCTGGGGACAATAGGTCATATCCCAGTAGGCCAGATGGTGAAATTTATGAAAATTTAAAGCTAGTCTAATGACCATGTACCACGATTGATTGGTGTAAAAAAATCCATTGTATCACTGATGTGATTTTGGGAAAGAAAATCTACCTTCCTTACTTCGTCATTGACAGCAACCACTGTTCAAATGCACATGAGCAAATTCCAGTGGTTCAGTTTCAGCCACAGAGGCAGGAATCAGGAGCTGGAAAATACTGTTCTAATAAGAAATGCAAGTTCAGGCTTCTCAGAGGGTAAAAGCCTTTTATTGGTACATAGACTGGTTCTCTGCCCTCCCAGCGCGAGTGCAAATGGGAATGGAGGTGCTGTCCATTCATTTAGACACTAACAACCCTCAGTGAGACTGCTGATTCTCCGATGTTGACATCTAAGTTTTGTGCCAATGCCTTGTTTCTCAGAGGGAAATAAGATGTCATGGGAGAACCAAAGGATTGACATTCAGTGGAGGGAGAGCAGATCCCAGTCTATTGGTGGCACTCAGAAGCTCTTGATTTGATCTGAGGCCAACTGGATGAATTGAAAACTGCAACCAATGCTGTGATATTCTTGAGAGCTGCTCCCATTTGACAGAAGTTCAGTGGAAAACCAAGTCATAGAGTTATACAGCTTTGGTCCAACTCGACATTATATCTGAGAGGCTGTGAGGAGAATGCCTTGTTATCGTGCTCTTCACTCAATACCATTCAGAACACTTTTGCTACGTCTTAAGATCATTATTGACCAAAATATAAACAATGTGCATTCCAACAAAAGATTGCTACAACCATTTCATAATAATGAGAAAATTTACAGCTGCTTTTCCTGTTTTATTCTTTTGAAGTGATAAACATTTGATTGTGACTTTCATACTCTTTCTCTAACACATGTACCTGATTAATAAGAAGCATTATTTGATGTATGGCAATTGTCTGCTGGACCTCACATAATGTCCCTATACAGGCACCCATTTCAGCTCAGATAATTTGACATAGATCCCTTTTAATTGGCACCAGGATTTGAAATGAATTTCAGAACAAAATTGAACCTGCAATCTTGAGTTACAGATAACATTATACTAAATCTATTAGTGATTTAGCCAATTGGATAATAATCCTATTGAAGTGTAGAGGGAGAATATCACGTCTCTTCTTCATTAGTGATAAAACCGTAATTACATTGTTTCTACACAGAGCCCAGGTTTTTCCACTTCTTCTTTGAAATGTGGGAGTGGATCTCTTTAAGAATGAGAACAACCATTGCCCCTCCACACTCCCTGCCCTTTCCCCACTAGAAACAACAACAGGGAGAGAGCCCACAGGATCAATTGTCAATCCAGTGCTTAAGTAAACACCGGGAAGGAGTCGTAGCCACTGAGAACTGGGAGCACACAAGAGGCGAGTACTTTTTTTGGAGGGCGATTACGGGGTGGTAGACGTGAGGAGTAGAGGTTACAGGCAAGGGCAAGGTAGATGGCTTCGATGTCCCTGACTGCCCCAAGATTAGGACAAATTGAGGAAAGCCCTTTTGCACCCCAAAACACAGCAGGCAGGTTGTCCCCTTTTCTAATTTGGAAATGCTACCATTTTGTCTGCCTCCCAGGGACAAAAATTTACTCAGGACTTTGGTGGGTCGTAGTTCTTAAGTTGTCATTAATTGAGAGCTTAATATCTTTAGTTGCTGCTGGGGCAGGAATATTGACCACACCCATTGTCACCTAGAACTTTATTGCTGAGGTAATGAGAAGAGGATGGCCACCTGTCTGGCACCAACATGCCCTATCATTTGCCCTACCTGCTACCTTCGCCATCACTGCTTTGGAGAGGAAAGTTCTACCCATGGTTATAATTTTGTAACAAATTGTAAGCAGCAGAAATGCCCTTATGTCCTTAGGTATTGTTACCTGTAATTGCCTTATAAATAAGAAAAGAAGCATATTGGCTGTTCTATGTATTATTTCAAAGATTTAATAAAACAACTGGCACATAGAAGCATAATCTTTGTGTCTTGTTGAATCGTAATATAAAATGAGCTATTGAACTGGAACTTTGTACACCAGAAAAATCAGAGACAGTCTGTTAATATCTTGTGCTTTTTGTCACTGTATTTCCTCACAATTAGAGAACAGTGTTCTCTTTGGATTGTTATTTCACTCAATGGCTTCACACAGCACGAACTTTAATGCAGAGAGTTCATAATACAGGTGGTCAATTCATTTGGAGTCTTTTTTTCCTTCTTTTCTATCCTTGGGGAAAGTGAAGAAAAGGGTCGTAATGTTGCACAAAACAAATCTACTTCATTAGTGTTTAGGCACATCTTGTTAACTTTGAAGTTGATCAATAAACCATAATGCTAAAAGTAATCACTAGCCCATTGTGACCATCACAGGCTCTCAATACAACATTAGGGTGGTCGTGCCATCTTTGCTGTTGTCTATATCAAGTTATTTTCACTGAAAATTACAGTGGGCCCTGCATTTATTTGCCACATAGATAGAAAAAAAAAATTTCAATTCATGTTTAAGTTCAAATAGAACCATAACAAATTAATGCTTTGTGTAATAAATATGCTGACAGACTGTTGCCATGAGATCCTTCAAAATTCCAGAAAACATTTACTGCTGTTCTGGAACAATTGTCCCAGATCCCTTGGTCAGTCTCAATGCTTATTTTTGCTCCCTGCAAAGATTTCTGCAGCCCAATGTCTTTGCAATTTTTCAACTAGGATTTTTTATTGCAGCCATAGCAGCAGTAGTTCAGCATAGGAAGACCAACAAGTGTAGAGGGAGACAGGTGAACAAAAGCCAAGCCTATTTTTTTACATTATTATGTTCAGTGAGTCTTAAAGCTCTCAATTCTCTCAGTGTGTTAATGATTGGGCTCATGGGCTAATGGGTGAGTGAGTGGGTGGACTGGATTTTTTTTTGCCCTCATTGTGTATGTTTTGGTGTAGGGAGGCATGTAACATAGAGTGAATACAGTGGGTAACATTTTCCTATTCGCCTCCTTGTTGATCTTCATAGGGTGGTTGAGTGCTGAAACCAATAGTCCATCTGCCGTATTTAAATAAAGAATTAAGCTCAGTTGAATTCAGTTCGGGGTTGTGAGAAAGGTCCACTGCACCGAAACATTCACTTTGTTTTCTTTCAACCCATGCTGCCAGACCTGCTGAGATTTTCCCAGCAATTTCTGATTTTATTTTAGATTTCTAGCATCCACAGTCACTTTTTTTTTCCAATATTACCCTGTCCATGCCATATGTCTGTGTAAATATATGGGAGTCTTTTTAAAAGGTTTTTAAATGGGTGGGCAGGAAGAGAGTTACTATCTTAAGATAGTGTGCTTTGCACATCTGGCACCTCTCCAGAAGACAGTATCCCCTCTTCCTTCTTCCTCACCTGGACTTTTAAACCTGTACCTTCACCTCTCATCCTAGCCTCCAAGATGTTCAAATCTTTCACATTCAATGACCCCGACTTACCTGAGTCCTGGTATTGACTGGCACCTTAATATTGAGATTGCTTGCAGATCCAGCATTCCTACTACCATGCTGTCTTGCTATTGAAACTGTTGGGGCTGCCCGCTGGCAACATATTGTGGCAATGAGGCAGCCTACTTTCTGTCTCTCATGACCTGTCTGCCCACCACCATGGCCGCCTCAACCTAGCAAAATTCTACCTAGTGAGTGTATGGGTGATTGAGTAGACTGATGAATCAGTGAATGGGTGATTGCATGTGCAAGTGTGCGAATTATTGGTTGGAATGTGTCAGTGGGCATGTCATTTCAGATCAGGTGGTGACTGGTGGTACGATTGGAGGCACAGTTCATTTCTGCTGTCTAATCACTGGGCTAGGCCAGATATGAACCAAAGTAAACTTCCAGGGTATGGATGCAGTTCAGTCCGACATACCTAGACTAAGACTCTGCAACTGAGCTCAGGGTTTGGAGACATTTACGGAATGTCCTGTATAGTGGTAATCACTGCAGCAGACGTTACCATTTCCCAGGGAATTTCAGTATATATGTGTGTGCCTGGACTTCCTCAGGTTCCTGGAGCATATCTCTCAACTTGAGATCCAATTTTGACAATGCAGTTACCAGAATGCTTGGGCCATTATTTCTGATCCAGGATTTACTGTAAAATACATAGCACATAGACTATAGTCTGGATCACAATACAAATAGAATAAATAATGATCAAGTGGTAATGAGGAAATTATATTATTTCTTAATAAGATTCTATATTTAATATTATATGCAATGAACTACAGATGACTGGAAAAAATATTCTGGCTTCAGAGAATGAATACAACCCAGATTCACTGATGCTATAAGGAATAAGGAAATACAAACATAAAGAAAAAAAATGAGGAATTGGACCCTTTTTGTCACTGAAAGAACACAGATTACGAGATAAGGTGTAATTTGTTAAATCTTGGGATTTAATAAAAACAAACTGGTTTGAGCAACTTAATGGATCAAGAACAAGGGAAGTTGTTTGAATGAATCAATGTACTGGTATGTAATAGAAGTTAAGAAAAATTCCTCAAAGATATCTGAGGACCATAGTCAAAAGGGTACCTCACCTTTTGATAGTCACTGAAATGTTGTTGTTCAGTCATTGCAGTCAAAAACTCAATTAATGGTTTCAGCACAGTAAATAAACTATGTCAGTTACAAAATAAAGCATGGGTTTACAGCTAGTTTTTTTTCCCATTTATTTAGAAACAGTACAAAAACCTTCCATTTATGCTGCACCCTCAACATTGTATGATATCCCAAAGGTACTTCATAGGAACATCGTCGAACAAAATTTCACATTGAGCCACGTAAGGCGAGAATAGAATAGATGAGAGAAAGATTGGTTTTGAGAGCAAGGTTTAAGTAAGTATTTTAAAACAGAGATGCTGGTCAAGAGGCAGAGAGGTTTAGAGAGAATTCCAGTGCTTGGAGTGCAAGTAGCTAAAGGCATAACTTCAGCTGTACAGTGACTAATTTTGCAGATGTTGAAAGTGCCAAAACTGATGGAGTGCAACAATCCTGGGAAGTTTAATAGAGGTTTTGTTGCATTTAAATAAATTGAATAATATTGTTGTTAAAATGATAAACAAAGTAATTTAACAGGAGCCCAGTAAGCATACAGACAATTACATCACTAACAATTTTGCTTTTAGTTTTTTTAAAGCTTTCTTTCTTCATCAATTTTCATCCATTCTTCCTGATGATGGAATATTTGTTCATAGATAATGGATTCTTTCCAGTACCTCACAAAATTAAGAATTGTTCATTTGAAAATTTTGACAATGACAATGAAGAGACATTTTCACTGAGGACATACAGGCATGCAAATTAGTAGCAGGAGTAAGCTATTCAGTCCCTTGAGCCTTCTCACCATTCAATAAGATCATGGATGACCTGACTGTAACCTCAGTTCACCTTTCCCAGTTATCCCTGAAAACCATGAACTCCTTTGATAGAGATAAGTCTATCTATCTCTTCCTTCAAACTATTCAATGATCTTGACTCCACTACTCTTTGGGAAGGAGAGTTCAACAGACTTAAGACTATCTCAGAGAAAAACAAACCTTCATCTGCATCATGAATGGTAGACTCCTTATTTTTAAATGGTGTCTTCTAGTTCTAGCTCTCTTACAAGGAGAAACATCTTTTCAGCATCCACTATGTCAAGTTTCCTCAGGATCTTACATATTTCAAAAAGATCATCTCCCTAAATGATTCTAAATCTCTCCAAATCATTTTTCTAAATCCTAATAGATACAAACCCAATGTTTCCAACCCTTCCTCATGAGGTACCTCTTCAATGCAGGAATTAGTCAAATGAGCTTTCTTTGAACTGCTTTTAATCCAATTAAAGCCGAGAGATGCCATAGTTCTCTTATTTTCTTCATATCTACATTTCTGGCAGAAATCATTACATAACTATCCCCTGTGGAAATCCTGGACCCTTATCTTTTCATCAGCCCAAGAGCATAAAGGATTGTAACAACCCTTTGACATGCTGATCAAAATCAGCTGACTCAGCCCAGAGGGTGCATGAAACCTATAATTTGTTCAGCCAGATCATCTCACTACCTAAGACCATTATCATTGAGTTTGGAAAAACCTTTCTTGTGAACTTTCTCAATTATAAAAGGATCAACTAAATATTACTTAAATTTTGATGGTCTAAGTACATTAAAAACTTTGTCAATCTAGTTATTTTTCATAGATTATAATAAAATAGGGAATTCATCAGTTTGAAGAGATAGTTTTCTAAGTTTGTTGTTGCACATACCAGTTGCAATTGTGAAATCATAAGTAGGCCACCTACAATTTTCTGTGGACTGTAATCATTGGAAACTTGTGGGCAATGAACCAACAATTCTAAAATATGTGACCCGAGGACTTGCCATTTGAAGAGCAAGTTTGTAACAAAAATCTCATGGGTGATGGTAATGCCTTGCAATAAGACTAAACGTGTAAACATCCCAACGCACTCTACCTCTACCACTACTACCACATTCACCAATGTCCCTTTTACATGCATAATGGCACAGCAAACATGAAGATGCCATACAGGCCTCACAAATTGTCTCTTTTAAGTTACCACACTGTTGTACTGCTACACGGAAAATTTAATTTGAAATAAGCAGGCAATGCAATACCAAGAAAATTGAGAGGGATACTTGCAACAAAATATTGTGAATCAGGCGATACTAGCATAATTAAGACTGATCATATTTTCACACAGAATTCATTTTGCATTAAAATATCTATGACTGTTACGATAAAGTTAACTTCATGATAAATTCAAATTAATTAGAAAATTTAAGTGCAATGAAATGAGAGAAAAATAGTCCCAAGTTGCCATAGAATCAGTAAAAGAGTGGCTGCAGTGGACAAAAAATGTTGCTGATAAGTTCTTTGGCTAAAATAAAAGGTCCTGAGATGTGTTGGCTTCGTTGACCTGAAGATAAATGTGTTTTGTCAATATAGTTCCTGACCATCTGCTTTCCTCTTTCTGCTCCATTGTTGCACGGAATAAGGCTTGAATTAGCTCATTCTGCCAGTAAACAGAAGTTTAAAGTTTCCATCAAAGTAAAGGGATCTGGAATATTGTGTTAGAGAAGGGAAAAATAAAGTAATATTACTCATTTTGGGTCCAATTCTAACTCTCTGCATATGAATAAGTTTCAAGCTGGTTAAAATCTTGTCCTTTGCTTTCCCGTTAAGATGATAAAGTTAAGCAGGGTTTCCCATTCCCTCTGTGTACCTGGACCAGTACTGATTCAAGAGGTTTGAGACTGCTAATTAAAACTTGATTTTATTTGCTTAGATGATCGCATGCATATTGCAACATTTTGTTTCAGAGAGTCCATTAAAAGTAATATGTTCTGCTTAGCTCACAGAACTGTTGCAGGATCATCTCTCAATTGAGAAGTAAACACAACAAATTTCAAATCACTGTCCCTTCTGGCTTTCCTCCAGTAAATGTAAATTGAGAAGATCAGTACGTTCTGTAGTCATCACTTTTCACAACTTGGGGCATTGTCTTTATTATTATTGCTTGAGTTTTCTAATGTCCCATGAGAATATCAAAGTTTTTTATTTGATCACACTTGATGCCTATTGTGCTTTATTAATTCTGTCTTGATGGAAGACATTTACTTCTTCAGCAATACAATAGCCTTAATGTACTAACATGCCCCAAAGGAATTTACATAACGAAGGAGCAGTTGAACTAGGATGTGGCACCAAAAGTATAATCAAAAGGATTTTCAAAAGTAGATTAGTGGAACAGAACTTGAATATCACTGAATAGAGAAACATTTTGATGAAGCTTTTTGTCTTGCATGGATCAGAACAGATGCAAGAATTCCAATATTTCAAACAAATCACGGCACTTTGCACTATGGGAGAGAAGGATGCTAATTGGTTGGCAAATTGACACTGATTTTCTGAGGCTTTGCCACGGAGAAAACTATAGGGAATTACAGGCTCCCAATCTCTCAGGTGGCTCAAGAAAAAGTGCAAGGTTTTCACATATTTCTTTTGTTTTTAGATTATGGATTCCTGCATGTTATTGTATGCCATGTCTGTAAAGTGAGATTGAGCTTGACTGATTGTCTTAAATCTTAAAAAGGATCAATTAAATATTACTTAAATTTTGATGGTCTAAGTACTTTGTCAATCTAGTTATTTTTCATAGATTATAATAAAATAGGGAATACACCAGTTTGAGGAGATAGTTTCCTAAGTTTGTTGGTTTGAATTGCACTTACCAGTTGCAATTGTGAAATCATAAGTAGGCCACCTACAGTTTTCTGTCTGTTAATTGTAATCATTGGAAACTTGTGGGCTTGAACCAACAATTATGAAATTTGTGACCCATGGACTTGCCATTTGAAGAACAAGTTTGCAACCAAAATCTTGTGGTTGATGGTAATGCCTTGCAATATGACTAAACGTGTAAACATCCCAATGTACACCACCTGATTATCTTAAATTAGCTGTTAATGTAGCTATTAGTTCACTCAGGATTATCAGCAAGTGCTGCCTAATCATAGATTCTGTCGAATGGTAGACATTTTGCAAGTGTGGTCAAATGGAATATAGTCTGTCTTCTGCCTATTATGAGCAACCGAAGGAACATGCTCAAAAACAGAAGTTGCTGGAAAATCTCAGCAGGTCTGGCAGCATCTGTGTAGAAAAAATCAGAGTTAACATTTTGGGTCCAGTGATCCTTCGTCAGAACTGATGGTAGCTGGGAAAATGTTGGTTTATTTGCAGAAAATAGGGTGGGGATGGGGTAGGGAGTAAATGATGGGATACAGCCTGAAGAGAGAGTAGAGCAGAGATAAAAGGTACTGCAGATGCTGGAGAATCCCACTGCAACTCCCTATTTATTTCAGAACCCTCTTCCCCTCCCCCATTTCTGATGAAGGGTTTAGGCCCGAAACTTCAAGTTTTCCTGCTCCTATGATGCTGCTTGACCTGCTGTGTTCATCCAGCCCCATGCTTGTTATCTTGGATTCTCCAGCATCTGCAGTACCTTTTATCTCTGAGAGAGTAGAGCAGTTGGATAGACAAAGGATTTGATAACGATCTGGCTAGGAGGATGAATAATGGGGATGTTACTGGGGACTGTTAGTGACTAACAACAGTGGGTGTGTAATGGTAGGCTATGTGATAACAAGGCCTGGTGTGTGGGATAGGGAGCTAGGACATGGGAGACAGTAGGGCCTAAAATTATTGAACTCAATATTGAGTCCAGAGGGCTGCAAGGTCCTCAAGCAGAAAATGAGGTGTTGTTCTTCCAGCTTCCATTGTACTTCACTGGAACACTGCAGCAAGCCAGAGACAGAGATGGTGGCCAGGGAACAGGGTGTTGTGTTAAAATGGCAGGCAACTGGTAGCTCAGGGAAGTTGGCCTCATCTGAATATTTGTGATGGAGACGGAGGAACTGAGAGAATGGGATGGAGTCTTTACAGGAAGCAGGGTGTGAGGATGTATAGTCCAGGTAGCTGTGGGAGTTAGTGTGTTTATAGTGGATATTAGTGGCCAGTCTATTCTCATAAATAGAAACAGAGATGTTGAGGAAGGGAGGAGTCAGAGATAGACCAGGTGAAAGTGAGGGCAGGGTGGAAACTGAAAGTGAAATCGATGAACTTTTCCAATTCTGGACGAGACAGGAAAGCAGCACAAATGATATCATCGATATGTAAGAGAAGGAGTTGTGGATGGATGCTGGAATAGGATTGAAACAAGGAATGTTCCACCTACCCCATGAAGAGCCAAGCATAACTGGGGCCTATGCAGGTACCCATGGCCACCCCTCTGACCTGAAGAAAATGAGAGAAAAGAGAAGTTGTTAAGGAGTGGACAAGCTCGGATATGCGGAGGAGGGTGGTGTTGGGTGGGGATGGTTCAGGTCTTTGCTCCAGGAAGAAGCGGAGAGCCCTAAGACCTTCCTGATGGGAAATGGACATGTAAAGGGATTGCACGTCCACGGTAAAAAGGAGGTGGCTGGAACTTATAAACTGGAAGTTTCGAAACCAGTGTAAAGTGTCAGCGGATTCACAGATGTACGTGGCCAGGGGTTGGACCAGGGGAGACGAGACTGAGTCAAGGTAGAAAGAGATGAGTTCTGTCGGGTAGGAGCAGGCTGAAACAATGGGTCTGTCCAGACAGTCCTGTTTGTGGATTTTTGGAAGGAGGTAGAAGCGAGCTGTGCAGAGCTGGGAGCTGTCAGCTTGGAAGCAGTCGGGGTGGAGATCACCAGATCTTTTGAGATCAGTTACAGTATTAGATACAATGGCCTGATGTATCATGGTGGGGTCCTGGTCTGGGGCAGACAGGAGGCAGTATCTGAGAGTTGGCACTCAGCCTCTGCAATGTAGAGGTCAGTATGCCAGACTACAACAGCACCACCCTTATCAGCAGGCTTAATAACAAAGTCAGGGTTAGATCTAAGTTCATGGAGTACAGTCAGTTCGGAGGGAGATAGGTTGGATTGGGTGAGGGCGGCAGAGAAATTAAGGCAACCAATATCACATTGACAGTTCTCAATGAACAGATCGAGTACAGGTAAAAGGCCGGAGGGAGGGGTCCAGGTGGAGGGAGTGTGTTGGAGTTGGGCAAAGGGGCCTGTGGAATGGGGAGAGGACACTTGTCCAAAGAAACGGGCATGGAGGCAAAGACAGTGGAAGAAGAGTTCGACATCATGTTGTGCCCGAAATGCATTAAGGTGGCGATGCAGAGGAGGTGAGCTGAGGCCTTTGCTGAGTACAGAACATTCAGCATTGGAGAATGGAAGGCTAGGCGGGATGGTGTAAACCTGACAGGAGTGGGGTTTGGGAGAGGGGATGGAGGAAAAAGGAAGGGGAGGAGAGGAAGCTTCGAAACAGCCATGGGTATTTTTGAGTTGTCACATCTTGTGGGCCTTGATGCCTGAAAGGAAAAGAAAAAGTTTCATGTTAGCACGATGAATGAACCAGAGGATGAAGTGGAACTGCGGAGTGGTACAACCCTGAGCCAGTGTGTTGAAATGCTGTTGGAGAGAAAGGCCGAGAGTGTGCATGTGACGCTGCATGGCACTGAGTGTTGATCTCAGGATGCGGGAAGAGCAGCTATCTGTGCAACCTTGAAAGGAACGTGCTGCTTGGTTGACCAAACTGATTAAATTATCTTGGAAAGGCAAAGTATCAAAAGAAATTGAACAAAAAGATATGTAAGCCATTTCAAGCTGCTACAATGCAGTGATCACTTAAGTGATATTTTCCACTAACAGAATACTGCTATTAGCTGAAAAAAAAATCTTGTCTCCCATACCATTGAGCAATGCATTGCTGGAATTTTAGAGTCAGTACAATGGTAGTTATGTAGACCATACATCACAATGATTGGATGATCAAATGAAACAATGCTTAGCTTTGATCGTGATTTAACATTCTGGCATTTTTCCAGACCAAAAAAACTGGAAACAAATCTCTCTGTTGAAAAATAATTTGAAACAATTGTTAAAGGGAATTTATAATTGGTGTAGGAAATAACAAGGTAAGGTAATTTAGGATACCAGTTCATAGATGGTGAAATGTATTGTATTTGTTATGGGTTACCATGGATGGGAGAGATGAAATGATACTAATGAGTGGTGGTAAGGGAAATGAAAACCTGTAAGAAACTGATTCAGAAAACCAGTCTAAGACAGCACAACAAAAGATCACATAGTTAAGTCAGTCCAAAACATGAAAGGATTCAATTCAAGGTAAGGATATTGAATTTTGTGAGTTGAGCGACATGAAGTCAATGGAAGTTAACAAGAACAAGAAGATTGACAAGTAGGACTTAGTAAATAACACAATGCAGGTGGCAGTGATTCAAACTTTTTGCAGTCTACGTGCAGCAGATTTCTGTAGGAACATAGGAACTTTGAAACAGAGGAACATATGAGCAGGAGTAGGTCATTCAGCCCCTCAAGTCTGCTTTGCCATTTTTGATCATGACTGATCATCTATCTCAGTACCATTTTCCCACACTGTCTTCATATTCGATGTCATTAGTAATCTGTTCATCTCTTTTTAGAACATGCTCAATGTCTGAGCTTTCACAGCCTTCTGGGTTATCGAATTTCTTATAAATTAATGTCTCTTAAAAATTAATTCTTTCTCGTATGTCTTGTGTAGCATAATATCTTTCTTAGCCTGGTTTTCTGAATCAGTTTCTTACAGGTTTTCATTTCCCTTACCACCACTCATTAGTACTATTTCATGTCTCCCATCCATGGTAACCCATAATAAAGTTACTTGCTTTCCCCAAACATCAAAAGAAAGCTAGGAAAGAAGGACGAAAGGAAGGTATGATAAATGTCACAAACACCATCAAGGCCACTGTGTTCCATTGATTTGACATCAAAGAATTATCTACACCATGTGTACAGTGTCATCAATGATGTGTTCTGAAAAATAAAAGTTTTTTTTTACTAAGACAAACAGAAACTAATCTTACAATGCAAGTAGTAAAGGGAAGCAATGAATACTTATGCTTCACTAGTCACTATCCATGCTCATTGTCTAAAAAGGATTCATCAAGTGATGTCACATCATAGATTTCCAACCCCAAAAATAACTGATATAACAAGACAGTATGGCAAGTCAGCTAAAGAGAATCCAGACGTAAAAGCCATCACCTTACTGACTGGAAGATTGGGAGCTCCCTTACATCTCAGGCTTAGAAAAGTACCAAGTCTGTTGCCATCATCACTGTTGAATGAAAAACCCTGACCTAAAGACGAGAATCCATTGGAAATGATCACCCAACTGCCGAAATTGCAGGGGTCTTCCACATCCGTATGTTCATTCTCTGGGATCAGCAAAACATTCCCATTTGCCAGGGGTGAGATATTTCCTTTCTTTGACTAATTAATTAATTAATTAGATTAAACTGTTATTTGTCAACAAATTTGGTGAACTATCTGAAAAACCTTTATGAATGATTAACTGCCTATATTGTGTAACTATTGTCTTGATCACTCAAAATCTAACGAAGTCCAAAGATTCACTACCCTCTGAATGATAAAATATCTCCTTGTTTCGGTTCTAAATGGCTTGGCCTTTATCCTGAACCTGTGTCTGTTCGGTCCGGACCTACCAGTAAGGAAACATCCTTCCTATATCTACCCTTTCTAACCTTTTAAGAATCTTATAAGTTTCAACAAGATCAACTCTCATTCTTCTGAGCTCTGGAGAATACAAGCACATTCTCCTTAATGCGTTCTCCTAGGTCAATCATGGTATCCCTGGAACTGGATCAAGCTCCATTACACTCCCTCTATGGCAAATTTATCCTTCCTTGGATAAGGTTATTCAAAGTGCCTGGTGAAGAACTATTGGGATTAATCTTTGGGGTCTTTGAAAGTTTTAATTTTACTGCATTGGGTATACAGAAGGCTGATTGATTCAGCTGTTTGAGTCTCCATGTCATTATAGCCTGCAAGTCCATCCATTTGTTTAATACTGCTTCCCCTGTGATTGTAATTTCATTAAATTCCTCTCTCTCTTCCACCTCCCGACTTACAACGATTGCTGGAATGTTTTTTGTATCGTCTGTTGTGAAGACAAGAAAACTCTTTGTTCACTTCATCTGTAATTTTTTTACTATCTTCTATTAACTCCCATTTGGCAATATCTAGAGAATTAATAATCACTTTACTTACATTTTTCCTTTACAAATACTGGTAGAATCTCTTACTTTTCAATTTACATTCCTATTAGCTGGCTCTATATCTCTTCCTACTAATTAATGTTTTTGTGATTTTCTGCTATTTTTACATACTGACCAATCATCTGACCTACCACTCATATTTGTTTTTTACTTAAATTTGAAGCTTTCCCGAATTTCTTTAGTTAACTACTGATGGGTCCTCCCTCCAGAAATTTTCTTTACGGAAGGAATAAACTCAAAGGATAAGTTTAACCCCTTATTTCCTCTTAAACAAAATGAGACTCAGGTTTCTTTGCTTAAATATTTATTCATTCATACACAGGAGATGCACGCATCAAGAAAATGGTGTATAACTCAAATTTTATTGCAAGAACAAAGGTGTCATCTTGTTTTTGCAGAGGACAAGTTTCCAACTTTTGGTTACACAGTTATTCACCCCTATCTCCACTCAGTCATAATCACATTGTTCATATTCCAAGCTGGTACCAAACATTACATCATTCAATCACATCATTACATGTTCACATCTCATTTTGGCTTACCAGCAAACATACATGATGTATTTCTTTCCTTCAGCCCCTCTGTTGTTCATACTGTCCATTTCCCCTTTCAATACATATTCCAAATATTCTGAAATATCCACTGAGTCATAGAGATGTACAGCATGAAAACAGCCCCTTCAGTCCAAAGCATCCATGCTGACCAGTATACTAAATTATTCTAGTCTCATTTACCAGCATTTGGTCCATGTCGCTCTAAACTCTTTCTATGCACCCAGATAACTTTCTAATGTTGTAATTATACCAGCCTCCATCACTTCCTTTGGCAACTTATTCCATACACATGCCACTCTCTGCATGAAAGAGTTGCCCCTTAGATCACTTTTATATCTTTCCCCTTCAATCTTAAACCTATTTCCTCTAGTTTTGGACTCCCTTACCCTGGGGAAAAGACCCATATTCATCATATCCATATCCCTCATCATTTTATAAACCTCTATAAGGTCACCCCTCAGCCTCCAATGCTCCAGGAAAAATAGCTCAAGCCTATTCAACCTCTCCCTATAGCTCAAACCTTCTAACCCTGGCAACATCCTTGCAAATCTTTTCTGAGCCCTTTCAAGTTTCCCAACTTTTTTCCTATGGCAGGGAGTCCAGAATTGAATGCAGTATTCCAAAAGTGGCCTAATCAGTGTCCTGTACAGCAGCAACCAGACCTCCCAACTCCTATACTCAATGCACAGACCAATAAAGGCAAGAGTACCAAATGTCCTCCTCACCACCATGTCTGTCTATCTGTGACTCCACTTTCAAGGAACTATGAACCTGCATTCCCAGGTTTCTTTATTCGGCAACACTCCCCAAGACCATACCATTAAGTCTATAGATCCTACACTGTTTTGCCCAACCAAAATGCAACACCTCACATTCATCTAAAGTAAACTCCATCTGTCACTCCCATTGGCCCATCTGATTAAGGTCCCATTGTACTCTGAGGTAACCTTCTTTGCTGTCCATTACACCACCAATTTTGGTGTCATCTGCGAATTTACTAACCATACCTATTACATTCAGATCAAATCATTTATATAAATGACATTCAGCAGTAGACCCAGCAACAATCCTTGCAGCACACTTCTGGTCACAGGCTTCCAGTCCACCACCTTCTGTCTCCTATCTTTGAGCCAATTTTGTATCCAAATGGCTAGGTCTCCCTGTATTCCATGTGATCCAACCTTGCTAACAAATCTACTGTATGGAAACTTGTTGAATGTCTTTCTGAAATCCAAAATGTCTGTCACTACATTACATGAAGGAAATGCAGTGCTATACCACCTACTCTTAATAATCTTAAATCAAATGTTAAATTCAATTTTTTGCAACTCCTTATCCACTCTTTTCATACAATAGATATACCAAGTTTATTTGAATCCAAGCTTCTAATGAGAAATGCTTTATGTACCTAATTCACTAAGTTGCTCACATTTAGCAACCCTCATTTTATCAAGGCAAAATGAGCCACTAATGTTCCTGCCTTGGTATTAATTTTTAAAAAAGAAACTGCAGTTCTCAATTAGGAATCGATACCACAATGAAACAGTTCAACAGTGTAAATCAGTTCACTCATGTATTTGATGTCTGCACTGGGACACTGGGGAAAGAAATCCAAACTTGATTAACCAGTCATCAATTTCTTGTTCATATGTGCTAGGTAACCTGAATACCAGTTACAATGTCTCATTTAATTCAGAATAAAAAAGCAAGGACTCGTTTGGAGAGTGCTATCATTACTTTTCATTCATAGAGGCTGTGCTATCCGAATGAAACAGGATTCGTTAGACCCAACACACACTGTAATTTCTATTATCCAATCAATCTGAAAAACTGAAATGTGCTTTTCAAAATTCTTTCAAAATGTACTTTGTAATCAATGATGTGTTTGAGTAACTAAATACTCAAGTCAATAAAAGATGCAGAGCCCATTTTAGCTAAAATCATTTGAATTCTGTACTCTAGCCGTAGATGCATTTGTGGCAACAGCTTGTACAATTGCTGGAAATTAACTCTATGAAGACTATATATTTAGTATTGTGTCCAATTAAGATATATACTAAAGCCGCCATTTGCTGTGTTTTTGCTGTGTGACAATTAGGTTATATCAAGTTAATTCTGTAGCCTAATACATTGGGTTATGAAAAATTGGGTCATGAAATTGGATTTAATAGAATTGTCACCATGGCAATGCAAATCTTGAAGGGTAAACAGTTTACATTTTACATAGATATATGTAGGCATTCTGTGCAGAATTCATAACATGAAATATAACATGTCTAAAAAAGAAACTAATAATGTCATTGGTGATACAACTAAAAAAAAATTGAGAAAATGGCATTTTGAAAAAGGGACATGGTTTCTATCTCTGATATAACAAGGTGTAGAGCTGGATGAACACAGCAGGCCAAGCAGCATCAGAGGAGCAGGAAGGCTGACGTTTCGGGCCTAGACTCTTCTTCAGAAATGAGGGAGGGGAAGGGTTTTCTGAAATAAATAGGGAGAGAGGGGGAGATAAAAGGTTCTGCAGATGCTGGAGAATCTGAGATAACAAGCATGGGGCTGGATGAACACAGCAGGTCAAGCAGCATCATAGGAGCAGGAAAACTTGACGTTTCGGGCCTAAACCCTTCATCAGCATTTCTGCTCCTATGATGCTGCTTGACCTGCTGTGTTCATCCAGTCCCATGCTTGTTATCAGGGAGAGAGGGGGAGGCGGATGGAAGATGGATAGAGGAGAAGATAAGTGGAGAGGAAACAGACAGGTCAAAGAGGCGGGGATGATGCCAGTAAAGGTGAGTGTAGGTGGGGAGTTAGGGAGGGGATAGATCAGTCCAGGGAGGACGGACAGGTCAAGGGGGAGGGATGAGGCTAGTAGGTAGGAGATGGGGGTGGGGCTTGAGGTGGGAGGAGGGGATAGGTGGGAGGAAGAACAGGTTAGGGAGGCGGGGACGAGCTGGGCTGGTTTTGGGATGCGATGGGGGAGGGGAGATTTTGAAGCTTGTGAAGTCCACATTGATACCATTGGGCTGCAGGGTTCCCAAGCATAATGTGAGGTGCTGTCCCAGTAACCTTCGGGTGGCATCGTTGTGGCACTGCAGGAGGCTCAGGATGGAAATGTCGTCTGAGCAATGGGAGGGGGAGTTGAAATGGTTCGCGACTGGGAGGTGCAGTTGTTTAGTGCGAACCGAGCGTAGGTGTTCCACAAAGTGGCCCCCAAGCCTCCGCTTGATTTCCTTAATGTAGAGGAGGCCACAACGGGAACAGCGGATACAGTATACCACATTAGCAGATGTGCAGGTGAACATCTGCTTGATGTGGAAAGTCTTCTTGGGGCCTGGGATGGGGGTTAGCGGGGAGGTGTAGGGGCAAGTGTAGTGGGGTGGATTTCTTTACATGTTGCCCATCAAAAACCTGGCTTCATAGACGGGTTCCCTCATAGAAAATGCCTAATCTTAATTTTACTCTAGTTCCAATAGAAATGAAAATCAAGCATTTTCTATAATTCACCTTGCTTGTTTTATGATCGGCAACTTGAAATTCAAACTTACTGAGTTTAGTTAGTGATTAGCTGTGTGAAGATGGCCAGAAACATCCCAGGGAAAATAAGTCATTCACACTGAATCACACAGACGCATAATTGTTATGGTGCAGCAGGAGGTCAATTGACCTGTTGTATCTGCACTGGCTCTCTGAACATTGTGATTACATGCCAATCTCCTGCCTTTCCCCTATAACCTTGCTTATTGCTTTCATTGAATTAATATCCAATACCTTCTTGAATGCCTCAATTGAATCCACCACCACCGCACTTCTGGGTAGTGCAGTCTGGACCTGTACTACTCACCGCACTTCTTTTACAAAACTTAATAGAATTGTGCCCTCTGGTTCTGGCTCATTTTATGCGTGGGAACAGTTCTCACTATCTCCAGCCTGTTCATAATTTTGAAATCTTCAATCAAATCTCCTCTTAGCTGTCTCGACTCCAAGGAAAGCAGTTCCAACTTCTCCAGCCTTTCCTCATAACTGAAGTGTGTCATTCCTGGAATCATTGTCATAAACCCCTTCTGCACTCACTCCCAGGAATTCACATCCAAAATATATCGTAGCACCCAGAACTGCACACAATACTCAAGCTGACATCTAATCTGTGATCTATTTAAATTCTTCATAAACACCCATTTCCAGCATACCACACCCCTACATTGGAGCCTAAAATGCTGAAGGAATGCACTAATAGGTGTGGTTTATAGCCTCTTCACAGTAGTTACAATGTGCAAGAAATAACAAATTTTTGAAGAAAGCTATTGAAACTATCATGGGTAATTTTAATCATCACGTAAATTGCACAGATCAGTTTTGAAATGCTAACATTGGGAATAAGTCCATAGAGTGTATTTGAGACAATTCCTGAGAATGATACATCTTAAAATTAGGGAATAGGCTATTTTAGACAAGGTAATGTGTAATGAAGCTGGATTAATTAATTATCTCATGGTAAAGAATCACTGAGTCTGGAGTGATCTTAACATGAAGAACTTCTTACTCAGATTGAAAGTAAAAATTTGATGTGAAACTGGTGCCTTAAGCTTAAAAAAATCATGTTTTATAACAGAATTACCTATAGTGGACAGAAAAAATGTGATAGAAGATAAGATGATGATGATACTGTGGCAGAAGTCTAAGAAAATATTACATTAGATTTCAACAAAAACATATTCCATTGAGAAAGGGAGGCTGCAGAAATGTATGCCACTCATAGCTAAGAAATTTAAGAATGATACAAAACTGAAAGAGAAGACATGTAATGCTACAAAGATTAGTGTTGGCAAAGGAATGTGAACATTTCAGAAAACAGCAAAGGATGACCAAAAATAACAGAATAACAAAATAGAATTTGACAGTAAGAAAATAAAAAAAAACAAATAGTATTACAAAGCACAAATAGTCAAAGCTTCTATAAGTATATAAAAAGGAAGAGAGTAGCTAAAGTTAAAATTGCTGTCTTTGTGGATGAGACTTAGCAAATTAACAACGGGAAACAGGGAAGCGGAAGAGAATTGGAACAAGTCTATCTTCCTTGTAGCAAACACAAAAAATATCCTATAGATATAAAATTAAGGCTCAAAAGAAAGGCCAGAACTTAAAACAATTGTTATCATTCTGGAAAACCTTCATGAACTAAAAGCTGACAAGTCCCCTGGGCCTGTTGATGTGCATTGCAGGTTCTGTTTTCATAAATAGTGGATGCAGAAGAAGAAATACAGAATGTAGAAATCTATTGGCCAGTTTCTCTAGCATTTGTCATTGGGAAAGTGTTGGAATCAATTATTAAGAAATTAATGAACTATGATATAATCAACTAGAGTCAACATTGCTTAACCTCAGAGGATTGTGCCTGCTGCATTGTTGAATGCGTTTAAGCTTGGGGTAGATAGATTTTTAGCCCTTAGAGAATTAAGGGATATGAAAGGAAATTGGAGTTGAAGCTCAATGTTGAGCATGATTGGATTGAATGATAAAAAAGGTTCAATAGGCTAAATGGTCTAAACCTGCTCGTATTTTTTGTATTTGTATCATTCTTATTTATGAAAGTGATATCATGTTTGCTAACTTTATCAAAGTACCTGATTATATAAGAAGCAGTGCTTTGATAAGGCAACTGACCATGTACTGAGTAAAGCGTTAATGCAGAAGGTAAGAGCTTATGATGTGGTGATGATATATTAATGTAACTAGACGATTAGATAGTGAACAGACAGAAGACAATCAGGATAAAAGGTTCATTTTTAAGTTGGTGAACAGTAACTAGTGAAGTGCCATGGGGATCAATGTTGGGGCCCTCAACTATTTACAACTTGTTTTAACGATTTGTCTGAAAGTACCAAGTGTATGTAGCCAAATTTGATTACAAGAGTAGTTAGGAAATAAAGTGATGAGGAGGACATAAGTTTGGAAAGGATATAGATAGGTTGAGTGAGTGAGCAAACCTTTAGCTCATGAAATATAACGTCAGAAAATTTGAGTTTGCTCACTTTACTTTGAAGATTAAAAGCAGAATAATATTTACATGAGGAGATACTATAGAACACAATTGTACAGAGGCAGTATAAAAAAGGAGACAGCGCCAAGAAGATTCATCAAGTTGCTTCCCGGGATGAAAATGTTGTCTCAGTAGAAAAGATTGAGCGAATTGGGCCTATTCACCTACTCATTTTTAACATATTTTTCTTTACAAGTCAAATCTTTTCTCAGCTCCTCAGAAATTTTAGCCTGACATCATGAAGGACTTAGTTTATATGTAATCCCATGAGGTGGCAGAGCAGAGGACTTGCCCATGAAAAGGTTGTTTTTCGGTCAGGGAGCAACTTATGCATTTAGCATCCCTTTTCACATTGCTATGCAGAACAGGCTAAAGATGAGCAGCAAACCAGCACACTAGCCCTCTCCACCCATACTTTAAATGCATCGCATTGATCTTTTGGCCATGTGTTAAAAAAAACACAGTCGTTGTGCTTTAACTACTGACAGCACGTGGATTGCAGTGGTTCAAGAAGGCAACGCACCACTATCTTCCGAAGGGCAGCTAGGGATGGGCAATAAATGTTGGCCAGCCAGTGACACTTTTGTCCCATGAGTAAATAAAAAAAAAGTGCTAGCCCTAAATGTCTGAGCAGTTTTGTTTGTATCTACTGTGCAAATGTAACTTCACATCATTCAATGAGGGAGGCAATGGCCTCATGGTATTATTGCTGGACTGTTAATCCAGAGACTCATATGAGGAGAAAGTCTTTACTCTGACCAAGCTGGACCTGGACTGGTATCAGAGGCTGCCCTGACAAGCTGCGTTGGAGTCCCCTGCAAAAGGCTATCTCCTTTGACATGACTGAAGCTTGCTGACAACTGTGACAACTCCCTCTGTGTGTGTGTAAAAACAGCAAGGCACAACATCAGTAATATGATACTGGGATCTCCGGCTGTGAGGGCAAGGCACTAAAAAGCAAGGCATGGAAATGCAAGGCAAGGATGCTGTGAGCAGTGGGATAAACTCACACTGTGAGTGCTATGGCAACAAGCAATCAACCCAGAATTGCAGCCTGGTCCAGTCCACGAGCTGAGTGCACGTCCCTGAGTGCACAGTGTCCTTGCTGCAGCATTACAATGAAAGTTGACAATGCAGACTTCATTGCAGCATTGAAGTGCAGAAGTATCCTGAAAGTGACTCACAATGTCCCATGTGTTTTCTTAGGGGCTGGCACATGTTAGATGCCAGTAGTGGGTGGCCAGTAATGTTGGTCATTCAAAGTAAGTGGCGGGCTGAATCTGCCAACTGCTAGCTTTAGTTTCCTTGTTGAATCTTCTTGATGTTGATCTTATTTGGAGAGTTAGGAACTCTGAATATGAATGAAGGGAGTTGTCATGCTAACAAGGCAATTATCAAGAGATAATCCTGTTAATTGGTGCCACTGTCTAATGACAACCTCACTATGCCACTTATGAAAAGCATAAAAGATGGACTGAGATGATCTTGATGTTGAAAGAGGCCTTGCCACTTTTGTCACCTGATTCTACCATACATGTCTCCATTGCCCACATCACTCAGACCTCTATCAGATTCTGCTATCTGTTTCTCTCTGCAGATGTTTCCAGATGCGCTGATTTTCTCTGGCACCATCTATTTTATTTCAGGTCTCCAGTATGTGCAGTAATTTTCTTTTTTATATCTCTTAAGTAGGGAGACCATGATTCCACTCTATACCAGGTATGGTCTCATTAAACCTTGTACAATTGTACCAAGGCTTCTTTATTCTTATACTCCAGTGCCTTCGCAATAAAGCCCAACATACTATTTGCCTTTCTACTTATTTGCTGTATCTGCATGCTAACTTTGTATTCCTTGTATAAATGTACCCAAGCCCCTCTGAATATCAAAATAACTTCACACTTACCTACACTATATTCCACCATCCAACTAGTTGGCCATTCATGGAACTTATCAATAATTCTTGTCAGCTTCTTTGTGCCCTCACAGTTTGTGTTCTCACTTAACTTTGTATCATTTGCAAAATTAGACACATTACTCTTTGTCTTTTGTCTCTTCATCTAAGTCATTAATGCAAATGCAAATGTAAATAGCTGAGGTCCTAGATCTAATCCTTGCAACACGCCAGCAGTCACAATCTGCTAATATGAAAATGCCCTATTTATTCTTGTTAAAAGGCTACCTCCATTTGCCTTTCTTTCTGATCTAAAGTTTGTTTTCTAACTTTCTAACACTAAGCATTGTTTCAGAAATACAGACAAGGAAGTTTAGAATTTACCCTTGAATTTTATTTGTATTTTTGTATCCTGCTGTTCAAAGAACCTCCAGACAGATAATGTTAAACTCACATTCTCCCACATCCTGCAATGGGTGGAAACAGCTGCTATTTGTTTCGTTCTATTCAGATTTACACTCCGAAGTGGATGGAATACTGTCTAGTGTTACAGCAAGTATTGCTACCCTGTTCAGCATTCCCACCTCTAAACTGAACTTCACCTTTGCTTTGGCATCTAAGTTAAATTGGCACAGGCAGAAATTTATGTCAACACATTAATAGATCAACTAAACAGTGAACAAAGATCATTAACCTGCACCCATCCACCACCCTAACCACTATGGTATTAAGAGGCTTATCACTTGCTTGCTGTTGTTCTGAGCTCTCTAGGTTAGTTGCAGACTTAACTAAGTGCTGGTCATTGTAAAATTCCATATTCCATGCAGACAACAATTGAAGGGTTTGCTAAATGTAACTATGCAAAACTCTCAATGGCAGACAGGCTAATAATTAACTAATGAGTACCTTGAAGTCAGTTGATACTAGTTTAAGAAAGTTTCCCCCTCTCTCTTCTATCAATTAACCATATTTAATACTTGAAGAAAATGGCAGAAGGAATTTTCAGTTCTGATATATTTGTCCTGTCCATTTCATAGCAGTAGCACTTCTTTTTGTAGTAATGTGATGTTGTTCTTAATACAGGTATTGCAATAAGCTTAATTCTTCTTTTGAACAATAAAATTCAGCTATTACTGTGACTCAGTTGGTCAAGGACAGCATAAATGATTCACATATCTTATGTAACCAAGCTAATTTCTGCTGATTAAAATCTTACTTGTTCCACTCACTTCTTCAAAACAGTGTTTTATAATGAAGTGTGCAGAGCAAGTTAACCAGAAAATGATAAATTCAAACAACTTCAGCTGCAGGACTGTTGGATGTACGTCTGTACAACTGGTAGGTCAGTTTTCAAGCAGGATGTCGTTTTGCTGATGAATTGGCTGGCAGGCTGCCAAATGGCCATTCTCTCAGACTGTATGTGATAGAGGGTTTGCACCATTCATTTGACACAGGTTCCATTGTGAGGCAAAAGCCCAGCTTTTAACTAGCATTAGTGCTGCGTATGATGCTGTATGCATTGTTCATGTCACTAAAAATGCTTCACCAAGGTAGGATGAGTACTTTTATTCAGACCCACTATTTCAATCATTATCAAACTTACAAAACCACTAGACTATAAACACCAGAAATACCATTAAAAGCAATGGTTGCCATGTAAATCAATTGCTAGATGTGCTGGCATTGTTTACTAATTATATGCATGGCTTGACAGAAAGATGGCTTCATTCCTGTAGTCACAGACACGTACCTTTTATCACAAGAAGTCGTTTAATTCTATCAATTCTCCACGTGCATGGGCCTTTGTGAAAATTTACGTATAGCACCCTATAATTAAAGGCAGTTAAATGAGATAGGCAGAACCTAAATTAGACACAGTCAAAAATTATCTTCCATTGTAAAAGAAAGCATAGAGAGAGGTGATTTCTTCCATTCATTTCTCATTTTAAATGAACTTCACTGCCATATTTCTCTTTTCTGGAGTGTATGTGGTTTTGATGTTAAACCCCCTTCGTTATTCACCTGCTGCCTGAGTTGGTCGCAGAAAGGTTAATTTCTCTCTGGATGCCTTCACCCTGGTCAAATAAACTTTGATTTAAAAGGAGCCAATGTAACCAAGCTTGCTTGAGTTAATGAAAAACAAGTTTATTATTTACTGAAAATGTAAGGAATTAAATACATAATACACATACACACAGATTAGAAGTGAAAGGTACATCCAAAAACATGATAAAATTTAAAAAGTTAAAAATAAATGGACTATTTCTGTGAAATGAGGGTAATGGGACACCATCATGGGGGAGGCGATGGCCTAGTGGTACAATCACTTGACTGATAATCCAGGGATCTGATAATGTTCCAGGGACCTAGGTTCAAATCCTGCCATGGCAGATGGTGGAATTTGAGTTCAATAAATATTGGGAATTAGGAATCTAATGATGACCTTGAATCCATAGTTGAATGTTGGAAAAAACCCATTAATGTCTTTTATGGAAGGAAACTGTCACCCTTACCTGGTCTGACTTACATGTGACTCCAGACCTACAGCAATACAGCAATGTAGCAACTCTTAACTCCCCTCTGGGCAATTAGGGATGGGAAATAAATGCTGCCTAGCCAGTGACACCGTCATTCCACGAATGAATAAAGAAATAAAACAGAGGAGGCAACGGCCTAGTAGTATTACTGCTGGACTGATAATCCAGAGACCCAGGTAACAATTTGGGGACCCAGGTTTGAATCCCGCCATGGCAGATGGTAGAATTTGATTTCAATAGAATATCTGGAATTAAGAATCTAATGATGGCCATGAACCCATTGTTGATTGTTGGAAAAACCCATCTGGTTCACTAACGACCTTTAGGGAAGGAAACTGCCATCCTTGCCTGGACTGGCTTACATGTGACTCCAGACCCTCAGCAAAGTGGTTAATTCTGAACCGCTCTTTGGGCAATTAGGGATTGGAAATAAATGCTGCCTGGTCAGTGACACTCCCATCCTATGAACAAATAAAGAAAAAAAAACATGACTATTATATTTGGTGATGCCAATAACGCTAATGTTGGGAGGTGAGCAGTTAGTTTTGAGATGCTTCTCTTTACAAGTCAGTTTATCATGTTTCCTATCATCTGTGGTTTCATTTGCTTTCTGGCTGCCAGAAAGATAGAGAAATATCTTTTCCTTTTACGTGCCTTACAGAGTGACGAGAGATTTTCTCAGGTGCAACCCTTACAGCACATGCCTTCATCCATCAGCACACACTCTATTCTTGTGTGTTCTTCAAAGGAAAAGACACAAAGAACAATGAACAAAGAAAATTACAGCACAGGAACAAGCCCTTCGGCCCTCCAAGCCTGAGCCGATCCAGATCCTCTATCTAAACCTGTCGCCTATTTTCCAGGGATCTGTAGCCCTCTACTCCCTGCCTACTCATATATCTGTCTAGATACATCTTAAATGATGCTATCATGCCCACCTCTACCACCTCTGCTGGCAAACATTTCCCCTCTCACCTTGAAATCGTGACCCGTAGTAATTGAGTCCCCCACTCTGGGAAAAGCTCCTTGCTATCCACCCTGTCTATACCTCTCATGATTTTGTGGACCTCAATCAGGTCCCCCCATAACCTTCGTCTTTCTAATGTAAATAATCCTCATCTACTCAACCTCTCTTCGTAGCTAGCGCCCTCCATACCAGGCAACATCCGGGTGAATCTCCTCTGTACCCTCTCCAAAGCATCCACATCCTTTTGGTAATGTGACGACCAGAACTGTACACAGTATTCCAAATGTGGTCGAATCAAAGTCCTATACAACTGTAACATGACCTACCAACTCTTGTACTCAATACCCCGTCCAGCAAATTGTGCTCCTATTCCAGTCTGCTCCCTTTTCTCCTAACATCTCTGACACCCTGAGATAACTCACAGGAAATTACGAGGGGGCATAGTTTTAAAGTGAGTGGAGGTAGATATAGGGGTCATCAGAGGTAGGTTCTTTACTCAGAGAGTGGTCAGGGCGTGGAACGCATTGCCGGAGAGGGTAGTGGAGTTGGCCTCATTAGGGGCATTTAAGCGGCTATTGGATAGGCATATGGATGATAGTATAAGGTAGGGGTGGAGGTTAGATAGACCTTAGATTTAGGATAAAAGTTCAGCACAACATCTTGGGCCGAAAGGCCTGTACTGTTCTATGTTCTATGTTCTAAATTACATTTGAGTTTGCAGCACGTTTACCTTTCAAAGTCCTTCGCTTTCCAGCTTCCTTGAGACCCATCAAGTGTGTGATTCCAGGCCTCCCTCATGGCTGGGGATAATTCACTGCATTCTCAGGATTTACACTCAGTCGTTCTTGTTTCTTTATGTCCTCTTTTTGAAAATATGCGTCGTAATTAACAGTTCAGATGTGATTCATGGTCATGAGACCAGCAAAGCTTATAATGTTATTTTTCAGCATTACTCAAGGGCTTTAATTTATATTTGTTAGGCTGCTGTCCTGAGTGTTGATATAATAAAATGATAAAGAAAGAATGCCCCGGAGGTCTCAAAATGCTTGATAACCGCATACTATACTTTTGAAGTGTGATCACTGTAATTATAAAGTAGTGATTGTAGCAACTAATTTGTGCACAACAGGCAAACTCCCTTATATAGCAAGATAACAATTTTAGTAAATTTTTTATGGTGTTGATTGAAAGATAAATTTCAGCCAGGACACATGGGTAACTAGCCCTCTCTTCTTTGAAATAGTATCACAGGTATGCAATCTATGATGCCCTGGATTGTGGAAGTCCAATGCAGTAAATCCAAAAGATTTTCATTTTGAGTGGCCTCAATCATTAGTGACAAAGAACACGTACATGCTGGTCCAGACAAAATGACATCTGTTGCCAGGGAAATGTATTAGTTGGCAACAGATTGTGAGATTCTACAAATAGCTGCCTGGAAAGAGGCAGAATTGGACATTTCAGTGCCCTGGGTCATAGGCAATGTGGCCCAGCTGGTCCACTTGACAAGAGGATTTCTTCCAGGAGCGTGCAAATATCTGCAACTAACTGATAGGAAAGTCTGAGGCCCGTGAGGCATAGATGCTCAGTTATAACCGCGAAACGAATCTTCTCCTTATATACCCCATGTTGGGGAGTTTCACCTCCTACAAATCTGGATTTCTCCGTTTGATCTCCCTTCGTCTTTGGAGTGGCAGCTGGTGGAAGAATAGGCTTTTCCTGCTGCTGTTTCTCCTGCTGCCAACTCGTGTGGCTGTTACTGCTATTCATCAGCGGAGTTCCCACATTGCTGTAAAAAATATCGGCAAGGAATTGTACATCAAAGAGAAAAATCTCAAACACAGTCGAAATTATCTCCAAATTATTGGAAATCATCTCCAATGCCAAATAAAGCACGTTCTCAGAAAATCTCCGGTGAGCAAAGACCTTTCATTTATGTGAGGATGTATCTGTCATACCACAATGTTTAAAGGCATCCTTGTCTTTCAGTTGCTCAGCCCCTTCAATCCCAGCTGTTCTCTCATCTTTTAACCTTTTCCAATCTATCACCATTTAAATAATATGCTGTCATTCTGTTTTTCCTACCCAAGTGGACAATTATATCTGCTATGAATTTGACCAACTACTTGACTTATCTAAGTTTTGAAGCCTCCTTACATCCACCACATTGGTCACATTCCCACCTTGGTTTCTGGTGCCAGCAAACTTGGAATGACAACACACAATTCTCTCATCCAAATCGTTGATATGCATTCTAAATAGTTGAGGCCCAGCCATTGCTTCCTGTGGTACTTTGCTTGTCACTGCCTTTCATTCCCCTGTTTCCTGTCTGCTAACCAAGTCTCAATCCATACCAATATATTACCAGCAATGTTGCGTGTTTTGATTTTGCAAAATAACCTTTTATTTGGGATGTTAAAGCTTTCTGAAAATCCAAATACACCACATGCACTGGTCCACTCTCATGTGTTCGACCAGTTATGTCTTCGAAAATCTCCAGGAAGTTTGCCAAAATAATTCCCCTTTCATAATTTCAGGATGACTTTGGATAATACCTCGCTGGCCATTGGCTTGTGTGCTATTGTCCCTATTAGAATCGTCCGATATTTCCGGTCTTCAGCTCTAGTTGAGAAAAGCTCATGGACATCTCACCTGGTAGCAAAAACAGGAAAGCAGTTTATTATCTGAATGGTGATGGATTGGAAAAAGGGGAGTTGCAATGAAACCTGGGTGTCCTTGTCCCAACATGGCTAAAAGTAAGCATACAAGGGCCTTTTCTGTCTGCTGTAGATATCTATGACTCTATATGACAAGTGGTGTGTGCTCCAGTTTTGTGGAGTTTTTAAAGAGAGTTGTAGGATACAACCTTTCCCTAATTTGGGTGTGCAGTCAGGAGGCTGCAAGGATGCTAGCCTCATAAACATCTTCCAAATAGCTCTAACATAGGTTTAATAATCTTATACTTCCCTCTGCACTGCCAACAATGGTATTATCTTATAAACAGGGACATGATTTATTTCACTTTTTTCCTGGGATGTGGTTGTCACTGGCCTAGCCAGCATTTGTCACCCATCCCTAATTCACAGAATCAAGGAACAGGTATGGTACAGAAGGAGGTCATTTGGCCCATTGTGCCTACAGAGGTTCTATTACAGAGTGCCAATCTCCTGCCTTTTCTTCATATCCCATTTCTATCTATATAACTATTCAATGCCTTCTTGAAAGCCTCAAGTGACCCTTCCTCCACCATATTTCCAGGCAGTGAATTCCATATCCAAACTATTTGTGTGAAAAAAAAAGTCTCACATCGTCCTTTCATCATTTACTCATCACTTTAATTACCCTGGAGAATGTGGAATTGTGCTACCTTCTTGAGCTGCTATAGTCCGTTTGGTTAGCTACACTCAGTGCTTTGAGGGAGGCAGTGCCAAGATTTTGACCTGGCAACAGTGAAGAAACGGTGATTTATTTCCAAGTCAGAGTGCAGAAGAACTTGCAAGTAACGGTGTTCCCTTCTATCTGCTGCCCTTGTCTTTCTAAGTGGTAGTGGTCATGGCTTTGCATAATGCTTGAAAGAGGCTTGGGGAACTTGTCTTCTCTTCTGAATCTTTAATGAATATAGAATTTTACACAATGAGTTAATTACTCCTTTAACTGGCTGTCAAGAACTAAATGAAATCACAGGATTTATGAAGGAATTACAAGAAAAATATTGAAGGTTCTGAGGACAGAGCTGTGAAATGTAACTATTTTAGAGAGTTTCAGCAAGGTGTGAGCACAGAATGGATTAGTTCAACTCCCTGCAGAAATCTCTGATTGTATAGGAAACTTTTGTAATACAATTTGTCTTTTGCTTTCAAAATGCTGAATCATTGCATGTAACCTCCTGTTTTGTGCGTCTCAGCACGTTGTAGGGAAGTTTTATTTTAAAACTCTAAATATCACATATCTTTATTCATTTGTTTGTGTTGCTCACAGGGTTCTTCATGACTGTGGCTCTTCATGCTCTGTACTCTTTATGCTTTTCTGTTGTTGAGTGTCTACCATGTGATGAGCCTCTCGTGGGTCAGTTGTCACATGTCACTCCGTACCTTAGGTAAGCAGGGCAGAGATTCTCTTAGCTTGATTCTGACTCAAGTGAAATGCAGGTGGTTTAAAGGGAATTTGAGGAAATTTTTTTTCATCCAGAAGTTTGCAGGAATCTGGAGTGTAACGCTGGGGAGGATAGTAGAGACAGGAAACCTCACAACCTTTTTAAAAGTACGTAGATGAGCACTTGAAATATTCAAGCCTATGGGTCAGATGCTGGAAAATGGGATTAAAGTAGATATGTTGGCATAGAGTCGATAGGCTGAAGGATCTTTTCTGTGCTGTATGACTCTAGGTCTGTATGTTTAACCTGACAAGACCCAGGAAGCTCAGGAAACCAATGTGCTCAGAATTACAGACAGAATTCGGCAGCGTAGTGCTACCAAATTGCCTTTCAATGTATGGCAATATTGGGGGAAGTGTTGTGTAGAGAAAATGCCACTGCACTCATAATCCAGAGGCCCAGGCTCTGGGGATAATGGGTTCAAATATCACCACAGGTGTATTTTGAATTCACCTCATTATTGAAAAAAAGGACTGTAAAGCAGGAGTCAGTGATGGTGACAATTAAGCTATCATCAATTGTTGCGCAAGTTATCTGGTTCATAAATTCATTTTAAGGAAAGAAATCTGCCATCTTGATCTGGCCTGGCATACAATTCCAAATTGTCAATAATTGGGGTTGACTCCTCCCTCTGAAATGGATTTACAAGTTATAGAGTTCAAGAATAATTAGAGGTGGACAATAAATGCTGGTTTTGCAGCATTGCTCATTTGCTATGAAATAATCAAAACCCTCAGGGGGTTCCAATGCATTAAAGAATATATTCCAATTTAATGTGGAAGGCTGTGGGTTTTAGTTGGCTCCCCAACACACCAGCAGTTTCTGATCTTTTAACCTGCTGCTAGCACAGAAACCTACCCTCCCTCTCTGGCTGGTTAAAATTCAACCCAGTACCTCACTATTTACTCCATCTGGATTCCTGATAATTTTGAAATGCTTAATATCTAAATGGTTCACATGTGTAAAGATTTCATAGCTTATAAATGCTTATCTGTAAATCATATTGGTTCTGCTTGAATTCTGACCATATTGCAAATTTAAAGTGTAAATGAGATTAGAATCTCCGGGGTATTTTTTTCTCCCCAGCTGAGTACTGCTGTTTTAATCTCAATTTGTCGGCAAATGCTTCTGAGCTCGAGCTGCAGCGAATCAATAAGTAGAAGACTGGAAACGTCTGTGATGATAAATGTCTTAAATCTTACTCGAGAAGGCTCATGCCCTATTTGCTTTCCATCATTCCATCCGATAGCAAAAGCAATATTAAATGCATCTCTACAGAGGAAGCAGGTTGGCAACAAAGAATCTAGGGACTGCAATGTCCCTGATCAATTCCCCTTGGGAAGGGAAATTACTGGGAACTGATAACAGAGGAAAAAAATAACTGCTGCCATTGGTAACACACCTCCCCAATTGCTGATCCATACTGGTCTCCCACAGGGAAGCCCTAGCCAGTCCATCAAAGTCACAGTGACTTTGTACTAACTTCAACTGTCTACCGTCCATGTTTTAAAGTCAAATATAATTATGACTTCTGAACAGTTGGGCAAGCACAGACATGAAGCATTCACTTTTCTGTCAAATCCATTCAGCAACATGAATGGGAAACATTTGACAGCCAAAGAATTTTGACGTGGTTCCACAAAATTAATGGAAAATTGTACACTAATTAGAGAGTGAAATTTAATTTTTAATGACTTGCAGATGTATGCATACTCTTAATGTTATTCCGACCACTTGTAAAATCATGAGAATACTAGGCTTGAATTTGGCAATTTCTGAAAAGTCCGTTGGGCTAGCAGGTGGTTTGCTCTGGCAAAATCTGATCATTTCCTCCACTTCAATTAACTGAGGCATGCCACTCCCTCAAGTGTACACAACATATCCCAGAAAAGCTGAAATAATTTCACCATCTAACATGGTAAAGTCGGCAAAGGAACTGCAGAAGTTTAGAAACGTAAATTATTTTATCTCTGATTAAAAGCTTGCACTCTTCTGCTCTTTCTTTCACAGTTTTCATGATAAATTTCTTTTTCTGTCACTGCAGAAATCTGAAGTCCAATTATTATTACATTATTAATGGCTATGTTCATTGGTCATGCCTCTTGTCTAGTTGTGTTGACAGCTGAGGTTTCCTACTGTTGTTTATCCCGTAGTGAATTGAATTTGAATCATTTGTATTTTAATTGAATTTGCTACTTCACAGGAGCTGACCATTCACACAGGCGTGAGAAAGGATAATTGAATTTGCAGGAGCCTCTTGCAGGTCATTTCTGCACATGTGACTTAGTGGTTCAGTTTTCTTTAAATCTCGTTTTCTCTCTTCATGTCCTGAATGCACTGGAGCCGATTTTGAGTGGCCTTTGTCTCCCATTTAAAGAACGGTGATGGCCTGAAAATGTGGACGGTAATCTTACTGTGCTGTTCACATTGACAAAGTGATCAGAGCTGTTTTAAAAGGGATATGCCATGAGGTGTCGATAGTGTTTACCCTTTTCAAGTGATAGGCCTCTTTTGTCTGGAAGTTCTTAGAACCTAATAGGCAGGGGATAGTGGGACGCAGGTTTCGTTGAGGCAAAGGGTTCTAATTTAGAAAGGAGTCAGGTGTTGGCACAGGCTTGGTGGGCTGAAGTGCTTGTTCCTGTGCTGTATTGATCTTTGTTCTAGTCTTGTATTTTAGGTAATTTATTCTATGATCTGGACATGAGAGTGACAAGAAACAATAACAGCACACTCAACCATCTGAGAAAAGTACTAAGTGTTATCAGGTTAGACACACAAAGCTAAGTTTAATTTTAAAAAAACTTGCACCAATAATTATAGAGATAAATTTACATTTCTAAGTGCTGATCCTGTTTACAGTAATAGGCAAGAATCACAAGACGAGTATTCATTGTTCATCTCCAAATGCCCTTGAGAAGGTGATGGTGAGTTGCCTTCTTAAGTACTGCAGTTAGTGTGGTGTTAGGTAAGCAAAAGTGCTGGCAGGAAGGGAATTCCAGGGTTTGAGTCACTGATAGTAAAAGGCTGGTGACATAGTTCAAAGCCAGGGAAGTGTATGAGTTGGAGGCTACCTTTCAGATGGTGATGATCCTATTTAGCTGCTGTTCCCATCCTTCAAAGTGGTAGAGATTGTGAGTTTAGAAGGCAATGCCCTAAAATTTTTGGTGAGTTGCTAAAACACATCATATATATGGTACACACTTCTGCCACTTGTGTGTCAGTAATAGAAGGAGTGAGTGTTTAATGTGACAGATGGGGGACTGACCAAATCAGCCACAATGTTCTTGATAAAGCTATTTGTGTGTTATTAGAGTCACATTCAGCAGGAAAGTTGAGTGTTTTCCATCACACTCTTGCCTTGTGCCGTGTAGATGGTGGATAGACCTTGCTCATGAGATGAGTCAATCGCCACAGACTTCCAGTATAATAAAATCTTACTCTGTGAAAAAGACACATATTTTCCGGCAGCCAAATCTAATTCCTTCTTTGATAACAGATTTCTGATGAAGGGTCTAGGCCCGAAACGTCAAGCTTTCCTGCTCCTATGATGCTGCTTGGCCTGCTGTGTTCATCCAGCCCCATACCTTGTTATCTCGGATTCTCCAGCATCCGCAGTATCTTTTATCTCTAATTCCTTCTTTGACAGCTACTGGCCTCCTGACAATTGGTCTTTAGCCTGAAGGTCTCCATAATCAATTGGATTCCTTATTTTACTATAATAACAAAATTGCATCAACAGCCACTTTTATAGCTTTCTCTGTTCAATGATGAACTGGATATTACATTGCTAAGGACTCATCACTCTAATGATGATAGCCTAATATCACGGTAATCAATAGTACATAATCTCTTTGAGGGGATCTTGTGGCACAGTGGTGGTGTCCCTACCACTGAGCTAGGAGGCCCAAGTTCAAATCCCACCTGCTCCACGGTGTGCAATAAGGTCTCCAAACAGGTTGGTTAGAAAATATTTGTAATGTTTTTAGTTAAAGCCTACTTGACCCCAGTCATTTTCTTAAAAACCCTTCTCATGACTTCCATCATGTCACAATGAAGTTTGTTGTCTGGATAGCTCTTACAAATCTCAACTGTCGAGTTAGTAAACTTTCTAATATTGATAGCTGATTGAAGATCCCTGTTGAATAGTGTGCAATTTTGTCCATTTCTTGTCTACACAGATTTCTCCTTTATTGATATAATGACCCAAATCATTTGTTATCTGCTTTATCAAAGATTGTACGTAAACTGGGAGATATATAGCAGGGTCTTGCAGATGTGCTAACAAGCATTCATGTGCTGAAATTGTTTGGGAGGTATAAGCTTCTGATTGGCTAATTTCCTTTTCCTGGGTCACTTAATGAATGTCTCTCACACTAAGCTCAATCTCTACATCTGCAAGATTTCCGTGGGTCCTCTCCCTGAAAATCATTCACTGGCTAACACTTGATCCTATGCAATGATTAGTCAACTGAACTGAGCACCACAAAATGCCCAAATCACCTCCCTGGATTAAACTTGATTAACATTGCCACCCAACAGACCAGCCCAACTCACCTACTACTCTTACCTTACTACCCCCTTTATCTAACCCTAACCCTTGACCCGAAATGACTGCTGACAATTTGAGCAGTGCAGGTTTTGATCAGGTCCATGGCTAGTGGCAGGGAGGAGTCCTCTAAAAATGTCTTTTTGCGATCTCTGTTGATGCAATCCTACTAACAGTTTAGATTCTCACTCCAATCTAGAATTTATCTTGCTGGTGGATACCTCTGGCCCAATGTCCAGTCGTTAATCTGCTGAAGAATGATGGATGAGTCTTTGGTGTTCGCAGCACACTTGGCAAAGTGAAATTAGATTGGTATCTCAAATGGCAATTGCTGTTTTGCCTCCACGATGGCATAACAAACCAGCGTGCTTGTTGATGGACCATCCAAAAGTCCTACCTTTCTGTCTCTTTTCTTCTGATGCCTTATCTAACTGATGGGTATAGAGGTTGTGGTGCGGCCAAAGCTGATGGTTTTGGTCTTTCGAATGTTAGCTGGAGGAAATTGGAATTTATCCAAGTGTAGATACTGGACAAGCAGTCGAACACAAAGAAACAGTGGAGTGGCTGCAAAAAGTGTTGGAAAATAAAACTGAATGGCATCAGTCTAAATGTAGAAGCTACTGCCAAGTATGTAGACAATATTTCCAAAATGCAGCATGTACGTGAGGAAGAAAAGACACCAATGATAGATGCTTGAGATACTCTGGTAACAATGATGTGGAGAGAAAAACCATTATTGAAAAAGCAGCATATGACTAGGTAGAGAAGTTGAACTATGTGAAGCTGGAAATTATCAGAGAGATGGGAGGAATAGGACTTGGAGAGTTTTAAAAACAAGTTTGAGAATGTTAATATAAATCCCAAAGGGAAAAATCAGTAAAACCCAAGAATATTAGGAAATGAGTGGGCTGATGATTCTAGAGCTCCAATTTTAGGTCTGCAAGAAAGGTTAGACCAGTATGCATCATTTGCACGCTTTGCTGGCCTTTCCTTTTGGGATTTTACATGACAATGATCTAGTGTAGCTCCCTGAGCACGAGGGTGAGCACCATGGGACTTGCTGCTAGCTAAGACATGGACAGCAGAGTTCATTGGCACTCTATCTGCCTGATGAAAAATCCATTCTCTCCATCATTGATGTATTGGGTCTACAGAGTGTACTATTTTCAAGAAGCGCCAAAGTCAGCTATCAGGGATTCGTCAGCAGATCCTCAAATGCACAATCTTCACCACTTGGAAAAATAACGGCAGCATGTACATAACCATCTGCAAATTCCTCTCCAGCTTGAACATACATTAACATCCATTCAGTTTTGTTGATTCAAAATCCTAGCACATCCTTCTTAACAGCAGTTCTGGGAATTGCTGAGGTAAATATCTCAACTCACAATGCTCCTTCAACAGTACATTCCACACTGGTGATTTCTATCACCTAGAAGGCAAGGGCAGCAGATAGATCAAAGTCTACAAATTCCTGTCTAAGCTGCACATATCATCCGAACTTGAAACTATATTACAGTTCTTTCACTGTTGCTGGTTGAGTGTCTGGGCTTTAATACTGCTATACTGGTCCACTTAGTGTCCACCTCATGACGTCACCTCCTCAAATCTACTGTCAACTCAATTTTTTCTTTATTTATTTTAAAATCACAATAATAGTCAAGTTCATGATTTGACTGCAACACTTTTTATATTCTTTGTGGGAATGTTTCAAAAGTTCATTGTAACTTCCATCTGTATTGTGCCTCAATGCGGCTTTGAAAATCAAGCTATTTAAGAAGAGACAGTAAGAACTGCCGATGCTGGAGTCAGAGATAACACAGTGTGGAGCTGGAGGAACACAGCAGACCAGGCAGCATCAGAGGAGCAGGAAAGCTGATGTTTCGGGTCGGGGCCCTTCTTCAAAAAAGGGTCCCTAACCGAAATGTCGGCTTTCCTGCTCCTCTGATGCTGCCTGGTCTGCTGTGTTCTTCCAGCTGCACACTGTGTTCAGCTATTTAAGAAGCTGGGTCAAGTCTGTTACGCATATTTACCACATGCTAATTCTGGATGATAGAAATAAGTTGTACATGTGTTGTAGATTGTTCTAAGATTGTACAGCAAAGTTTATTGTTATTTGTTCAAAATAGTGGAATCATGTGACATTTTTCTCTTAGCCACCTTGATCTCACACATTGTCTAATTTCACAGTTTCTTGTCCCTTGACTGATCATATCAGGTATTTTTCAGGAGGGGCTCATTGACTTCCTTCAACTGAGATATGGAAATAGATTTTTTCTGAAGAAGGGTCTAGGCCCGAAACGTCAGCTTTCCTGCTCCTCTGATGCTGCTTGGCCTGCTGTGTTCATCCAGCTCTACACCTTGTTATCTGAGATATGGAAATGTTTCTTTTTGAACTAGAGATCACCTACTCCAAAATGTAGGCACTTTAAGGAATTCAGGAACAATCTGAGTAACTGGTCTAGTTTTTTTTATTGCCTAAATCGTCCGTGCGTGTTCTTTTCCAAATCATGCCAGGGATTTTGGTAGGTATTGGTCTGGTGTTTTCTGTTTTTTTCAAATGTTATCAATGTCTAGAGGATTTACAGCAGTCTTGCCATGAAAGGTTTCTCTGTGTGGAGTTTCAGCAATGCAGCTACTGTGTTTCTTTAACTTAGAAAAAATCTGCTTGTGCAGTATTTGGCTGCAGCTCAAGCTGCTTTGGTCTCAGGAATTGGGTGCAGGAATTGCATCTAAGGTTATTGTCATGGCCCTGCAGGATTAGCAATCTAATTTGGAACCAAATCTCTGCCTGAACAGAGTCACAATTCAATTCCTCCTGTTCCTGCATTGATTTTGTTTCTTGAATCTTGGTGTAAGCATAATATCTGCACTGCTTCAAGTCTTGACTGAGACACACTCCTGTGGTTTTCAAGCTTGGATCACTGGCTTGATTTCCAGGCAAATCCCCACGGGTACTGATCACCTTGTTGTATTTCCTCTCTGGTATGGAACCAGATTAAGTGGCATCTAGTCAGTTCATTTCAAAATTCCATTCGGGTTTATTAATCACATCAGACTACAATTTACGGTTACTGATTAATCAGTATGCATCCTCTTTCTAAATTGCATCTGCTGGATTGGGCATTACAGTTGGTCATGTAGTTTCATTCTGGTCCCTGGCACTTTAAGTTAGCCAGCTTTTAAAGTACAGATCTCTTAAAACAATACCACAACAACTTGACAAATATAAATGGTTTTGGAAAGACAGGGGAAGAGATACTCACTGCAGATTTTCAAACTCTAATCTGCCCGTGTTGTCACAGTATTCATTTGGTGGGACCAATTACATTTCTGATCAATGGTAAAGCCTACGCCCAGGATGTGGGTTATGATAATGCTATAGAATTTTCGGGGAAATGTTTTAGCTCTGTTTTGTGGGAGATAGTCACCCCATTGCACATTTGTTATTTACCACTTATCAGCCTGAATATTGTCCAAGCCTTGCGATATGCAGGCACAGGCTGCTTCATTGTCTGAGGGGTTGCAAGCAGAACTGAACATTGTGCAATCATCAGTGAATAGGCCCACTTCTGATCTTAAAATAGGAAGAATGACCATTTCTATTGTAGTTAGAGAACACATCTTCAAAGTATGCCTTATTATCTTTTAAATCCACTGAAACAAACACAGTTTGACATTTCATCTGACAGTGCATCTAACAAACACGTTCTTAGTACCAAAGATGTCTGGGAGCGGGGTTAAACCTCTCACTTAAATGTAGCAGCACTTTGAACAAAGACAGCAGAATTGGATGGGTGGATTAATTTAAGGATGTGAAATCTGCCCAGGAAATTTAAGAAAGTGACCACACTTATACATTCAAAATGCTTATAAAAACACTTTATAGGGATTATTGACGAGTAATAATATATGATTATGCTCTTGTTTTTGAAGAAGCTTTGTAAACCCATTCAACATGTCCTCTGAACTTGCTCTTATTGGCAGATAATGACATTTCTTTTGCTGTGGTGCCTGTGCTCTACTGAAAGCTTGCTGCATGGCTGCTGTGCATTTCCCAATAATTCCACAGGATCTGCTGTCTGGTCACTGAAGCAGCTCAGTAGGCATCACTTATTACTGTGCTTCTGATTCTTTAACCTCTCCAATCAATAACCTCCTCAAGCACAAAGAAGGTCAGCTCTTACACACTTTCAATTCTCTTTTGATGTCTGCACAGTTAATCGTTCATTTGCATTTCATTTATAACTTCATAAGGAGATAGAGAAAGCTTTGATTATATCTCAAAAGAAATGTAAAAAACTGACATAAAGCCATTACATTGGAGACATGTGTTTTCTTTCTATATAAAATTATTGGATCATCTATTTCCTTTGTATTTTATTAATAGAAATGTAATATTAAAAATGGTTTGCATTAATTGGCGGTTTATCAAGTTAATTTAATAAAATATATGCAAATGTATGTGGTTAATGATCTGAGATTTTTATAGAGCAATCAGTTATCCGGCTACTCAGGACTGTGTGAGGAATAATCAGGTTAATCCTAGTATATGAGAAATGATTGGCATTTATGCTGTACAGCTGACTAAAGGGACATCATAAGGACAAAAGCAAGATGCTCCAAATATTGGAAATCTGAAACAAAAAAATGAAAAGGTTATCAATATTCAGCAGTGTCAATAATGTGAGGGTAAGAGTTAATGGTTCAGGCTATGGGCCCTGATAGCATCGCAGCAAAACAACTGAAGACTTGTGCTCCACATGTAACTGCACCCATATTCAAGCAATTTCAGTACAATTCCACACTGCTATCTACCCGATAAAAGTAGAAAGATACCAGGTATGCTCCATCCACAAAAAGCAGAACAAATCTAATCTGTCCAATTACCACCCATGAATGTCCTCTCAACCGTCGGCAAAGTGATAGAAGCTGTCATCAACAGGGCTATTATGCAGCATTTGTACGGCAAAAACCCACTTACTGATGCTCAGTTGGGCTTCCATCAAAGCTACTATGCTCCTCACCTCCTTATAATCTTTGGACTAAACGTTGACAAAACAAAAGAACTCAAGAGGAGACAAGAGAGTGACTGCTTTTGACTTCAAGATAGCATTCAACCAAGTGTGCCATCATGAACCTTGGCAAAATTGAAGTCAAGGGGAATCAGGGCAAAACTTGGAGTCATAAGACCAAGCACAAAGGATGATGGTGGTGATTGTGTATGAATCATCTTCGTCCAAGGACATCCCTGGAGGAGTTCCTCAGGTAGTGATCTATGTCCAACATCTTCAAGTGGCTTTAAAAGTGGAGATGTTTGCTGATGTTTGTGTAAAGCTTAGTACCATTTTCAAAACTTCAGTAGCAGTCCATAAGAATATACAGCAAGACCTGGATAATACCCAGGCGTAGGCTAATAATTGATAAGTAGCAGTCGCATCACACAAGTGCATGATAATGATCATCTCCGAAAAAGGCGGACTGTAACTAACTTCCTAAAGGTTCAAAAGGCACTGCTCAGTTACAGATTATCAATATCTTTGTAGGTTACCATTGACCGGAAACTGAAGTGGATCAGTTGTTTAAATACCATGGTTACAAGAACATGTCAGAGCAATTGCTGTGGCGAACAACTCACTCCTCAAAGCCCGTCCATCATCTACAAAACACAAGTCAAGAGTGCAATGAACACATTTTGTTAGCCTGAATGAGTATACCTCCACGGACACTCAGGAAACCCAACATCAACAGAACAAAAGACCACACTCAATTGACACTCCATGAATCACCTGAAATATTCACTCCCACCTTCCACTAGGCTTCTATAGCAGCACATTCCTAATTTGTAACATCTATCATGTTGGAGGACAAGGGCAGCAAGTGGATGGGAGCTCCACTACTTGCAAGTTCTTCTCTGAACCACACACAATCTTGATTGGGAATTATATTTTTGTTCCTTAACTGGTGAGGGATCAGACTCTTGTATTATCTTCCTAATTGCATTACAGTGTGCCTGCACCAGGTAAACCATTTTGGTTCAAGAAGTTAGATCGCCATCACCTTCTAAAAGGCAGTTAGGTATGAGCAACAAATACTGGCCTTGTAAGCAATTCCCAAATCCCACGAAACAATAAAAATTCCAATAATATTTTAACATTACCTGAGGTGATCAACTTGAAATGTTGGGGTTACCTTTAACATAACAGGCTAATTGGGATTGGGTGGGATTATAGGATGCACTCTGCCTAATATTAAATATTTATTGTAGACATTTGGCCTGTTGTTGCCTTGTTAAGGTGTGTATTGTTGGTTTTGAGAGCCCAATTGATAACTGCAATACTGAGGTGAGTGGGAAATACTCTGAGTGGAAAACTTGCAAGAAATCAGAAATCTGGAAGTCAGTGTCATTTATTTGTCAGTGGTTTTTAACTCAGCCCTGTGTTGCCCTATTATTTTCAGACTTCATGAGTAAGGAACAGGAGCTGGACCGATGATGCCCCACATAATATCATTTCAATTCCAAAAATGTAATTTGATAAAGTTCAAAATTGAGAGCATAATGGAAGGAGTTGTCAGAATGGAGTCTTGATATTCAAAGGCTGTGCCTTATTTCAGCAACACCTTCTTGAATGAGCATCTAATGGCTGTGGAGTCCTTCAAGGAGATAGACTCCCTGGATAAAGGGTGGAGAAAGCCAGTCAGCTGAATAAAGAGTCATGGCTTGTCCATGTAAGCAGCGACATGCTTGTGGATTCAAATCCAAAGATGGTTTAGAAAACTAAACTGGCTAGAAAAGGGGTGTGTAATGGCATACTTATCAACAAACTGATGAGTGCATCCCTCCAGCCCCCTCAATCTGCTTTCTGAAATGTATTCTAGTACATCAGACCTCACACTACTATATCATACCTTGCACACGCATTCATCCCTTTTTGTTTATGCACTCCATCACTTCCGTATTTGCCCTTACCGTCACTGACACTCAGATTTTCATGAAATATCATTTTTACTCCCTCATAGTCACCTTAACAATAGCTCTCCATCTATTCATTAAACATACTCCATAATTATCATTCATTATTTTCACAGAAGATAGCACAGAACACCGGGGAATGTCAGAGAAATAATGATGTTCTTTGATTTCTTTCATTTGGTATCTACATTGGGGAGGTACAGGAAATTAGGAAAGCTGCATCATGCTTGGCCATCAGAGGTTGGGAGATGACAGCCTCATAATTACCTACTGACAGAACTAAATAACACCCAGCCACATGGCATACAGTGTTCAATCATGTTATATTGTTTTGATGTTCGCAGCCAATGAAATGTGACTATGTATAAAGGATCAATTAAAATATTATTACTGTGACCATGCTAAGTCATGTGTTCAGGGCCTTCAACTGTTACAGAGAAGCTGCTCAGAAATGAGTTCTCAGAGGAGGGTACACTTTCACTTGACTCAGACAGACTATCTCAGGTACTCACTCTTCCTTGGGACTGGTAAACCAGATGGTTGAATTTTCTCCTGGTGACTGACACATCACAATTGAACAGAAGCAGGCAGTGGAGCCAGGAACAGTTGTGGAGAGTCCAGATCGGAGGCTGCAGGACATTCATAGCTCTCTTTATCTGAGCATAGATGCCTGTACTCGGGGACTGTCAACCAAAAGGATACTTCTGGTGCAGCAGCAACAGCTGTGAATATTGGAAAGTGTTTCAGCTTTACTGTATACACTTAGAGAGATGGCAGGAGTGCATTAATAGCATGTATTCACTTATATAGATCATCAAATATCGTAATTAAGTGTGTGCAGGTTACTTTCAAAAATGTTTTCTAATTTACAAATTCCAGCTAAATGGTATGAATGGGGACACACAAGATTGATTTTTTTTTTCCTACTTCAGCTGTGCCATTGCTCCCTTTCTCTAGTTCTTTCTCCCCTATATTCATAATTCTCCTAAACCCCTTCTTTGCTTTCACAATTTCTGGTTTCCTTTTCACCATGAGCTTCCAGTCTCTGTGTACCTCCATCATTACCAGGATGGCCTGAAGGATTGAATTTGGACCCAACCAATCGTTGTCCACCACCATTCCCTTCCTGTTTGAAATTGTATTGAGTATATTGAGTAGCATCTTGTTTAACTCCAGTCATTTCCTCCGTATAAAAAGTGTCGCCATGGGAATTTATATGGTTGCTAGACATGTTTGCCACATTATGGGATATGTGGAAAATTCTTTCTAACCCTTTCAATCTCTGTCCTTTGTTATATTTGGGTCTGAAATGGTTAATACATGATCGATTGCAAGAAGTGTCACACATTGTGATGATGACTCTGGGACTTGGTTAGAGTCCACCTTCTCAAAAGGAAATTAATGATGGTCAAAAAATATATTGACCTACCCACAACCCATGTATAAATAAAACAAAAGTGCAGCAGGCTTTATTGAATATAACTGTTTATAAGCAATAACAAGAGAAGGCATCTTTCCTAATCTACATGTCCACCTAAATTCTTAGAGTACTTTTTTTTATCATTTACAATTAACTATGAACATTGACACTAGTATTCCGGTTACACCCCACAACCTGCCTCCAAGAGTGTCATATGCTTGAGGACTAACCTCCAACAGAATTCCCAATTCCCATAGAAGACCAGTCTGATGTTCATTTGTCATTTTCTTGCAAGGCCAATGAACTCGTGGACTGGAATGATATCTTCTGACAACAGTTGGTCTTCAGGTTGTGACCCATATGAGGATTTGCATGTAATAGCAGTGAACACAAAATTGAGCAAAAATGATCCAGAGGAGAAGATTCCAGGACTTGGAGTGAAGTAGTTGGGTCATGCCAATGTTTTTCAGATCTGAGCTATTTCAACTCATTAGTATCTTCAGTTTTAAATTTGACTGATACATTGTGTCTCTTCATAAGATCTATGATCTGATCTTGTTAATTTGGTCTGAAAAATGAATCCATTCATTTTATAACTTGCTTAGGGTTCCTTTTGCAGCCTTTAGCTGTCATTCATGTTTTGCATGTAGAAAATTAACATGATTTACTTTGGACTTTAGGACCACTTCTTTCTGCATAACTTCTTATAAGCTAATTAAAGTTATACTTTTTGATGAGTCTTTACTGAAGACTGAAGGTTTTTTCTAACCATGTCAAGTTGACATTGATGTTCTCTGTGCATGATTGCAAAGATTTGTTGAATATAAACCGAAAGAACAGCGGATGCTGTAAATCAGGAACAAAAACAAAGTTGCTGGAAAAAGCTCAGCAGGTTTGGCAGCATTTGTGAAAAGAAACAGAGTTAACGTTTTGGGTCCAGTCTGTTCTGAGGAAGGTTCACTGCACCCGAAATGTTAACTCTGTTTTTTCCTTCACAGATGCTGCCAGACCCGCTGAGCTTTTCCAGCAACTTTGTTTTTGTTGAATATAATTGGTTTCTGCCAGTACAGGGGTGGCAGCATCCAACTTGACTGAAGTTTCATTGGTCTTGAATTTATTTTGAAGTTCTGAGGCCTCTTATTTGTATGAGTGAATTTGTTTTCTAGGTCCACACATCTTAGATTCGGTTTCACTTTAGTAGCTGTTTCACTTGGTTTCATTACTGATTGAATGAACACATGGTTATTTTCTAGCTTCCCAGCAGCGATCTGACTATCCACTCTAGAAGGACATTCTTCATAAACTGTGACAGCAATTGCTGTGGCTACATTGCTGGAAATGTTCTGTGCAATAAATAGACAACTTTACTTTTTTTTTAATGTTCTTCAAGATAGAACTGATGTTCCTGAAAAGAGAAAACTAGCTTTTCAGGAATGGTGTTTCCTGAATCCAAAACTACAGGACTGTGTAAAGTTTCAGACTCAATCCTGCTCCACTGCTTCCTCTACTTCAGCAACTGCCACAGACTTTTCTGGTCTGTGTTTAGTTTTGTATGCCCTTGCTGCAGCCTAATGTTGTCACTCTCTTTGTGATTCTCTATGAAAGTGGCCCATTTGGGTTCCCAACAATAGAAGTTTAAAAAAAATTATGCACACCTCCGTGTGCTGAGAATTAACCCTTGAGTGCTATACTACCTTTATCCAAAGGCTGTGAATAAACGTTCCCAGCTATCTTTTGATCTGTAGTATTTGCGGATTGATTTTACCATAGAAGCTAAATGAAGAGTTTTATACACCTTATTGGAGATTGTCTCATTCACTGAATGTGCAAATTATATGCAGAGCTGTGACATGACATACTCAGTATAAAGACCAACAATGCACTGATGAAAGTTCCATTACATATACAAAAGTTCCAGTTATAGAAAGGACATTGTCAAGCTGGAGAGGGTTCAGAAGGGATTTAACAGGATGTTGCTGGGTATGAAAGATTTGAGTTATAAAGAAAAGCTGGATAGGCTGGGAGTTTTTTTCACTGGAGCGTAGGAAGTTGAGAGGCAACCTGATAGAGGTTTATAAAATAATGAGAAGTATGGATAGTGTTAAAAGTAGTTGTCTTTTCCCTAGGATGGGGGATTTCAAGGTGAAGGGGCACATTTTTAAGGTGAGAGGAGAGAGATTTAAAAAAGCCATAAGAGGCAATTGTTTTTACACAGAGGGTGGTTCACATGTGGAATGAACTTCCTGAAGAAGTGGTAGATGCAGGTACAATTACAATGTTTAAAAGACATTTGGATACGTACATGAATAGGAAGGGTGTGGAGAGATATGAGCCAGGAGCAGGCAGGTGGGACTAGTTTAGTTTGTGCTTATGTTCGGCATGGACTGGTTGGACCGAAGGGTCTGTTACCATGCTGTACTACTCTATGACTCCTACCCCCCACTTTGACTGACACACAACGCAGTCCACACTGTAACACACTGACATATCCTCCACCATTTCATTCTCCACTGCACCCCTCACTAAAACATACAATCCCCACTGCAACAATTTTTGGTACACCCAGACTCCCTTCATGCAACACTCTAGAACTCACATGACACTGTAACAATAATAAGACCCTTCCTGTAATTCTCTCTAATAGAACTCATGCACCTCTATGTCATTGCCCGATCTACTCCAAACTCCTCACTGTAACTCTCCAATATATGCATTGTTTATTTTAGATTACTGGGTCAGGCAGAAAGAGTATTTGATGAGCTGATCTTCCTTGAGGAAACCTGCTTTTGAAGAATTTTAGCAAAAGTAGAGTGTCATGAACAAAGTGGTTCACCATTTTGTGTCTTGTGTCATTGCTGTTGGAAGGGTTGAGGGAAAAGGCTACAATTCCTCAGTGACTATTGGACAGGTACATGAATAGGAAAAGTTTAGAGGGATATGGGTCAAATGCAGGAAAATGGGATGAGTTTAGTTTGGGAAACTTTGTTGGCATGGAAGAGTTGGACGAAAGTGTCTGTTTCAATGCTGTTTGCTGTGTATGACCGCCTACATATACTTTGTCTAGATGCATAATTACTTGTATAACACTTCACGTATCTTATTTAACCAAATTTCTGAATTGCAGAATCAAATTAATTTCATAGCATGTCTTTTCACAACTGAGAATACCGATTTCAATTTTAGAGTTTACAAGATTAGAATGAAAACTGCTTGCCGGGTCTAATTTTATTTCCTCATGCTGTAACTAATATGACTGAGTGGCTTTCTTGGCCATTTCTGGGACCAAATGAGAATAAACCACATATAGGCCAGACCAGGTGAGGATAGCAGATTGCCTTCCCTGAACGATGTTAGTGAACAGATGGACTTTTCCCAACAATCATTGCATCATCGTCAGTAGATTCTTAATTCATCAGTATATTCTTCCATGGCAGGATTTAAATCCAGGTCCCCAGAACATTAGTTGAGTTTCTGCATTTAAAGTCTAGTGATAATACCACTAGGCCAAAACTTCTCTGAAGTAAACAGTCTGTTTACATTTAATCTAAATGGAAGGAAAATTTCCTTCATGCAGATCTTCTCTCTGTGTGAATGCATTTCAAACAAAAAACCTGGAAGAAGAACTGGAAATCATTAATGTTGGATGTATGGGGAAAGACCCATTGAAACTAGACAAAATGCCAGCCTGGATGATCTGGGGAGCCTTAATTGTGCAATGCACCTGATCAATAATGCTCTATACTTCTGAAAAGCTAACCAGAACTGCAATCCTGAGAACCAGCTCCTCGAACTAACATAAGGAAATTGTACATTGTTAGCTTTACATTCAGGTGATCAGTCACTGGTCACATACTTTTGTGTTACTGACTTTTAAGATTCTAAAAATATCACTGGAATAATCCAAAGGCAATCAGATTGTGGTGGTAATGACTTTGCCACTCACTGTTAAAGTATGACATCAGGTCCAGTTGGCAATGAACCTTGGTCAAGTAGGTAGCAAGTTGTCTTCCATCCAGTCAATAAGGAGGACACCCAGATTTTACACCAGAATGGGGTGAGACGCATCGAAATATAAGGAGGGGAGAGTGAAAATTGAAGAGGCACTGGCCCCAATTCCAACCTGCATTAGAGTCAAGAATGGCAGCAGAAAAATGGAGAATTTCATAATTAAAGTCCTTTCCAATGAAGGATGTAAACGTAAATCCAGCAACTACTGTCTATTTAGTTTAACCTTGGAGGTGGAATGAGTTATTAAAAAAAAAAGTGGGAGAAAATAAAAGCCGTCAGGTAAGCAAATGCAGTTGAATTAAGGAAACTAGTATGGATTTGTTATGGGCAAATGATGTTTAACTAAACAGCTTGAGTTTTTTTAATTGATGAAAGCAATGCTATAAAGTGATGCGGACTTCCGAAGGCCTTTGAAAAGGGGCAACACAATAGACGTGAGCAAAATTGTCTGAGAGTGTGGTGGAGGCAGTTACAATCAAGGCATTCACAATGGAAAGGCCTAAGTATCTGAGAAAGAATAATGTGCTGGGTTATGAGGAAGAAGGTCAGAAGTCACATGATACAAGGTTATAATCCAACGGGTTTATTTGAAATCACAAGCTTTTGGAGGACTGACGATGGAGCAGTGCTTCAAAAGCTTGTGATTTTAAATAAATCTGTTGTATGATAACTTGATGTTGTGTGACTTCTGACCTTGTCCACCCCTGTGCAACATATGAGAAAGAAGTGAGAGAGTGGGACTGGTTGCATTGTTCTTGCAGAAATCCAGTATGAATACTATGGGCCGCATGGTTCCCCTCAAGCTGTAATAGTTCTATGTTTCTGTAGTTCTATTTGACCTGATGTTGTAATGTTCCTCAAATCCTGGTCTTTTGATAAAGACTATAAGCTCAGAGTGTTAGGGAGAGCAAGCTATCTTCCTCTGCTCATGAACTCCTTCCTGTGGAGCTACAGTTGATAAGAATCAGGGCATTGCTGCTCCTCCTATTGGTCAAGTTAGTCCTCATATGAGATCTGAAATAATGTAGCTTTAGTGACAGTGGTCATTCTGCGCCAACAGACCAGAACTCCTAAATGCCCATCAGATGTACAAATCTCCAAGGCAAGGTGATATCCCTAACTCTGTGAAAGCAATGGCAAAGCAAAGCCTCTGGGGAGGCAATAGCCTAGTGGTATTATCACTGGACTGTTAATCTAGAGACCCAGATAATGTTCTGGAGACCTGGGTTTGAATCCCACCACGGCAGATGTTGGAATTTGAATTCAATAAATATCTGAAATTAAGAACTGAATGATAGCCATGAATTTATTTCCAATTGTTGAGGGGAAAAACCCATCTGGTTCATTAATGTCCTTTAGGGAATGAAACTGCCATCCTTGCCTGGTCTGGCCTACATGTGACTCCAGACCCACAGCAATGTGGTTGACTCTAGGCAATTAGGGACAGACAATAAATGCTGCCTAGCCAGTGACACCCTGATCCCATGAATGAATTAAAAAAAAAGTCAGGATAATGTTTCAAAATATCATCTCAGTACTTTGTTTTTGATTTGATTTATCATGGGGCGTAGGCCTCGCTGGGTGGCCAGCATTTATTGCAGCTCCTAGCTGACCTTGAGAATCTTCTTGGATTATTGTCAACAACACCTTTCACACAAACAAACAAGAAATCAACCACGAGATGTTGGTACTTATTGGCATATTTCCCTGTCATGTCTGCAGCCTCCTCTATAACTTTTTGTTCTTGCCTTGCTTTCACCGCTGACTTCCAGGAAGTTCAAAAGAAAAAACCGAGCCATCACAATGATTCACAGAACGATCAGTAAGCAGAATCCTTTGTAAACCAAATGCTAATGGTTGAAATTTTGGTTTTTCTGATAAGTAGTTCTTATTATGAGATTTAGATTTGCCATTACATGACTTAGAACTTTAAAACTGTAAGATCGTGAAGATACCTAACTAACAGAAAATACCCGTCAATGGCAGCTAATAGTCAGTTATTTGAAAGTGATTGCTTGAATAAAGTGTTAATTGATGTATCAGGAATCTGATTTAGCAGTTGTAATGCAGGACGAAGTCATGGGGCTCTTGAGGTACGCCTACATCTGAGCCAGCAGGCCTGGGTTCAAATCCCATCTAATTCTGAGGCGACTCACCATTTGCCCAAATAGCTTAATTATAAATATCTACAAGCACAGAATGCAAAGTACAGCATGATGAAGAAATAGAACTTTTTATAGATACTTTCTAATCAACCTGTTCAGAAGTGTTATTACACACCTCGAGAGCAGGTGGGACTTGAATTCAGGCCTCCTGACCTTGAGATAGGGACACTACCACCGCACCATAAGACCCATTCAGAGCTTTTTGAAGACAGTGTGTAGAAGGCGGGGATTTGATTCAAGTGGCAATTTGGTGGAGAAAGGGGAAGAGGCACTACTTTGCCTTAACTTGCCATTTCTTTACAAAATTTGTGTACAAGTCATTTTACCAAAAGATAATGGAGTCATATTCTTTAAACTTATTTGAGGCTGAGTATGATAATCAGCAGTAATCACATCAAATAACAGAGCTGGCTCGAGGAACAGAGTGGCCTAACCATACCTTTTCCTGTGTCCGTGCTTAATTTGTGACAGTCATTGTAACTGAGCAATTACCATTTTGAAATTGACAACCCTTTTCGTGAGGTTGATTGTTGCTAACAAGGTATGTCGAAGTCAGCAGGTTGGTGCTGGTTTCCTGATGCATTGATGCACTAATCCATCCTTCACCCATGTCATAATCCATAGAATTATCAGGGTTAAAATTCCCTCCAGTTTCTTTTTGGAGAGAAGAGCCTAAACATGTGATTTCTAAATACAATGTCATCAGTATTCTGTTCAACATTAAAATAACTTGTTTCAACCTGTGGTCACCAGTCTTTGAAATACAGCCAAATACCTGATTAATATGGTTGACAACAGCTCACACTTGGTTATGCTCCTCATACAACTGATTCATGATTACAGTTGTATATTTTTCATGAGCTGCATGGAATTCCTAAATCAGCAAAGACCTTGTGAATTCATCAATGTCAGAGTGAGCAACATTCAAGCATGGTCCAAGCAGGAAATGTTGCTGCAGAAAGTGAACTAGTCATAGCCTTTGAGTCTCCATGCGTAGTTTCTTTGTAGTTTGAAAGCTGGTTATTGCATTTTACCAATGTGCGTTTAATCCCTAGTTGTTGCTGCTTCTTTAAGACCTGACTCAGTGCTAACTGTTATAGTTGTAATTTCCTTTTAATTCTTTCAGATGAATCTGGCATTGCTGTCTGGGCCAGCATTTATATGCACATCCTTAATTGCCCTTTGAATTGTGGTGTGACACACCTTCTTCAAATTCTGCAGCCAGTCGAGTGTAGGTACATTTCCATACTAGATTTGAGATGTTAATTCTGTTTCTTTCTCTCCATAGATGCTTCAAGCACTTTCTGTTTTTATTTCAAATGTCAAAGGATGATATTTAGATTCTCTCAACTTGAGATAATGAGTAACTGGCATTTTTTTTTGTGTGGTCCGAATGCTACTTCCCACTTTACAGCCCAAGTCTGCATATTACCCATATCTTATTGCATTCAGACAAGTTTTGCTTCAGTGTCAATCAAAGACGCCACTACGGCCTGGATGGTGTCAATGTTCTTGAATGTTTTATGAGCTGCACTCATCCAGGGAGAATCACATTCTGAATCTGTGACTTAATTGTGGATGATAGATAGGCTCTAGGATTGAGGAGTTCAGTTATTTCTCACACATTATCCAGCACTTGTAGCCACATTATTCAAGTGGTTGTGCGGTTCAGTTTCTGGTCAATGGAACCCCTAGACCCTAGACTCTTAATGGTCTGAATTCAGAGATGGTATTATTATTGATTGTAAAGGGAAAATGTTAGATTCTCTCATTTTGGATGAAGCTGCCTGAAATGTCACTTTGCTGCTTATCAGCACACTTTACTGTATGGCTGCATATTCTGCTTCATAACCTGAGGAGTTGTGAAAGTTACTGAACACAATGTAATCAGCAGTGAATAGCTCCACTTCCAACCTTTAATGGAAGGTAGAAAATTGAGTAAGCAGCTGATGGTATTTGATCCTAGGTCACTACCCTAAGGAATACCTGCATTGGGTGATGTTTTGGAATTGAGATGATTGGTCTCCAAAAACGACAGCCAGCTTCCTTTGTGCTGAGTAGGACTCCAGCCAGTAGAGAACTTTGCTCTGATTCCTAATTGTGATTTGCATTTCATGACTGAATATCTTGAGACATGCTTTGGAAATGAGATATTGGTGTGAGGTTGGCAGCGTTAATAACTGCAAGAGATGGGTCAGTATCAAAAGGTTAGGTATGATTTCTGAGTGCTAAGGGGGCTGCTAGATGAGTGATGAGGGTGTAGGGCTTTGAGCAGTGAGTGAGTTGGGTGTTGTCGTATACAACTGATGCACTGCTAGAATCATAGGGAAGTCCAGAAAGCAGAACAATGGATCCTGGTCTAAGGTAAGGTCTAGGCTATTAGGGCAACAAGGGATTGTGAATACAGGGAAAAGGGGGCAGAGCAGGGTGAAGGTTGATGTTGGAGGTGGATCTTGAAGGGTAAGTGTGGAGAAAGTAAAAGGGGGGGGTCACATCTTCAGGGAGTGTTTTTGATGCCATAGGGTACCCACCAAATGATACACCCTCTTTGCTACAAAGTTATTCTAAAGAAAACAGCTTCTGAGTCTCAGAGATAACAAGGTGTGGAGCTGGATGAACACAGCAGGCCAAGCAGCATCATAGGAGCAGGAAAGCTTGACTTTTCGGTCCTAGACCCTTCATCAGAAATGGGGGAGGGGAAGAGGGTTCTGAGTCTTACCAGGCTTACTACGCCAATTGTTTAATTGCTCGGGCAGCATACTACTTGAATCAATTAGCTTGTTAACAAATGCAGGTATCTTTATTTATCAAAAATTGGCAATTATCAAAATTATCAGAATTTATCAAAAATTTTACCGGTTGTCATGTGCCAATTTAAATGCTGTGGTGTCTAGGAAATTAATATAATCCTTGTTTTGTGGTGATACGTTTTATGGAAAGTTGATGATTGTTGAGAATAATGATAAATTCTCCTAATTCTGCTTCTGTGTGAGTCCAAATATTTCACATATAAACACACATGCAGAAGGAATAGGTATTATCCCCCTGCATCACCAAATAAATGAGTTAGTGTACCAAAAGAAAATGCCCAAAAATCAAGAAAACCTCAAGAAGTGGTCTTGAAGAAAGAAGTATTTTGATCTTCGCACCCTGTCCTGTCCTCTCCTATCCTGTCTATTGCTTTTTATTGTCTGTTTCAGTGTATCGTTGACTGAACACTCTTCCAAATACCAAAACAATCTTGTCACATTAAATGTCCAGTAGATAAATGTTCTTGTTCATTACATTGACAGTTTAATTGCACTTTTATAAAATCATTTATGCAATGACAAGGGTTAAGTCTGGTTCCAATTGAACCTAGAATCAATAATGTTTGGATGTACTTCAATGAGGCTTAAATTTATTAATTACTGGCACTATGAGGAAACGCTAATTATTTGAAGAATGAAATCAAGATGAAAATTACCAAATGAAACAATTGCAAGACCACAACACATTGCTTGCAATCAGAACAAATGGTACCGTTATTTGGAAAATATAAAATTTTCATAGGCAAAATACTGTGGAAGCTGGAAAATAAATACAAACACAGTCTCAAAAAAATTTCAAAAATAAGTCTGTAAGCATTGGGGAAGTACAGAAACAATAAGGGGACAATAAGGGGATTTTATGGAGACTGTCCCCCATTTCTCCCCAAGAATTGGAAAGATGATGCATGAAATGACTTAATTAGGCAGGATGGAAAATTTCAATGTGCTGACAGTGGTTTGAGATGCAGAGGTAAAGTCAGCAGCATGTTTGCATTATGTCATAAGGAAAGGGCATAGAAGAATAGAATGTAGTATGGAAGATTCTGACCATAAAGGTGACTCAGTGGTGATGGGGGAGTAAGTATGTGATTTGTGTTGGGGGCAGGGAAGAATGAAGTGGTATCCTGAATGTGAAGGCAGTCAGCCAAGGCAAAAACAAAATCAGACATCTAACTGTGGGTTCAGGGTTGTCCACATGTGGCATTGGCTGGCAAAGGGAACATCCATAGTGACAGGTGGGGGAGTCTGTTTGGTAATGAGACATGTTATTCTGAGATTAGCATAATCAAGGATCTAACGACAACCAACAGTGATGTGGGAGAGCCCAGCCCATCAAAATGGTGATGTCATGGAAGGAAGTTTTAGATTCAGGGGATATACATTGTAGTTTCCAATTGAATGGTGGCAGTGTTCAGAATAAGGAAATTCACAAAGTATTATTGGAAATGTCAAGGGTGATGGGAACAAGGGTGAGGGCAACTTCAGAATAGTTGAGCATAATGGCTTCAAGCAAAAACTTTACAAAGGCCATTTTCACAATATCTGCTGAAGCATGCCCAATGCTGGGATTGGAGAATGGAGCGGGAAGAAGCCAAGTGTTTGATGGGTGGAGTTTTGGTCATGGGCAATGGAAGAAATCGCAAATCTCTTTGCTCATCAGTTCTGCAGGTAAAATCCATGGACAAATGTTCTGGTACAACCGTCTTTCTCACTCAGTTCCATTGCTGAAATATCTATGCCTCGCGTACCCCCAATCAACCTGCAACCTGGAGAGATCATAAGTAGAGGAGGTGACAAAAGAGGCCACTTATCAGCCAGTCAACAACAGCAGAGACTGCAACACTAGCAGGAAGAAGCAGCAGTGATGGAGGCTGGTCAGGTTACAGCCTTTCAGGGATGGCATCCTAGAATGTGGGCACAAGCATTTGGCAACAAAGTTGTTGTAGTGATGCAGATCGTCTATTTTAACAGAAGGGTCTTCTACTGTCCACCCACCATTTATCGCAGCATTGTCAGCTGCTATAGGAAAGACATTCCCTGCCACTGAATCTCAACTCTTTCCCATGCATACCATGAGCATTTAAAATTCTAATTTTTGTGAGAATTGGGAGAAAGGGAGTCTGGAAGTGGCACATCTTTCTGGTTGTGCTCTTTGGAATGGCACAATGTTGACCATGTTTTAAGTTTACTGAATATCGCCATCATTTTCTGTTCTTGTAATACATTTTCATGAAATATATCAGCTACGCTTTGTATATCAATTGTTTATGAGTAGAAAGCTTTATAAAAGATACAGCTTAAGTAGGCTTTCAGCCAAGTATTGTACAAGATAATGATGGCTTGCTAGTATTGAGAATGTTAGACAAATTGCTGTTAGCCTGAAAATATACCTTTCAAAATAGGCCTACACAGTGTTAACCGCCTTTGTGTGTCCTATTGACTGTCAATATTGCTGCATATTCTAAACAGATAAAAAGGACTGACGCAGCATTGAACAAGATGAGAGATTTCTTCTTTATTAATGTTGAAAGGAGGTTAACAGAGGGCAACCTTTGTGGTTTTCTGACTTATAGAAATGTAAGTTTTACACAATCACATCTTCCATGTCAGTAGATGAAGCTGTCGATCAGAATGGTGTTACATCATTGACTCTTGATGATTCAAAGGTGACCTTCGGTTGCTTTTATGTTTTCAGTAGTACAATGCTTATTATTGCTATTTTAAGTAAGCTTCCTCCCACACTTGTGCCCTGCATTGCTTAAATCTTAGCATACCCTGCTCTTCTTTCTACTGAGTTAAAAGGTGCCAGGTATAAGCATCACTTCAAAACTGGAATGTACAAACTTGTCTACCACCTAAGTGCAATATTAAAAGGATAGTGACTGTTCGAAGTTGGACCTTTCTGATGAGACAATGAACTAACAAGTCTACTAGCTTAGCTGACTGCTAAAAGTCCCAAGGCAATCTTTGAAGGAGAGCAGGGGACCTTTTTACAATCTCTAGCTAGCATTTATTACTCAATCAACATCATCAACACAAAATTACAAGTGAAATATCTCATTGCAGTTTGTCAAGTACAAATTATCTGCAGCACTTACCTACATAGCATTATAATTACAATGGAGACAGGCATGTCATTTCTGGCTCCTGGCAGACTTTATAATTATGCATAGCAGTCCAATATAATTTGTACCTATTGTTTCATGTAATAGAGTATATCTTGTTGTTTAAAACACATAATAACACAGTGTGGAGCTGGAGGAACACAGCAGGCCAGGCAGCATCAGAGAAGCAAGAAAGCTGACGTTTTGGGGGGTCCTGGCCTGAAATGTCAACTCTCCTGCTCCTCTGAGGCTGCCTGGCCTGCTGTGTTCATCCAGCTCCACACGTGTTATCTCTGATTCCAGCATCCACAGTTCTTACTATCTCTGTTTAAAATACTTGCCTTTTATCGTTATGAATCTGCAGTGGTTTATCCTACTACCTTTGCTAAAAAAAAAGGCCCCTAGACTTAGCGGAGAAAGTAGAATTGTTCCTTGGGGGTTAGCTATACTGATTTGGTTATTTTAAAAACAGTAAAAAGGAGGATTGTTGGCAGCACTCTACCCCAGCCATGAGATGCCAACAGCATCATATGTAACATGGTGATCAGTAATGGGTTCATTGCATAAATACAAGGTGTCAATGTTGGAAAAATCCATTCAATCCAGGAGACAACATTTTCAGAATTGAGTTTATCACTTTAAGAGCTTTAGAATTTTAAGAAGATGTTGAAGTCAGCAGTTTGAACGGAGAAAATGACAGCAGCACTTATGGAAGCAACAGAAGCAGCAATACATCAGAAGAAACCTTTTTATCTCAAAGCTGGTAAGAGACACAGGAAAGACAGTGTGGACAAGAAAGAGAGTGAAAACTAATCACACTGGAGGGTTTCAAAGTCCTTAAGAAGAAGAAGAATCTGTGGGAACGGTTTAAAGCTCTTTGAGCTAAGTTAGAAATCCTTGTCAGCAAGGGGGAAAACTTTAAAATATAAAATACCAGTGCAAAGGAGCAGGCTGGGAAGGATAGAAATTGAAAAGCTGTACTCACCTTCAAACTGAGCATTTCCAACACTGCAAATGCTCCATCAGGCATGGCCACAATAGACAGGGCAAGGTGAGAAAATTAATTTGAACTGTGACTACATTATTGGAAAAGTTAGAGTATGCATTTAGTGTAATCAAAGGCAATTTAAAATATTTTGAACAGAGTTAAGGGGAAAAGGTAAAAGAATTTTAAGATTTTGATTAAGAGGAGGACATTCAGAATGTAAACTGTGATTTTGATAGGCAGATATATTAAGGTTGCAGTTACAGGTATTAATTTAAGAAGTGTCCAAGGGGGTGTACATTATATTTTAGATCATGAAAGGCAGGGAAATGTCCATTTTGTCCGACAAAGAAGAAACCTCGATCTTAACCACAAAATGTCAGGAAAGCGTCCAAAACAAAACACCATTTTTATCAAAAGATTTTGAATCAGAAGAGATAAAATCTGTATGGATGGAGGCAAATGTAAAAGAGGAAGACAACACTGGTCAAAAAATCAGATTATCTGAGGCAATCATAAAGAAGTGTTATGGTGTGCATTCAGGACAGTGTCATAGATCAATATGTTATGGACTCAACCAAGGATAAGATAATTTTGGAACTGGTGATGTTTAATGAAGCAGGTTTAACAAATAATGTCAGAGAAAAAGGTCCCCTTGGAATCAAAGACCATAATTTGGTATGATTTTGCATTCAGTTTGAGGGGGAGTAACTTGCGTCAGAAACAATGGTGCTAAGACTGAACAACAGCAATTACAAAGCAATGAGGATAAAACTACATAGAGTGAGTTGGGAAAGAAATTTAGCGTTAAACACGGTTGAACAAAAAATAGCAGATGTTTAAGAAAATAATTCATGGCTCACAGTAAAGACACATTGCATTGAGAACAAAGGTTTCTAGGGTGGAAATAAGCCAACTTTGGTTAACTGGGAAAGTTATGGATGACATCAAATTGAAAGAAAAGAAATACAATATGGACCAGAGGACCAAAAACTTTTTTAAAAAGCCAACAAAAGGAACCCAAAAAACTGATGAAGATGGAGAAAATAAAATTTGATGGTAAACATGCAAATAATATCAAGGCAGATAGTAAGACCTTCTGCAAATATACAAAAAGGAAGGAAGAAGTCAAAGTGAACATGAACTACTTAGAGAATGAGGCTGAGGTTGGCAAAATAATAATGGGGATCCAGAAAATGAAGAGGGGTTGAACACATACTTTGAATCGGTTTTCATAGTAGGAGGCGCTAATAGCTTTCCAAAATTACAAATTAATCGAGGGACAAGAGGAGGAGGGGAAATAAATACAATAACCATCTCTGAAGAAAGTGTTATGGCATCTGATGAGGCTTGAGACTGATACAGCCCCTAGACCTGATGGACTGCAACCTAGGATATTAAAAGAAGTAGCTTCAGATGTACTAGTAGCAATCCTCTAAGAATTCTTAGATTCTGGAAAAAGTCGAAGAGGATTACAAAACTGCCAATGTGACATCTTCATTTAAAAAGGGAAGGAAACGAAAACAGGTAACTATGTGTTTACTCGTTTAATAGCTGTTTATGGAAAATGTTAACATCTATTATAATGGATGTAGCAGCAGAACATGCAGAAAAAGATAATATGAATATACAAAGTCAATATCACTTCAAGCAGGAGAAACCAAGCCTGACAAATTTATTAGAACTCTTCGAGGAGGTAAAAAGCAGGATAGATAAAGGGGAACCAGTAGACATAAGATATTTGAATTTTCAGAGGGAGTTTGATGAGGATTTGACAGATTACTAAATAAAGTAGGAGCCTATTGTGTTTGAGGTAATATATTAGCATGGATAAAGGATTAGGTAACTAATAGAAAACAGAGAGTTAGGAATGAGGGGGCATTTTGAGAATGGCAACCTTTAACTAGTAGAGTGTCACAAGGATCAGTGGTGCAGCCACAATTATTTACAATCTCCATTTATGATTTGGACAAGGGAAGTGAATGTACTATGACTAAGTTTTCAGATAACACCGAAATAGGTGGGAAGGCAAGGGATGAAAACATTTCAAAGAGTATGGACAGGGATAGAGAGATTAAACAAATGGGCAGAAGCTTGGAAAATGGAATATCATGTGGAAAAATATGAGGTTGTGCAATTTGGCAGAAAGCATAGAAGAGCTTAATGTTAATTAAACTGAGAAAGACTGTAGAAATTTACAAAAGATGTGGATTTGGGAGACCTTGACAGCTAATCATAAAAGCCCAAATCGAAGTTCAGCGTTATAAAGAGGAAGGAAAATGAAATGTTAGCCTTTATTTCGAAGGAAGTGGAAAATAAAATAGGGACGTCTCACTAAAATGGCGGCACGGTAGCTCAGTGGTTAGCACTGTTGCCTCACAGTGCCAGGGTCTTGTGCTCAATTCCAGACTTAGGTGACTGTCTGTATGGTCTTTGTACCTTCTGCCTGTGTCTGTGTGGGTTCTCTCCCACAGTCCAAAGCTATGCAGGTTAGGTGGATTGGCCATGCTACATTGTTCATAGTGTCCAGGGATGTGTAGGTCAGGTGGATTAGCCATGGGAAGTGCAAGGTTGGAGGGGTATGGTACGGGGTGGGTGTAAGTGGGAAGCTCTTCAGAGGGTTGGTGCGGACATGATGGGCTGAATGACCTGCTTCCACGGTGTAGGGATTTTATGTTTCTAAAAACTATACAAGACATGAGTCAGACCACAGCTGAAATACCGTGAACAAGTTTCAGCCCCTTTACTAGGCTGAACTGCATATAATGGGGCTGTCTTATGAGGTGATGTTGAATACTTTGGTCCTGTATAATTGGAAATTAGGAAAATGAGAGGCAATCTTATTGAAATCACCAAGACACTTGGAGGTCCTGACAGTGTCAATGTGGAGAGCTTGTTTTCCCTTGTGGGTGAATCTAGGAACAAAGGGCATAATCTCATAATAAGGGCTTACATATTTAGGACATAGATGAGGAGGAATTTTAATCTGTCAGAATGCAGTGAATCTGTGGAATTCTTTACCACATGGGGCTGTTGAGGCTGTGTCATTATGTATATTCAAGGCTGAAATAGTCAAATTTTTAAATCAGTAAAAGACTCAAGGGTTATGGGGAAAAGGCAGGAAAATGGAATTGAGGATTCTCAAGTGGGCTGTGACATCATTGACTGGTGGAGAAGACTTGCTGGGCTTGATAGCCCATTTCTGTTCTACATCTCATGGCCCTGTTGAGATCCACAGTAAGTAGTACAGAGTTAAAGTACTGCTATTGCACAGATTTAAATCCTAGAATTCAAAATTTTACCAACAAAGTAAATACAGCAACATTGCTTTTCTACGGGTTTTAAACATTTGCAGTGATTTTAAGACAAGAGAATTAAAACAGCATTAGGTGAATGTAAAGTTACAAATTTTAAACATATCAGCATTTATCCATAACTTAGTAATTAAATCTTTGAGTGAAATATTACAACGAATATTGATATGCTGCATATTTAAATCAGCTTTCAAGGGATAAGAATAAACAATCAATCAATCACGTTGAAGAGAAATAACAGGAAAAATAATGCTGCCATCAAGTTTTATTATTGGAGATGGACCAAACAGAACATAGAATTGGACATTTCATAAAAAAACTATTTTCAAGATATAGAACTGTTTCAAAATGAAATGTTAAATTAAGTGTTCAAGCTGAACACTTCACTGTTCTATTGTATGCAATAGGTCCAACAGACCTGTTATAAATCATCAAATATATAAGGTGGTGTAGATACTTTTAAACAATTTCTAACGAATTCTTCTAGAAGGGCAAGATTTAACAGCATTTGAGGATTATCTGTAGATAAGTTAACTGTTGACTTATGCAGGTTACTCGTAAGACACAATTGTTGTTGGAATTATCAAGTGTTTTTCAGATTTATTACAGTCCAAAGAAGATTTAACTTTGGAGAAAGCTGCTAAATTTGGGGTGGAAGCAGAAACCAGGCAGATGGTCTTAGAATCATGAGAGGAGAAGGAAAGACTTAACATATATGATCAATAGGGCCTACTTGCATTATGAGATATAAACACTCAAAAGACACTTGTAGCAAGCTACCACAGAGAGTAGACCAAACAGCAGATACTAAGTGTCAATGTGAGTGCTAAGGAACAATAGAGCCTCACAAAGACAAGCAGTGCCTCGCTGTGATTAAACAAATCCACACATGTAAAACTATGTCATTTCCAAAGATGTGCAGTTGTAACACTCAGTTTCAGAGCAATGTAAAAAGCTAAATGCTTACACATTCTATAAGGTTAATGTGATAGAACATCCTGCTTTAGAAAGGATGAACATATAAGACAATATAACACCACTGAAAAAGATAACCAAGCCATTCCTAAGAGAAACTGATAATCCAACAAATTCAAAATTGAAAGAACCTGCACATCTCAAATGACATGCTATTAGTTTAAGTTTGTTATAGGTGAGAGCGCTACTATCCTATTGGGCCAAATACCATGGCTGAAGAAACAGAAGGCATTGCCTACAGAGGTGAAATTACATGGCACTGATAGAATAACAATCATGAGCAAGGGTATGCTATAAATAACACTGCAACACAAAGCACATAAGGGACTTGAAAATGTTTACATGAGTGAACAATACTGCTCATGTTTGAGGAAATACATATTGGACATCAACATTCTTAAGGTAGCAAAAAAGAAGTTTAACCAAAAATCTGTAACCTGACCCAAAAAAATCATGCAGAAGGAGTCTCTTTTTGATACAATAAAGATTATTTGTTACCCTGCCAGAGATGTATATATGAAGCATTCGATAAAGCAGAATCTAATAGTCAGCAAGAAAGACAGATCGGTGAGCACGTTTTTCACACTGTTAGTCGCTTGGAAAATATCAATGTCACCACACCACCTGGAGTGTATACAAATATTCAATGACTTACCCTCAGAAAGCTGGTGACTAAACGTTATTGACTAATACTGATACGAGGTAAGTGCCAATTTACTATCCCTGTGAAATCATAAAAACATGCACTAATAGATATGGAAAGCCATAACAAAATCAACAAATGTTAAGCATACAAATGCTTACTAGTTCCATGTGAGGATCAATACTTTTGGGATGCAAGTACACTCAATCCACCTGAAAGTTGTAGGTGTTCATAGACCAGCAATTGGAGGTCTACAAAAATGTTGTGTCTTTGCACTATTTACAATCTATGGATCAAATATCAGAGACACAGCAGAAATTGCAGCACTCTGTTCAACAACTGTGTGAAGAACTGAATATGAAAGATGCATAGACCACTTCCCTTTCTTCTGAATTTTTGGTACTAAAATACGAGCTTAAAAATGAAAAGGAGAAAAGGCTGAGAACTAGATGTAAATAAATCCAAACTACTGAATACCATCTCTGAGATAATAAATTCTTTGGAAGAAGACCTTTGGTCAGCTCACAATGTTGAATGAAGAGCCAAAGGGAAAAAAAGGAATTTAAATGAATTCCAAGCTCTGTATCCTTAATCCAATGAAAATAATACTGCTTTGCAGGAAGATCTGGTGGAACTCGCATGTAAAACAGACCTTCATCAGCAGGAGCAGCTGCAGAAACATCACTTCAGGTCAAAGCAATGACAGAGAAAATATAGACTTGCCAAAACAGGTGGTGGCGCACCCGCTGCAAATCACTATGAGGCTTTCAGGAAGCAATGCCAGCAACAAGACAATAGAGAAAGAACTCAAACAAGGCAAAAAGAAAACCAAACAGCAAGTGGAACAGAAGCAGTCTTCTAAGAAAACAAAAAATGAAAAAAAAATGGAGAAACTGTACTGTTAATAGAACATGCCACAAAGGAGAAAATACATTACACCAACAGAAGGCTGGAACTTTGGTAAAATTAGAAGAATCTAGGGTGTAAAATCAAAAGCTTTCAAATGACCTGAAACACTGAAAAAGGAACAAAGTTGCAAATGCTAAGGTTTAAATCACTGGAAGCAACTTGAAGAATTGGATCAGTCAATGGTTAACCTGAAACCAAGACTTGTCTGTAATGTGTCAGAGATAAAAGGTACTGCAGATGCTGGAGAATCCGAGATAACAAGCGTGGGGCTGGATGAACACAGCAGGTCAAGCAGCATCATAGAAGCAGGAAAACTTGACGTTTCGGGT
>JAHRHZ010000016.1:41076179-41096776 GCA_024137785.1 Ginglymostoma cirratum | reverse complement strand
TAGAAGCAGGAAAACTTGACGTTTCGGGTTTTCCTGCTCCTATGATGCTGCTTGACCTGCTGTGTTCATCCAGCCCCACGCTTGTTATCTCTTGTCTGTAATGTATCAACCTTACAGTAGATTGCATAAGTTTGTCATGGGAGTTGACCATTAATTCCATATTTGAAAGATTGGGCTCCAAATGCACACAAAACCTGTGTCAGATGAAGGGTCTCGACCCGAAACATCAGCTTTCCTGCTCCTCTGGTGCTGCTTGGCCTGCTGTGTTCATCCAGCTCTACACCGTGTTATCTCAGATTCTCCAACATCAGCAGTTACTACTATCTCCAATTACACACATTTGCTTTCCAAATTTTAGAGCGTGTGCGTCTTCAAATGTAATCATTCTTTCCTGCGTCATTTAACAGAAAAAAACTGTGATAGGCCTATGAAAGAGAGATCACCTCCAGATAAAGGCTTGCTAGGAATCCATCAACTTGACAAAATGAATGACTAAATACATTGCATTTACTAAATAAACTACATGCATGCTGTGGAAACCAAGTTTAGATTTCAATTACTTTGACTTTTCCAAAGCAGATTGAGAAAGGATGTTACGGTGTAAAATGTAAACTTGTCTTTTACTTTGATTTTTTGTTTAGACCTTGCAGTTATGTTGAAATAGTTTAGCACAATGTAACGTGAACAATGAACCTTTTTTTACATTAGGCTTGGACTTTGATTTTACTAGGCTAAGACAAGCTACTTAGTTTGTGTTATATTTTCTCATAACAGTGTAGTCAATATTTTTTGACAACAGATCAAATTGTCTCCTCTAACATTAAAAAAAATTCAGATTATTTAAACTTACACACAGAGATGGGACAATTGCTGTTCAGAGAGACATGACTGTCTTCTCTTAACTACTTCATCTCAAAGGGCAGATTCAGAAAACATCTGAGAGGATTGTGAGCTAAAATAATAGCTTTCCTTTAATTGAGCATCATCAGCCACTTCAGCTCATTCTGTGCAGGAGCATAATGCGATAAGGGAATGGCAGCCTTAGTCAGCTGGGGAGTGTTGCTGTAGACCCAATCTGTGCATACATCAAAGGCTGCACTGGTGAGCAGGTAAGTTCATTTGGTTAGGACAACAGAGTAAGGCTCATGGAGGCAGAGTCTTCAGGGGGTCAGCAGGCTAGGTCCTGCGGGTGGCTTTGTGTAGTTAACCCCCTTTCCAATATTTTCCTGCAATTTCCCCCAGATTGGGATCAATAAAGGCTATCCAACCCAGCAGGTAGTCTGCCCTGATTTTCTCATCAGGAAGGCAAGCAATTTTCTCCCCTTTCACTATGGCAGATTATGGGCCAGTAGCAGGTTGAAGTTCTTAAATGACCACTAACTGGCAACTTCAGGATGTTAATTGCAGCAGGTCAAAAAGATCAGCCATGGGCATTCTCACCCAGAACTTTATTGCTGAGGTGGACAGAAGGGGATAAGTATCTATTTCGAGAGCCAACCTGCCCATTTATTCACTCATTCTGCCACATTCCCTGTCACTTTGACAAGGAGAAATGTCATGCATATTTCTCTTATGTGAATTTTTCGCATTGTAAACCAGTTATTTTCCTGCCAAAAGAGAATCTGTTTAGTGGTTGATCCAAAACTAACAACAGAGTTAAAGATTTCAGAAGACCCAGGGATTCTGGGAGCAAAGCATCATAATATTCTGACTTTCAGATGAGACATTGAACTGAGGCCCTGTCTGGGAAGGGTTTAGGCCCGAAATGTCAAGTTTTCCTGCTCCTATGATGCTGCTTGACCTGCTGTGTTCATCCAGCCCCATGCTTGTTATCTCTGAAAAATGAAAGAGTTATTTTAAGGAAGACCAAGTCAGGTATCCCCACCGTCTTGATTAATACTTACTCATCAACTAACAGTGCTAATAAAATGCATGTGATCTAGTCATTAGTATATTGTAGCTTGTTGCAGATTGCTGTGCACAAATTAACTTTTATTTTTGCTACATTACAACAACCATTGCATTTTAAATATAATTTATATGTGATAAAGTGCTTTGTGATGACCTGAGGCTTTGAAAAATGTGAAATGCACATACTTCTTAATTGAATTCTAATGGAAACACTGAGTTCATAATTGAAGCATGTACATCACTATAACTCCTTGCCTTTCTGATTGATAGGTTATGAGTTGGCCTTAATATCCCGATGAGGTCCCCTGAAAGAGAAATAGTTGAATCAGAGGTAAATATTGTAACAATTAAGATTCTTCCTGAAGCCCAAGTTGCATGTGGTTAGCAAGAATATTTTTGGCAGTGATTCAGCACAATATCTCCTCGAAAATAAAATGAGAAAATATATTTGACATTCAAACATAATAATGATAATGATGCAATCAGCACCACATTATGCACTTTACACCAACTGGAGGGAATTCTTACACTGTCTGCTGTCTCACAACAGAAACATGAGGAGTGGACTTAGGAAAAGCACCCAAAGTTGTGACACTTAACATTTTTAACCTATTTTTCAGAATCAGCCCTGAGCCTAACCTAACCCTGGTGCCCTCTTCTGAATGGTCTCCCAAACACTGGGCACCTCTGAAGATTCAACTGAATGAAGATAATCAGGGCTGCTCACTCTCAGGTCATTTGCATTGTGTTCAGATTAGAATGGATAGTCATCCCAGAATTCAGATAAAGGTGCCTTGGTAAATCCTTTTGGTGTTGGGTCAAGTGATTTCATTGATAAGCACATGGATTGAAACATCCTGCGGGATCATGATCATCATCTGAATCTTGCACTCACACAAAATATAACATCAGTATTTAGTTATTAAAGTTTCATTAATAAAAATTCATATCAATGATTTTATTAGAGTTATAGAATCATGCAGCATAGAAACACACCCTTCAGCCCATCATGTCTATGCTGATCAACAAACACCATCCTACACTAACAAGCATGGGGCTGGATGAACACAGCAGGTCAAGCAGCATCATAGGAGCAGGAAAACTTGACGTTTCGGGTCTAAACCCTTCATCTTTGACCTGCTGTGTTCATCCAGCCCCATGTTTGTTATCTCAGATTCTCCAGCATCTGCAGTACCTTTTATCTCTGACACCATCCTACACTAATCCCATTTACCTGCACTTGGTCTGCAGCCTAATATACCCTGGCATTTTAAGTGCTCATCCAGATGCTTCTTAATTGTGAGAGTACATGTCTCCACTACCCTCTCAGGTAGCGCTTTTCATATTTCTTCCACACTCTGGGTTTTTTTTTCTCAGGCCCCTCTAGACCATTTACTCCTCACCTTAAACTAATGCCATCTTGTCTCAGGCACATCTGTCATGGGGAAATGGTTTTCATGATCTACTCTATGTTTCTCATGATTGTACACTTTAATATACCTATTGTAAATTTTAAATAGATAGATCCTTTAGCATTCACTATTATTGAACATATAGGTTCAGTAAGAATGCACACAAAGATCAAAAGCATCTGTGGGAGTAACAGAGTTTCATAGCCCTTCGTTAGAACCTGTGTATTTCTAGACCATTTTGCTTTAATTTCAGATTCCCAATGTCTGCAGCATTTTGCTTTCGTAAGAATATTAACGCTATGTTATTGAAATAGCGCAAATTTAATGTGTCAAGAAATAGATATAACCTGAAAATGGACATGAAAAGTTCATTCACATTGAAAGTGATGAGTGGAATTTAATAAACAGTAAATATTAATAACCACAGAATTCTGATCTATAATAGTACAACATGGTCCCTGTTAGAGAGATTACAGCACGCAGAAACACCTAGATATGTCTGAAATAAGGCAGAAAAGGTGATTAGTCAAAGCCAGTAAATTACTTCTGCATCTAAATATGTTTCACCACTTGGTTCTTGCTTCTGCTGGACAGTGTTTTCTAATTATTTATCAATGTCTGTTTTTCCTCTCTGCAGCTGGGCATACTCTTTTAATGTTCGCATTTTCTCTAAGCAAGCCAAATTAAAAAAAAAAAGTTATTTATGTCACCATGTCATGGGCTTACCCTTGATTGGTCTGCAAACACAGTGTTTCAAAATATTATTAATTGGTCGTTTTGACATTAGTGTCTGCTCCTCAGTGCAGCCAGCAGAATAACACACAAACTGCTTTCAACGCAATATTTAGACAAGTTCACCATGCTTTACTAATGTCAATGCTATTCACATATGCCTTATTACTCTGAGTGCTTTATATGATTCTGCTCACCTTTAATTTTTGGAGTTCTCTGTCTCTGGCTAATTCTATTGCAGCATAATGCACAATCTTATCCACTGCTCCGCAGAAACAGAATGTGTACTTTGGTAATATGATTACCTTCCCTGATTTATACCAATCTTATTAAGTATTGAATAAAATGAGGTCCTTTACATGTTGCAGCCAAGGAGTTCCACATGAAGGTCAGATTCTGGGGTTGGAAGGGCCTGTGGAGCTTGTGAGGAACCTGAATGGACTAGCTGCCCTGTTCCACCTGTCCACAATGATTTCAAACAAGCACAGCGTCACCCCAACCTCCATGTGAGTACAGGGGAACCCCTAAAACTCCCCACAATGCTAATATCTTTGCATTGCAACTCCTCATTCACCAACTGTCAGGAACCAGTTCCAGGATTGTTGTACTCTTGACCACGAGCCACGAAATCGATCTGGTTTGGTGTCAGGTAGCTATTAGAAAGTTTGAAGCAAGCAAAGCCCATTTAGATAGATGAGGCCCAATAATATCAAACCTACACTCTCAAAACACTACCTATTACTGGCCTCCCACACAGCTACCCTGCTTCTTCCAGTAGAAATCAACATCACTGAGTTGAAGAAGATGATATAATATTCTGAATGTGTATAATATTATAAACATGATATATAAAAAAAGCTCAAGGATACCTTCTGCAACTAGAGTCTTTCTTCTGGTCATTCTTTCTCTATTTAACCTAATGTTGCAGGGTTTATCTGCAGTTAACGTAACTTCTGCCTTCACAGCAGGGGGCATAGAAAAGGAAGTAGGGCACCATTTTAAGATGAAGGTGGGGTTTTGGGCCAGGGACAACAAGTATATTTGAAGTCAAATGTGATGTGTTCAGGACCAGACCAAACCCCCTCAAATATATCAAGGAGACAGCCTAGGCCATATCTGTTATCTGCTCTGTTTTAAGCAAAATACACTTTACTTTTAATCTGTAGTCAAAATATAACCAAAAGGAAGAATTAGAATAACAACTCCACTGGAAAACTTAACAGAATAATAGATTATTTAACTACTAAACAGCAAATCTTTCATTGTAGTAATATCCCATCAATACTCCCTTGGCAAAGACAAATTCAGTGAGATAGATTATCTCATTAGCAAATCTCTAGCTTTTAGCTGTAACAGAGAGAGGAATAAGAGCTTCTACATCCAGTTTTAAGACCCCAGCAACTACTGAAAGCTAAACTAAAAACCCTGGCTCTGTGGGAGCCTGACTACACCCATTCATGCTGCTTCTACTTTTCCAACAAAAAAAAGAGCCCAAAGCCTCACAAGCTGTTTACTTTATGGGCTTGGAACAGACCACTTACCACCGCTGTCTCAAACACTCTTTATTTAAAAAAAAGGACAAAATACACCTCTTAAAGTCAGAGTATTGCTACAGGTGAGTAGGTTTCCATATAGAAGGAATTGGTCATAAAAGGCTACCCAGATAGTTGGAGGCCAAAGGAAACATGACAGTTTTGATAAGGTACCTGGCAACCAGATGGGGACTAGTGCTGATGATGTCTACTGTAAGCTGCATTTGCTGTCATCACACTGCATTCTCTAGATGTTAAGCTCTGCTGGAAAATGGCTGTGTCAACACACATGTTGGGTGCTCTAAGTGTCACTTTGTTGGTTGAAAGTATGGGATCCATGTTTGTGAGACGTTAGTACACTGAAGGAACAAATACATAAAGTAGGCATTTGGAAACACCAAACATGTCCACTTTGCAATAATTTCATTCCTCATTTGTTATGTGAGCAAAGTGAAGGTGTTTAGGGGGTCAGATGATAGTAAAAATGTTTTAAAATGTGTGGTTAGTGCTTGCAGGTTGAACTTGGACCTTGAAGATTCTAAAGTTAGCAGCAATGGTGTCATAAAAGGTCGATATTAGGTGAAAGAAAACTGCTATTTGCACAACTTCCAGGGTCCAACATCATGCGAGTTATATGATGGTCTGGACTGAATGCAGTGAAAAGTTGCATATTTTTTCTGGGTCCAGAGCTGGCAGGATGTCAGAAAGCTGCAGGCACTCCCTTCTCAATGACGCTGGGTAATGACTCAGCTGGCCTGACACCTTCACCAAGTTGCTGTATATGCTGAGCCTGAAGGTGAATGAATGTTGGAGACATGTCCCTTGTTGCAGCTTATCTTATTGTAAGTGGAAATGTGTTCCACTTTTATCTGCAGGACATGCCACTCTTCTGGGGTTTAAGAATCTCTTTTGATCCTTCTGTTACCATTTTAGGTCCTTTCCACTGAGAGCTCTGTGTCCAGTCACTGTTGGCAAGTTGATCACTGTGGCTGCCTCCCTAAGAATGTGAAGATACTAGAGGACGAGGGCCAATGCCAAGCCCAGAAAAAGCAGCGGGCTGCTATGGAGGATGAGGAGCACCCAGCTCAGGGAGAGGTTGCAGTTGCAGGGCCCCTCAGGATGAGCAGAGAATGCAGGAGGCCCAGAAGGCACTGTGACAAAGCAGGCTCTGTATGTCCCAGGACACTGTGATGGAACTGTGCCTGTGAGCAGGATTAGAGGGCTGCAGGACAGGGAGGCCATCCTCTCGTGCTGGCTGTGGTGATGACAGCTGCTGAGCATCTATGTTACTGGCTGTTTTCAGGGAGTGACGGATTACCTGTGTGGGAGCTCTCAATTATGCATGCATAAACACATGAGGCCAGTGGCTAATGCCATCTGTGCAAGGTCACACCAGTTCACTTTGTTGTACTATACAAGTACAGTGTGGCAGTCTGGGCAGTAGGATCCAGAAACATGACTGTGTTTCTCAGCTGCAGTGTGCCATCAACTTCATACACATGGCACTAACAGGGCCATGTCACATCACTGCAGAATTCATCGACAGGTCCCATTTCATTAATGTTTGGGTGATCATTGATCAACACTAATACTTCCTGGAGATGTGTGTCTGTTACCCTAGTAGATATCATGACTCCTACATTCTAGATCACTCATGTTTCTGCTGCTTTTGAGGGTTCAGATTCTTTACAAAACTGCTTACTGGGACACAGGGAATACCCACTGCAACCATAGTTTGTGACACCATTGGGGAACCTTCTGATTGATGTGGAGTGCAAGTTTAAAGTGGAATCAGGCTGAAAAGGTGGAGCTCCACTGTTTGCATTGGTCTTGGGGGAGGCCTTCCAGTATAGTCCAGACAGAGTATGTCACATCTTTCCAGCATGCTATATTGTGCATAATTGGAACAGGCAATGAGTCATTGCACTGGATAATGAAGAACTGGGAGAAAAGGGAGCAGTCATCTGAGGAGGAGAATGAGGACACTAGGAAGCAAAAAGCTGTCCTTGTGCATGGCAGAGTTTAATTGCATTGGGTCTGGCAGAACCTCATTGACACCTGCTTTCAATCAATAGGAACTAGGTGCAGCGAGCCTTTGTGGACTGTTAAGTAGTCTGGTTTGTATTGTCAGGTCAAAATTCTGGCCTCTATTGGTTTTGGTACCTGGGAATGAAGGCTCATGCTTGTGTTTGTCCGATTGCTTATCTGCATGTGAAAATATACAAGCTGCATGTCTACAGTGGCATTGGCATCAGCATAGTGCTAATTCAGAAGTAAAGTGTGTGCTTGGTTGTTGAGAATGGAGAAATGGTGTTTAATGTGCAAGGGAGTGTCAAACATGTTGATCGTGTACCATGGCCAGTGTGCCTTGTGGTTGACACTGCCAATAAGGGACAATCCTGAATTGCTAACGATTGTTCAAGTTACAGTGGCCTGTCCAGGGATATTGGTCTTTCCGCAGATATCTGCACAGTGGTGTGTTGGTCTGGGAACAGCAAATAAGACACAACCAGAATTTGATGTGGCCATGCCATTGGGGTTGGGTAGAGGTTTGGTAAGATCCAAAGCCTGGTTCCATCTTGAGGAGGAAATCACTCCAAAAAAAAACTCAATGCAGCTCAGACTTAGCCAAAAATACAAGATATAGTCACATGTATTTCCTGGTGGGAAGCGATTTTAGTTTGAATTCATTCCCATTTTCTACCAAGAGGATCTTGGTTTTATACAGCATCAGAGGAAGGGTTCTCAACAGGAAGATAATGAAAAAGAGACACCGAAAGATCTTCTGTACCATATAAATATATTCCTGATCATATTTTACCGCAAGAAACCTGCTATTGGCATATCACACATGAAATAGATCAGACTCATCTTTGACAATGTTATGAGCAGACCTAAATTACATTTTCATATCTAATTAGCACTCTGCCATATAATAACGCATAATCTTTTAAGCTGTGAATCTAAACAAGTCTTTAAATTAAGCTGTATTATGCAGTGGAACCGCCTTCTTTGTACCTAGATGCTATTATTGATAATCATCTCTTTTCCATATTAATTGCAAAGAGACTAATAGGAGAAATGTATATATTTTGAGCATGTGACCAAGTCTTCTCTCCTGCCTATTACATAAACTAAAAACAAGCCCATGGTTAAGATTTTATGTGTTTAACTGTGATACACAGAGTAATTAATTCCTAATACTTTAATATATTTTGGAAGACATAACCTCTCGTTGAGTATAAGGCAATATTTCTTTTCAGGAAGGATTAAGGAAGATCAAAACACTGGTCTCTGTTATGATGCAGCAGGATAGAATAACAAGAAAATGCTCAAGCTGATATTCAAGAGATGAGATTAAATATTGTGGTGAGCTCAGTTGAAACCATGTAGGCAACCTGAAAATTTTTAGAGCACACTTATTTGGTAGGTCACTATTTTATTTAATGTCATAAATCAACACAAATCAAAAATTTTCAAATGCTGCACTGGTCTACCAAAGAATTTGTTATATAGTTTTGTAACAGTTACAAGGATTGGTGATACATCAGCATCTAAGAAAAATAATACATCTGTTTTTCTATTATGTCAGCACTGGGCATATCTGCAGTGCAGCTAATGCATGTGAATTCATGTGACAAAAATAGGAATTGCTGCAGAAACTCAGGTCTGGCAGCATCTTTGGAAAGAAAACAGGGTGATGTGAATCCAGTGGCCCTTCTTTAGGCTAGACTTCAAATGTTAATTCTGGTTTATCTCCGCAAATACTGCCAGAATTGCTGAGTTTCTCCAAAAATTTTTGTTTTGTTTCAGATTTCCAACATCTGGAGGTTTTCATTTTATTTTTGAAAACTCATTCTTCATTCATCTTCTTAATTTTGAGCATTGCCATTTTTTAAAGCAGCAAAGCTTTATTTTTGAACAAGATCAAATATATTATTACACAGCTGTGTTGTAAGTTACTACTAAAATGAGGCAGTTATTGCATATCATACAGATGAAGATTAAAAGTAGATATGGAACAAATGGAATACATTTTTAAAAAATGAACAAGATTAGACAAGATTGCTGCAGGCCAGCTATTTGCTTGAAGATTCTCTTTCAAATTGAAGTGGTTATGAACTTGGCCAGATTCTGCACTTTTGATTGTTTCAATGATTGAATAGTTGGAGGTTTCTCCCATGCATGTAGTGGGTACAGCAGGATCTTGGAGGAAGTGCAGACTCCTTTATTTATTTTAATGGCATTGCATGTTTTGACCCCTGGTAGCCTGTTGCAGTGCAGCAGACCCTAGGTAGATTTATTTTCTCACCTTCCTGCTGAGAATATTTTCTCTGATGCTATTTAATGAGAGTTCTTCTTAGTGCTCATTTTTAAAATGACATCTCAGTCTTATACAGATCAAACATAACTTGCCTGCTATTTTCACTTTGAAGAAACATTGTCACAAAACACAGCTGGTTATGTTGGATGCCTGCGGAAGGTCCTGCCAGACTTCTGCTCTTCTTTCCTCACTCATTTTGAAAATTCATAGTTATATAAAAGTTGGAAAAGGCATCCCTGGAGATGTTTCTTTGTCTGTCTACTGTAAGTGAACTTGCACAATCCACAATTTTATTAAATATGTAAATGCATGCTTTATGAATTTCCTGTTTGCATTGGTAATTGTTCAGAAAGATAGAGCTTAATCAGCTGATTGAAATAAAGTGTTGATCATCAGGCAATTAATTAAGCAATTATTGTGCATGTGATTATTTTCATTCTCTGGAATAGCCAGGCCTCCATGTAGGGATATAAGCAATAAAAACACGACAGGAAGGAAAGCATCCCTGTGTTGTATAACACCAACACTAAGTGGAAGTACATGCAATACAGCTCATACATCTAGCATGGGCTAACTGAATGGTGACATAATTACATAGCTCTTTTTCGTTGAAACCCTAAAATGCAGAAAGAGGCAATAAGGCCTATTGAGTCTGCACTGACGCTCTGAACAGTGTCCCACCCCGGCACACCACACCCATAGGAGGTGTTTTTTAAAAACCCTGGCTAACTCACCAAATGTGCAGGCTACAGGGCAAATTTTGAGCATGGCCAATCCACCTAACCTATACATCTTTGGACTGTGGGGCGGAAACTCTCACAGACACAGGGAGAAGGTGTAAACTCCACACAGACAATTACACAAGGCTGGAATTGAACCCAAGTCCCTGGTGCTGTGAGGCAGCAGTGCAAACCACTATTCTGATACATTTCCCTGCCTGGTTGATGCTCTGTAACCACAAAGTCATTTTGTTTGATTAAGAACAGATCGTTTGACGGGGCTTCAAGCCAATTCACATCCAACAATGTGCTCTGAAACCTCAGTTCACATTTTAACAAATTACATGACAGTAGCTGAGACAATCCACAACATTCTAAAAACATTCCATAAATTCCTGAAGAAAAGAGAGAGAAAAAAAATCACTCTGTTGCCCAACATTAATAGATCCTTCAAACATCTTTCGGATCAGGTTCTACATTTTCATTATGAATGGAGTATTTCTTCCATGTGACAAATCCTGTGTACCAAGTTTCATTGAAGTCCATATTTTGAGAACTGTTAATTAGTCTATCAATAAACAACATGTGTAAACACATTATTAAAAGTAATGTAATATAAAAGTAAAGCCTTTACCTCATCTTTAATAGCAAAAATAATAATTCAGCAAGAATTACCAACCCATTGTGTTAAGCAGGAAGAAGAAAGTATACTTCCTTCATGAACATGTGTGTAACTGCTCACAGCATGTGATGACTCAAATACAAGTATACATGAAATTAATTGCCTGTGTCTGATTGAAAATGAGGATATAGACTGAAAACAGATAGAGCAATGGACATATGAGATGATCAGAAAAGTGGCATGTGGAATTCAATCTAGATTAGTATGAATTAATTCAGAGAGAAACGTGGAATGGAAATATTCTCTAAATTGTTCATTTCTGGAATGTAAATGAACAGAATTGTGTTAGAAGTCCACAAATTTCTGAAGGTAGCAAGAAGGTACATGAAGGTGGTTAAGGAGGCAAACTAGACATCTTGCTTCATTACCTCCCACTTTCAAAGAATATGCTTCAGTTAACGTTGAACCTGTATTAAATAAAATTGGGCTCACAATTAGAAGGTTGCAAATAGTTCTGGTTATTGCATTTCAGGAAGAATGTGCTAACATTCAGAAGTGTAGAGTGGAGATTTGAAAGGATGCTGCCAGAACTGATGAATTCTAGTTCTGATGAAAGATTGGGCAGGCTGGGAATGTTTTCCTTTGAATAAAGGAGGCTGAGTGAATAGTTAAAAGAGGTTTTTAAATTACAACACTGGCTGAGTGAACGTGGGAGTATTACCTCGACAGAATGGATAGAACAATACTATTTTCCTTTGCAGTAAGGTCACCAAATGAAGGGGCTATAGATTCATTGTATGTGATAGAAGGATTAGAGGAACATTTTTGCCACCCAGAGGTTGAGGGGCTGTAGAACTCACTAACTGAAAAGGTGGTAGAGGCAGAAACACTTACAGATAGAGAGGACTTTGATTTTCACTTGAAGTGCTGCATTGTACAAGGAGATCCATTTAAGGTCAATAGCACCTTGTTTTAGCAGCATGACATGACAGATTTAATGGACTTTCATACAATAGATTTCTATGATCCTATGAGCAAAATTAAACACAGCAGTTGTGCCCATTTGTTATTTACTGCCATCCCAAAACAATGATTAAGTTTCATCTTTATCATAAATTCATGTGCATAAATTTATTTTCTCGTTATTTAATAGACTTGTCGACTGAAGTCTAAGCCACAATCTGGTGAGCTGTTATTTTGAGCTTCCTGAATTTGAAGATCACATAATTATACCTCCATAGACTAGAGTGTTCTCTGTTGAACAGACTGGTTCACTAGGTTTTTCTGCTGATTTTCTCCCATCTCATCCAATTTGATTTCTACTTTCATAATCAAGAAAAACTTTGAGACACAGAACCATACAGCATTGAAGGAGGCCATTAAAATCAATAATGCTTACGCCATAGATAACAAGCATGGGGCTGGATGAACACAGCAGGTCAAGCAGCATCATAGGAGCAGGAAAACTTGACGTTTCGGGCCTAAACCCTTCATCAGAAATGCTCCCTGAAAAGGACAACCAATTAATCCCTTTCTCTTTTGCTTTGCCATTCCTCTTTCAGTAGAATTCCAATTCCTTTTTGAAACTCAAAATTAAATATATTCCCAGAACTCTTTCATCAATTGAATATGGGCAATATGAAACAGCTCATATCTGACTAAAACTAAAAACATTTAATTTCCCAAAATACAAAATCATAAGCCTCAATGTTAATCATTTTTGTAATTTGCACTTTAGTAAGCAGTAAAACTATTTTTCTTCTGGATGTACGTGTTGCCAACAAAGCCAGCATTTGTTGTCTGTACCTAATTGTCCTTGATCTGCATAGCTTGCTAGGTCATTAAAGGCAAAGAAGAGACAACCATATTGCTGTGGGTCATGTAGGTCAGACTGGTTAACAATGGCAGACTTCCTTCCCTGAAGAGCATTAATGAACCAAATGGGTTTTCACAATGATCAAAAAGGGTAGTTGCCATCATTACAAATACTGAGACTAGCTTTCTGTTCCAGATTTTAATCAATTTGAATTCCACCAGCTGCGATGGTGGGATTTGAACACATGTCACTTGATCGCTAGCCTAGGCGTCAAGATTAGTGCAGTGGCATTTGCACAATATCACCAATAATAATGTACATCACTCTATTAGTCAACCTGATTGTGACATGCACCATCCTAATTTGGGACTGTATCACCATTTACTGAGTAGCATGGTGACTCAGTGGTTAGCACTACTGCCTCACAACATCAGGGACCCAGACTCAAATCCACCCTCAGCTGACTGCCTGTGTGGAGTTGCATATTCTTCCTGTGTCTGCATGGGCTTCCTTCAGGTGCTCTGGTTTCCTGCCACAGTCCAGAGATGTGCAGGTTAGGTGGATTGGCCATGGGAATTGCAGGGTTACAGCGATTGGGTAGAGGGGATGGATCTGGATGGGATGCTCTTTGGAAGGTCAGTATGGGCTGAATGGCCTGCTTCCATATTTTAGGATTCAAATGGTGCAGGATCAAAAACATGGAGCTCACTTCATAATATCACTTTGGGTTCACTTGCGTTGGATAGACTGAGGTGGTTCAAGAAGACAGCCAACCATCATCTTCCTAAAACCAGTTAAGAAAGAGCAACAATAGCTGGCCTTGCCAGTGATACCTGATTCACATTAAATAATAAAAAAAACTCTTCTCTATTTTCAAAGCTGGAGATGTTGCCGCTGTTGTAGTTTGTCACATCTGCAGTGAGATCTTGGTGATGCTTGTGATGTGTTAATCTCAAATCTTCAGTTCAATTGCAATTACATTTAAATGTAATGACTCACACCTGGGATTTTGGAGGAACACTGCCATTTCAACAGCATTTTTTGACCCGTTAATATTTGCCAGATGATCACATCATCACACATGAAAAAGGAAAATCAGAAAACTGCAAGTTATCAGATTTCTATCAAAGAATGTCAGCCATCGCTACCTCTTGCCTTTGTTATACCAGTCAGTGTCTTTGAGTAGAATTGTGCACAGGAATACTTGGACTTTTCAGGTAGAAATAGTTGACCAAACAACTCAATGGATGCAGCGTACTGTTGAATCCCCTATTTCATTAATATATCAACATTTCATTTGTGCCAAATAAGCCTATTTGCATAATTCAATGTGACAGTTTTCAGAAACTCTCATTTACATAATGGCTAAGCACAGAACAATAGATGATTAATTTTGACAGAATTTTTTTTCCACAGCTTTCATTTCTGAGACCATATGTATATGTATATATAAACCAACATCCATTCCTGCTTTTTCCATCTTCAGTGGGGCAAGATCTTCTGTTTTTTGATAGTGTCGAAGGAAATAATTGACATGATCAATAGAATTTTCCTCTCTCTTGTCTGTCATCAGCGATGGTAACAAAAAAACAACAAATCAGATTCTTGATTTTTTAAAAAATTCTCTCATTGCATGTGGGCAATGTTGGTTGACCAGCAATTCTGACCTTATGATGGAGAGAAGGTCATTGAAGAAGCAGCTGAAGATGGTTGGGCCAAAGACACTACCCTGAGGAGCTCATGCTGAGATGTTCTGGAGCTGAGGTGACTGACTTGCATATCCACAACCATCTTCTTATGCACCAGGTATGACTCCAATGAGCAGAGAGGTTTCCTTCCCAATTCCTATTGACTTGAGCTTTGTTAGGGATCCTTGATGTCGTACCTGGTCAAATGTGGCATTGATGCCAAGGGCTGTCACTCTCACATCCCCTCTGGATACAAGTTCTTTTGTCCATATTTGAACTAAGGCTGTAATGAGATTAGGAGCTGTGTGGCTCTGGAGGAATCCAAACAGGGTGTCAGCAAGCAGGTTATTGCTGAGCAAGAGCTGCTCTACAGTATTGCTGATGACACTTTCCAGCACTTTACTAACAATCTACAGTAGACTAAAGAGATGGCAATTGGCCAGGTTGGATTGGCCTCGTTTGTGCACAGGACTTAGCTGGGGAATTTTCCACATTGTCGGGTAGATGCCATTGTAGCCAGTGTTGTTTGAGAAAAACACTCAACTTTACACCTCAAACCTTAAATGGCATCTTTATGGAATTTCACCATTGAGTGATGACTACCTAACTTCCACGTAACAGAATCTCATCAAAGCCCTTATTTTCACTTCCCCTTTCCCCTACAAATTAGATACCACAAATTCCTATGGAAGAAACAAAGACATGTGTTGGTGGCATTTTGGCAATATCATTGCACTAGTTATCCAAGAAGCCAGGCAATTGTTCTGGGGACATGGGTTTGAGTCTCATCATCTCAACTGGTGAAATTTGAATTTAATAAAATTGTGGAATTAAAAGCTAGCCTCTCTTTTGTCGTAAAACCTGATTCACTAACAACTTTTGGGGCAAGGAATTTTACCAGCCTTACTCACTAACTTGTGTGACTCCAGTGCCACGAGCAATGTGATTGATTCTTAACTGTTTTCTGGGCAGTTAGGGTTGGTAACAAATGCTGGCATAGCTCATGATGTCACATCATATGAACAAACAGAGGGAGATTGTGTGAGGATGTCTGCTTGCACGCTGAGCTGGCTGGTTATCGTTCAGATGTTTCATCACCGTGCTATGTAACATCATCAGTGTGGCCTCTGAAGAAGTGATGTTGTACCACTCTGCTGGGTATTTATAATGATCTGGTCTGTTGAGGTGTTTTGTGTCATTTCCAGTTCTTTTTAGCGAAGGTTTGCATATGAGGTCTAATTCCACTTGCTAGATTGATTGCATTATGGGTGGAGAACAAGGCCTGTAGGAACTCCCGTGCATATCTATGATTGGCTTGAACTCGGATGGTCACGTCATCGCCGATAAAGGGAGATTGTGTTCTTGGTTGCTGGGAATCCATCTCAGCCATCATCTAACGGTTTCTTTACAACAATATCCTGCATGCTCCATGGCAACTATCCTTGCATCCATGCAATCGATATTATCTAACAAGCAGCCTCACCATATTATCCTGCCTGCTCTTAGACCAACTCATGCACCACTTCAGGCTATCAATGCCTTACTTTGGAGATGGAGGACAAAAAACTTACATGCTTCTACCAGGGCACTGTGTGCATCGACACATGCATCTTACGTATCTGCACATGATGCATCTTATGGCTATTTGCTTACTATCTTAGCACTTAATCACTTTGCATTTACTTGAAGGTTGACAACTTTTCGATACTTGGAGGAACACAGCAGGTCAGGCAGCAGGGAAGCAAGAAAGTCGATGTTTTGGGTTGGGACCCTTCATCAGATCACCTGACTTTCCTGCTCCTCTGAAGCTGCCTGACCTGCTGTTGTCCCTACAGCTCCTCACTGTGACTCTGACTCCAGCATCTGCAATTCTTGTTATTTCCAACCTTTTGATACTTCTTTGCTTTCTCAATACACACTCGTTGATTTCAGCAGTAACTTCTGCTCTGTCAGTCTCTGTGCGAGTCACATTTCTTTCTAATAAGGGGCTATTTGAGATAGTAGGATGGGATAATCAATAAATAAGATCAGACTGGGTGGTCCCAAGGAGGTGGCGGGGCAAGGGGTGTGGTGGTGGTTGGTGGAAGCGATTCATATAGGTTGTGGTACTCTGGCTTCCACATGGGGAGAGTTTAGGGTCAACAAGACATGGAAATTTTTAAAGTTTAAGGGTTATAGGGTAAAGTTGTGACAGCAATAGTTACATAAAGGTGTCAGTGGAAATGTGGTGAGGTTAGATAATCACTGGATCTACAGGTACAGTAAGACACAAAAGGGAACGTGGATGAGAGGAAATTTGTGCATCATAAAGCCTGCAAGTCATCATACTAAAACGAAGTTGAAATCTTGGAATATCAAAAATCAACTTTACAATAGCTGCAAAAAAGGCTGACACCTCATACAAAGTCAGCAGAGAAGTAACTGTTTTCTTTGGCAGTGGAGTAAGACCTTTTGAATTTAAAGTGAGACTTTGTTAGGGGAATTGAACAAACCATGCCTCCAGTGATTCAATAAAGCTACTCTGACTTCAACTCACACCATTCAAAAATGGCCATTAAAAACTATGCTTTCAAGTGATAACCATTACACTCTGTAAAATTGTTGCTTCCTTTTCCTGCCAAAAAGCAAATGTAACCAGACAAAGGCACTTTCCATTTCACAAACATTTCATAGCTGGCACTGGTATTAGCACTTTCCTGTCACTACGTTCACATACTGAGCTGGAAGTATGAAAAAACTTTGTCTTTGATGTGGAAGGGAGCCTTTTTCCTTTGGGATGGAGGGTGCTATAACAAATGGCTTACCAGCAGAATTCTATTTGCCCAATGTAGCTCGAAAACTTTGGTTGGGTAGTGTGCATTGGGCAAAGCGACATATCTCAAGCTCCTTATGGAGACATGGCAGTGACCTCCTAGGGGAGCCTTCATGCCACTGTAATGTGAGAGCATAACATGAAGCTGCATGGTAAGGGGTGTGAGGGCTCGGAGTGTTCACTTTCTGACATTCTCCATAGGTTATCTGCTCAAGAATATCACATAGATCACTGCAGCTGGCATCCCTTTCAAATGCAAACACTAAACAACTTAGAAGAAGGAAATAGCAATTAAACTTTGTCAGTGAGCCAGCAATATCAGCAACCTCCAGTGACCGAGACTCTGAATCTACCGGCCTTGATGCCATTTTATTCAACCGTCCAGGGGATAGTTCAGGTGCTGATTAAAGACCTCCCAGGCTAACACCCCTGAACTGTATCATCTGCTGGAGTTGTTCTCAAAGGCCTTGACAGTATTTCCATGCCAGCGGTCAGAAAGTTAGAGCTGCTCTGATTTTATTAGGCTACCAGTTTGTGTCAAGGAGCAACTGGGAGCCAATTGACTAATCCTTGGCCTATAGGTGAATCCAGCATTTAATTGATGCCACTATCTCCACAGGGAGAATGGGTATGTGACCCAGATTGCAACTCCCAGCCTTGAAAGTAGGCACTTTCTCTAAAAGCTGATAGATAATGAACCTTTACTTCCAGGTGGATGCTGAAAATGACGTTAAATTTGCATAAAGTATTCATTTGAAGAATGTTTTCCCAGTTTTGTAAAGGCGCAAATCACAGTTTTAGTTATTAATGAAACACAACAAAGTTGATAGAGTTGCTGATGTCAGTGCTAGCACTTGTACTGTTCCTGTTACATACAGATAGGAATTTTCTGTTTGATCTGCAGAACACAATGTGCCAACGCTTCTCAAATGTTGAACCTTTGCTGAAGAGGTTGCAGAATGGTACCTCAACTTGTGAAATTATAATAATTCACAATTTATAGGCATCTTATTAAAAATGCATTATTTGTGGCAAAACGTTTTTCAAAATAGAGCACAATGTTCGTCTCTTTTCACTCCTCTCCTGAAAGACTGCTGCCCCTATTTTAGGCAGAAAAGCTTCCAAAAAAATGGGTTACGTTGCATATTGATAAAAATATTAGAGACTCATGGCCCATACCTGAAACAGGAATGAAAACCTTTATTCTGTAGTAGCTTTCTTATCTCCAAATCAGAAGGAGCATTAAGTAAGTGAGCGTGAGAAGTCCCTGTATATGTTATTCTGTATTTAGAGGGAGGGGATGGCCTAGTGGTATTATCACTGGAATGTTAATCCAGAGACCTGGATAACGTTCTGGGGACCTGAGTTCAAATCCTACCGCAGCTGGTGGAATTTGGATTCAGGAATTCAGCATCTGATAATGATCACAAATCCATTGCTGGTAGTTGGAGTAACCCATCTGGGTCACTAATGTCCTTTAGGGAGGGAAACTGTCATCTTGGCCTACAACCCACAGCAATGTGGCTAGCAGCTTCTTATTGCTTCACGTAACTTTATTTTGAAAATTAAGCTTATCGTACAGGCAAATATAATCCATATAGATTTGAATTATGCCTGGAAAGAGGTTCCTTGTGCCCTAAAGATACCCAACAGTGACTGGTCTCTTTTTCTAAAATCATAAACTGCAGCCTATTTTCAATGGCTTACATAACGATTTAGGGTTTGCGTAAATTTTTTTGATTGTATTGTTCCCACTTTGGCATCAGACGTTTTAATTTCAACACCAATTTGTGACGATTGGAAAAATAAAATTATTGCTGCATGAACTATTGTCTACCCTTTTGCCTTTTAACAGTTTGCAGTATTTAGGATATTCAAAATAGACTTTCTTGCGAAATTAATTTGCTACATTGTTTTTATTAGACTTCTAGACATTCAAGAGAAGTGGTCCTGTTGTTCAGCTAGTGCATAAAGAAAATATTCCTGTCAATGTTGTATTCTGTCTTGTTTAGACAGTTCTTAACTGTATTCATTAGGGACGACATAGCAATCATGTCCTTGCTTTGGTTACAATCAACATTCCCAGGTGTTACTAAAAGCCTGCAATTTTGAAAGGTCACCAAAGCACATCAGTATTTTCTTCTCCAAGCTCATTTAGTCATCCACAGTGTATCTGAGAGCTCCTTGGTTTCCCATCTCTTGTCCCTTGGCAATTTATAGCTCTGACACGGACACCAATCTGCATTCTCACTGTTTCTAAACTGAATTCCATTGTTGATATGACCATCTCCAATTGCTTGATTGACATAATTGACAGCATAAGGTTTAAACCTTTTACATCCACATGCCAGTGAAAGTCTGAGATCTGCCTCCCATTTAGTATCCTTCTAACTTTAAAGCTGTAATTGAGAATGTAGATAAAATAATTCCAGTAAGCAGACAGACCTTTTGATTGAACTATCAACTTGTTAATTTACCTTCTGTTGTCTTACAATTCACTACGAAGTACTATGAATTGCAAGTTGGGCTCACTGTTCTCATTCCTCACAAAACACTGATCAACAACCCTCTACTTTACTACTCTCTACTTAACTCATTTCCAGGGCAGATAGACTTTCTCCAGCAAATGTGAACAGCTCTCTACCTGACTAAAAGCCCAGTTGTCAGTAAGGTTAACCCTTTAATGGAAAACCAACTTGGGAATTCAGACAATGTGGCAGTCCTAAGTAATAAGTTCCCTGCACTTTCTAACTAATCCTCTAAAGCAGGAAAGTTTCTATGCGATAGTTGTAAATATGACCCTTGATATTGAAAATGCTTTTTCTACTATAGGTTCCTAAAATAATTATCACGACTATAATTTTCACCACTTCACAAAAGATATGGAAATGTAAATATACTTTCAGCTGTAATGGTTCTAGATTTTTCAAAGTATTAATTTTATACCTCCCAATCAAACTAATGTATTTAGAATTTCATCAGAGATAATAGGTACTGCAGATGCTGGAGAATCCGAGATAACAAGGTGT
>JAHRHZ010000016.1:40939772-41062019 GCA_024137785.1 Ginglymostoma cirratum | reverse complement strand
GTCCCCAAGCCTCCGCTTGGTTTCCCCGATGTAGAGGAAGCCACAACGGGTACAGCGGATGCAGTATACCACATTGGCAGATGTGCAGGTGAACCTCTGCCTGATGTGGAATGTCTTCTTGGGGCCTGGGATTGGGGTGAGGGAGGAGGTGTGGGGGCAGGTGTAGCACTTCCTGCGGTTACAAGGGAAAGTGCCAGGTGTGGTGGGGCTGGAGGGGAGTGTGGAGCGGACAAGGGAGTCGCGGAGGGAGTGGTCCCTCTGGAAGGCAGATAAGGGTGGGGAGGGAAAGATGTCTTTGGTGGTGGGGTCTGACTGTAGATGGCGGAAGTGTCGGAGGATGATGCGTTGGATCCGGAGGTTGGTGGGGTGGTATGTGAGGACGAGGGGGATTCTTTTTTGATTATTGTTGCGGGTCCTTTCACCTCCTGTAAGACTGGATTGAAAAGGGAGAGAAGTGAATCTTTACAAACATCACCAGTTCAGTCATAGATAAGTAAAATAATGTGATTTGAGCTTCTTTTAAAGCTTTTACAATATGATGCCTGACAGTTACAATAGTAAAGAATGAAAAAGCTTTTGCTCAGGAAATCTTGCATCAAATCTGGAGATATTGAGCAGTAATTTCACAAAATTGTGCTTTGTTCAGTCAAAGTAGTAAATATCAGTTTCATATGATCAGTCAAAGATCACTCTCTGCCATAAAATCACGAAACAAAGATGGATTTCAAACAAGCCAGAATTGTCATTCATGTTCTTTTTAACCAATGATTTGCATCTGAAGGAGCTAAACAAGATTACTTCTGTAATAAACAGCAGTTCTACAATAGCTCAAAACAGAAATTGTTGTGGAAACTCAGCAGGTCTAGCAACATCTGTTGAGAGAAAGCAGAGTTAATGTTTTGCATCCAGTGACCCTTCTTTGGAAGAAATAGTAGCTAGGTGGTATTTATGCTGATAATAGGAATGGGGGGAGGAATCAGCAGATTGGTGGAGATGGAGTTTAGAGCTCTATAATGGGTATTGTCTCTTAAAGGTAAAATTTAGACCTTCAATCTGCTGTTAAGTGTAATGTGTTGTAATGATGTTGATTTACGTTGAAGTATGTTTCTATTTGCATTATGCTAGCCCATCCAACTGACCGTTCTTTATGTGAATCTCACGGTGACTATTGATGGGATGTCTGCCCGTATGCAACACCTTATAAAAAGGATCTCTAAATATCAGCCTTCCTTCTTTTCTTTCAGAAGCTCTTGCTTCTTCTCCAGAAATCAAGTATTTTCTACTTTGATACAGTTAATTGGTGTATGTTAATATAGGTAACCGTGTGAGCTGAAGTACATAGCATTTTAAGCTTGTTATTATCTCACCACCAATAACAAAAAAAATAGGGAATGTAGCAGTAGTCAGCGTTTTATTTAGAACATGTTCCTTTCTTAATACATATAATGCCTTTAGTGTATTAAGGGCAACACGGTGACTCAGTGGTTAGCACTGCTACCTAACAGCACCAGGGACCCAGGTTCAATTCCACCTTTGGGCGACTGTCTGTGTGGAGTTTGCACATTTCTCCCTGTGTCTGCATGGGTTTCCTCCAGGTGCTCCAGTTTCTTCCCACGGTCCAAAGATGTGCATGTTTGGTGGATTGGTGGCTAAATTGCCCATAATGTTCAGAGATGCTGAGATTGGAGAGGGGGATGGCTCTGGGTGGGATGGTCTGAGGGTCAGTGTGGTCTTGTTGGGCCAAAGGGCCTATTTCCACACTGTAGGGATTCTATGATGATGTTTCTCAAGATTCACATGTAGGCCAGACAAAGGTAAGGAGTAAATTTCCTACCTTGAAGGTGTCAGTGATCAAAATTCTATTAAAGTAACTTCATGATTATTATTAATGATTCTAAAACTTTATTTCAGATTTAATAACTAATTGAATTTAAATTCTCTCAGTAACACTCTTGGGATTTTAGCTCACATCTCCACAACATCAGTGAGAACAGGGTGTGGAATAAGAGATGACTAGATCATAGAATCCCTACAGTTGGAAATAGGCCCTTCGGCCCAACAAGTCCAGAAAAAATACTCCTTGGAGTATCCCACCCAGACTCGTACCCCTGTAACTCACCTAATCTACACATCCCTGAACACTACAGACAATTTAGCATGACCAATCCACCTAACCTGCATGCTTTTGGACTGAGGGAGGAAACTGGAGGACCTGGAGAAAACCCACGCAGACACAGGGAGAATGTGTAAACTCCACACAGACAGTTGTCTGAGGCTAGGATCAAACTCAGGTCCCTGGTGCTGTGAGGTAGCAGTGCTAACCACTGAGCCACTGTTCCACCCCAAGGACGAAGGCTAGATCATTGGGGTCATGAGAGACAAAGACATGGAAACAGCACGAAAAGTAATTCCAAGTGATACACTGGTGACAATTAGATAGGCCAGAATGAAATCATATGAGAACAGTCCCAGCCAGCCGGATGACAGTGAAGAAGCATTGAAAGAGATGGTGTGTTGCATATGGGTTTGAAAGTCCCTGAAAGGGGAAGTATTTGATTGTTGAAACAAGAACTAGCCACTCTGATGTCATGAGAACTAAGGGAATAAAGTAGTATCATATGGGAGACAGACATAAGGCCAGTCTTTGTACTGATGTGTAGCCTGTTAGAAGCTGTAAATAGTTGCAGAGATGCAATACAATATATCTTGTTTACTCTATGACTCTTCTCATTACACCAGAAAGTGGATACCCTCTCACACACAAGGTAACAAGCATGAAAAGAACTCACAATTCAGAAGATAGTGAACACTACATCGTGAATCTTGTCAAACATGGAGACTTGTCCAGAAAGGCATGGAGGAATATTTTAACATATAAAACTAAAATAATTTCCAATGCAACAGTGACCCAAGAATCATTTTGCTACCGGGGCATAAACTTGAATGGAGAAATACAAGGATGGGATTTCTGGAAAGTATAGGAAGGCAGCCATTGCCTGGGAAGTGAAGGCATGGCCCCCAATGCTGGATCAATTAAAATTGTGAAGTTAATGTTGTGGTGAGAAAACTGAGTCGATTGTTTTCAATTAGCAGGGAGTTTTCTTTGAGCATGTATGCAAGGAACCAGGTCTCTCCAGTCTGACAACCTTATTGAAGTCCATAAAATGTGCAGCTAATATTTATGGAATTTGAGATCCTCTTCCCCAGTACAGTTTCATAATTTCAATACATATTAGCCATCTAGTATCCTGTTGTTTCTTGGATATTCTGTTTTGTAAATATAAAACACACATAGGCAGTCCCCAGTTATGAACATGTTCCGTTCTTGAGTTCTTTCTCAAGTTAATTTGTATACAATTTGGAACACAATGCAGGGCAATGTAAAGGAGCCACTCAAAAATATGAGAAATGTTCATGTCAGATCTTTAAAATTACACTCTTGTATAGGATCACATTTGTAAATGATGGTTTGGAAGTCAGATGTTTGTAAGTTGGGAATCCCTGTAGAACCTAACATTTCATTTTTGATCTAATATTAGATCATATAACCTAATATTATTTTCTCATATTGTCCCAGTACAACTAGATTCCATTCAACTGACAGGAAGGGAGCAGGGGTTAAACTCAAGGTCATTGTTTCAATTTTTTATGCAATTCACACAAATGGTCTAACTATATTAGATCACAATTTCAGAACATAACCTGGAAGAGTTTAGAAAATTATTTGTGTAGGTTTACCTTACAATCCTGTTTTAATATAAATTGCCTTATTGGCAATCTTTGAAATCCTTAATTGAAAATGATTATAACAAATGACAAGGTTAGGTACAAAAGTGTGTTGTAAAGAGGACATGGAGGTCACAGACTGATATTGACAAGTTTAGTGAGTGGTCAAATATCTGATAAAGAACGAAGAACAAAGAAAATTACAGCACAGAAACAGGCTCTTCGGTCCTCCAAGCCTGAGCTGATCCAAACCCTCGATCTAAACCTGTCGCCTATTTTCCAAGGATCTGTATCCCTCTGCTCCCGCCCATTCATGTATCTGTCTAGATACATCTTAAATGATGCTATTGTGCCCGCCTCTACCACCTCCGCTGGCAACGCGTTCCGGGCACCCACCACCCTCAGCGTAAAGAACTTTCCACGCATATCTCCCTTAAACTTTTCCCCTCTCACCTTGAAATCGTGATCCATGGTAATTGAGTCCCCCACTCTGGGAAAAAGCTTCTTGCTATCCATCCTGTCTATACCCCTCATGATTTTGTAGACCTCAATCAGGTCCTTCCTCAACCTCTGTCTTTCTAATGTAAATAATCCTAATCTACTCAACCTCTCTTCATAGCTAACGTCCTCCATACCAGGCAACATCCTGGTCAACCTCCTCTGTACCCCCTCTAAAGCATCCACATCCTTTTGGTAATGTGGCGAGCAGAACTGTACGCAGTATTCCAAATGTGGTCGAAACAAAGTCCTATACAACTGTGACATGACCTGCCAACTCTTGTACTCAATACCCCGTCCGATGAATGAAAGCATGCCATATGCCTTCTTGACCACTCTATCGACCTGCGTTGCCACCTTCAGGGTACAATGGACCTGAACACCCAGATTTTTCCCAATTTTTCCCAGGGCTTTTCCATTTACCGTATAGTTCGCTCTTGAATTGGATCTTCCAAAATTCATCACCTCGCATTTGCCTGGATTGAACTCCATCTGCCATTTGCCAACTGTCCAATCTATCTAGATTCTGCTGCATTTTCCGACAGCCTCCTTCACTATCTTCTACTCCACCAATCTTAGACAGATAGATGGAGCAAAATGTGGGGAAATGTGAAGTTGCTTGCCTTGGTGATAAGAATGAAAAAAGTATGAAGCACTACTTAAATGGAGAATGCTGGCAGAGTTTCAAATTGCAGAGGGATTTAGGTTTACTAGTAAATTAGTCATAAAAGGCTAGCCTGCAATTTCTTCACAATATACTTTCCGAGGTATTTTGTTGTTGGCTGAGAACGTAGCTACCAGGCTTCACTCTCCTCACCTAACTCATTGAAGTGAATTGTGAAAAGTTAAGGCCCCAGCATAAAATCCTGTGTAGTTCCACTCATACAGCATGGAAACAGGACATTCAGCCCAACTTGTCCACACCGACCATATTTCCTAAACTGAAATAGTCCCATTTGCCTGCATTTGGCCCATATCCTTCTAAACCTTACCCACCCTTGGACCTGTCCACATGTCTTTTCAATTTTGAGATTGTACCTGCCAATCCCTATAACCCAAACCTTCCAGTGTCAGTAACATACTTGTAAATATTCTGCATCCTTCCAACAGCATGGCAAACAGAATTGTAAGCAAATGAGGCCTTACCAATGTCTTGTACAGCTGGAACGTGATGTCCCACTCCTGTACTCAATGTACTGACCAATGAGGCAAGTGTGTCAAATACCTTCTTCACCACCTTATCTACCTTGAAAGTGGTGTCACAGGAACTATGTACCTGCACTCCTAGGTCTCTGTTCAACAACACTCCCCAGGCCCCTACCATTAACTATGTAAGTCCTGCCCTAGTTTGTCTTACCAAAATGCAATACCTCGCATTTATCTGAATTAAACTCCATCTGCCATTCCTCAGCCCACCAGCCCAGTTCATCAAGACCCTGTTATACTCTTAGATAACTTTCTTCACTGTCCACTCTTCCACCAATTTTGTGGTCACCCACAAACTTACTAACCATGCCTCCTATATTCTCATCCAAGTCATTTATATAAATGATAAACAAGATAGGACCCAGCGCTGATCCTTGCAGTACACCACTGGTCATAGGCCTCCAGAATAAACCACAATCCTCTCGTCAAGTCAATTTTGTATCCAATTGGCTGGTTCTCCCTGGACCCAAAATTTATCATTACATCCTACCAATATGACAAAAACCCATTTAGGCATACTCTACTTTCTAATAATAATCTTCTATCGATGCTAACATGTTACCTCATACCATAAGCTTTGATTTTTCTACAATAAGCTTTGATCTAAAGCTTATCTAATGCGTTCTGGAGATTCAAGTATAGTAACCAATAAATTGGCTAATCATGATTTCCCTCTGATGAAATAACACTGACTCTTACTGATTGTCTTGTGTCCTCTAGGTGTCCTAAACTATTTTTCTAATCAACCTGTTCAGAGATATTATTACACACCTCTGAAGTAGGTGGGACTTGAACCTGGGTCTTGGTCCAGAAGTAGGAGCACTATCACTGAGCCACAAGAGGGTCCTAACTACAAACCCTTTAATAATTGATTTTAAGACCTTTCACATGACACAATCTTTTTCTTGAATATTTTCTTGAATAAAAGGGGTTTATATTTGCTGCTTTTCAGTTTGATGGAGCCTTTCCTGAAACCAGGGAATTTTAGAAAATGAATACAAACAAACAGTCTACTACCTCATTAGCAGCCTGTCCTAATATGCTAGGATGAAAATGATCCAGACTTGGAAACTGGTCAGCCCACAGCTGTATCAGTTTGTTTCGTATCACTTTCCCCATGATTGGAATTGCACTCAGTTCCTCACTCCCTTCCACCACCTGGTTTATTGCTATTACTGGAATGTTTTGTATCCAATATAGACTCAGAATCCCTGCAGTACGGAAGCAGGCCATTGGTCCATTGAGTCCATGCCAACTCTCCGAAAGGCATTCCACCCTCCTATCCTTATCCCTGTAACCCTGCATTTCCAATGGCTAATCCATCTAGCCTGCACATCCCTGGACACTATGGGCAATTTAGCACAGCCAATCCACCAATCCACCTAACCTGCACATCTTTGGACTGTGGGAGGAATCCAGGGCACCCAGAGAAAACTCATGCAGACACAGGGAGAATGTGCAAACTCCACACAGTCACCCAAGGGTGGAATCAAACCCTGGTCCCTGGTGCCGAGAGTTAGCAGTGCTAACCACGGAGCCACTGTGCGCCAATTTGAATATTTTATAGTGAATATTTTTAAAACAGATTAGCTTGGTGGTTAGATTCTTGTTAAGAATGGGAATAGATTTGCCTGGGGTAGATAGGAATGTAGCATTTTGAATCTCAGTCAGATCAGCAGTGATCTTATCGAATGGTTTGAAGGGCCAAGTTGTCCACTATGGCTCATGTTTCAAATGTAAGACCGTTTGTAAGACATATACCTCAACTTGATTATCATCCAGAAATCTATGGATCTCTTTCATGAAGATGTCCAACTATTGCGCTTCCAAAGCCCTTAGAGAGAATTCCAAAGATTTGCTACCCTCAGTGAAGAAATTGCCCCTCAGGTCAGAATAGTGGCATAGTAGTTAGCAATGCTGCCTCAGTGCCAGGGACCTGGGTTCAATTCTAACCTCAGGCAACTATTTGAGTGAGTTTGCTTGTTCTCCTCATGGGTTTCCTCGAAGTGCTCTAGTTTCCTCCCGGAGTCAAAGATATGCAGGTTAGGTGGACTGACCATGGTAAAAGCAGAACTAGGAGGCTTGGACGGGAGGGGGTCACTTAGAGGATCACTGCAGACTCAATGGGCCAAAATGCCTCTTTCTGCATGGTAAGGATTCTATAAAATAGTTTTCCCCTTGCCCTGAAACTGCCGGTTTGTCATTCAGGGGAAAAACCTTCTCTCATCTACTTAATTTGTTTATTTGTCACAATTTTGTAAGCTTCATTGAGATCACCTCTTATTCCTCTAAATTCTACAGTGCACATGCCCAGTCTACTCAATCACTTGTCGTTGGACAGATCTAACATTCCAGGTTTTAATCTGGGGAGCCTCTGCTGCACTGCCCCTATAGAAGAATATTTTTCCTTAAGTAAGGGAACCAAAACTGTACACAATTCTCTAAGGCCAACCTCTCCAAGCAAGAGACCTTTACACATATACTGAAATATTCTTGACATAAAGACTGCTATACCATTTGACATCCTAATTGCTTGCTGGATCTGCATATTACCTTTCGGATTGATACATCACTATTCATAATTTCCATTAATATTTAGGATTTAGAAACAAAGGAAAAGCTGTTTAAATGTGTTTATCCCCCAGGAAAAAGCAATCAGAAACTGAATGTTTTTAATTATCGCAGAAAGGATTGAATTTGTTAGCAGGATAATTCCAAAACATTGGTGAAATCTTTCGGTCCCGCTTTACTGCTTTGTTGTTTACTTTATCTAAATTAACACAGATTGTAATTCAACAGCAATGCAGTGTTATTGAAATGCAAGCAGAGAATTGTAACCTGACAATGCGCGTACGCTGAGGATAAATTAAGGTTGTAGATTAAATTAACCAATTTTGCATATATTAATGATTTAGGCTGACTGATAGGAGTGCAAAGAATACAGTCTGAGGGAAAAAAAACAGATTCTGTTCAAATGGGGATCTTCTGAGCTGTTCGTTGAGAGCTTTGCTGAATTTCATTCTATTGTCACTAGCTAGATGAGAGCGCAATGCTGTAGCAAGCATTGTTTGAATGCCAGTCTATGTTAATATGACTGATTGCAGTTACTGTAGTCTATATTGACATGTTGACTTGCATCTGGGAATGTGGAAAATATGTGTTTCAGTCCCAGCCTCAGTTGGTTCAATGCTTAACAATCATTATTGCTACCTTTATTATACTCCATATTCACTTTAGCTGCTTATGCTTCCGGGAAAGTTGTTTTAATAAGGTACCAAAGGTTTTTGGGTTCGAAATCATTACTGGACAACAAGCCCCAGTTCAGCTCTCTACTTTCCTGAATAGGTGTAGCTATGCTCAAGAAGCTCAATACCATCCAGAAAAATAAGAAATTGCTGGAAAAAACTCAGGTTAGGCAGATCTGAAGGATCACCGGATTCAAAACATTGACTTTCTCCCCACAGATGCCACCAGAATGTTTCCAGCTTTTTCTTATTTTGTTTCTGATTTCCAGCATCACAGTGTTAGTTTTTGGTAACTCAAAAATAATTTCACTTGCTCACATCCCATCTACCAGCTGAAGCATCCAATCCCTCCCTTGACAATGTGCTGTAATATAGCGTGTCCTATTTATAGACCAGTGGAGCAAGTTATCAAGGCTTCTAAGTCACCACCTCAAACTCCTGCCCCTAGCCAGCAAGGAAAGGGTTACTAGTAATATGGAAAGACCATCGTCTCCAGATTCCGGCCCAGGCCCAGCCTGACTGAGAAGCGTTTCAATGTTCCTGTTTCTTTACTGGGCCAAAGTCCTAGAACATCCTACCTAAAGGATTAAGGGTATATCTTGACCAAATGGACCATGCAACTTCAAGAAGGCTGACTGTCACTTTCTCGTGGGCAACTTAGGATTGGCAACAAATACTAATCCTGTCAGTCACACTCATTCAGAAAATTTATAAACAGATTTAGTATTTTAGGAGAAGGGGAATGAAAGGGATGGAAAATGGACAAAAAATATCATATTCAAGATAACATTAAGATAAGCTAACTTGTATCAAAAGGATTGAAAGTTCGTTGGCTTGATGTGGAAAAAAGGATAATTGCTGCTTGAAGGAACATTATGCCTGCCGTTTAACCTGAAAACCTGGAATGGGACTTTTGTCTTAGAAGGAAAGGTTGAGCTGAACTCAAAGTTTAGGAGAATGAGGAGTCCTTATTTAAAATTTAAAGTCTTAGGAGTTTTGACTGGACAGATGCTGAGAAATTAGACTTCAAACCTTCAAGAAAAAAGGATACTATGAAAGGATCTGTGCTGGGACCACAACTTTTCACTTTGTACATTACTGATCTAGATGAAGGAACTGTGAGCATTCTGGCTAAGTTTGCAGACAGTACAAAGATAGGTGGAGGGACAGGTAGCATTGAGGAGGTGGGGAGGCTGCAGAAGGACTTGGACAGGTTAGGAGAGGGGGCAAAGAAGTGGCAGATGGAGTACAACATGGGAAAGTGTGAGGTTATGCGCTTTGGTAAGAAGAATAAAAGCGTGGACTATTTTCTAAATGGGGAGAAAATTCAGAAGTCTGAAGTGCAAAGAGACTTGAGAGTTCTAGTCCAGGATTCTCTCAAGGTAAACTTGCAGGTTGAGCTAGTAGTCAGGAAGGCAAATGCAATGTTGGCATTTATTTTGACAGGACTTGAATATAAAAGCAGGGATGTACTACTGAGGCATTATGGGGCTCTGGTCAGGCCACATTTGGTGTGCAGTTTTGGGCCCCGTATCTCAGGAAGGATGTACTGGCCCTGGAGCGGTTCACGAGAATGGTTCTAGGAATGGAAAGCTTAACATATTAGGAATGTTTGAGGACTCTGGGACTATACCCATTGGAATTTAGACGGATGATGGAGCGATCTAATTGAGACTTACAGAATACTGAATGGTCTGGACAAAATGGACGTTGGGAAGAAGCTTCCATTGGTAGGAGAGTCTAGGACCCAACGGCACAGTCTTAGAGTAAAAAGGAAGACCTTTTAGAACAGAGATCAGGAGAACCTACTTCAGCTAGAGAGTAGTAAATCTATGGAATTCACTGCCACAGAAGGGTGTGGAGACCATGTCATTGAGTTCATTTAAGACTGAGATAGATAGGTTCTTGATTATCAAGGGGATCAAGGGTTATGGGGAGAAAGCAGGAGAATGGGGTTGAGGAACTTATCAGCAATGATTGAATGGCGCAGCAGGCTCGATGGGCTGAATGGCCTCATTTCTGCTCCTATGTCTTATGGTCTTAAGGAAAGAAATATATTGGTGACCCAGGAGACTTCAAGACAAGCAGATACTGATGATTGCTGATTACAGCAAACCCTGCAAATTTCAAGGTAACATTTGACACAAAAGAGTACAGAGAATACACAGTAAACATCTCAACAGGAGAGGCAAAGAAACAGAAAAAAAAATCCTCAATTCCAAGATGGAGTTACAGGTTGAATCATGAGGCAACAGTTTGTGGGAATGGTTTCAGATCTGAGTTGAGCCTGAGGTGAACAGACAATTTGATGAATTGTTCAATGGAGGAACATTAACAGTTCAGTAATTCAGACTGAAAGGGCAGTGTCTTAAAAAACAATCTGCAGCACTGTATAGTATTGCCACTATAGTGTGTGGTTATCATAAGACAGGGCTGGTGAAAAAAAATGAAACGACCACCTTAAAAAAATGCATACATTCTAGGAGAGAAGGGCCAGGGAACATGCTAACCTTAGCCATTTAATGTTTCAACATTTTAAAGAAGTACACAATTATAATAAATAATATTTTTCAGGAGAAATAGAAAGTGGGAGTCATCTCAGGTCCCTGAAGTACAGAGGCAAATGTTGGGAAAACCTCTTTAGACCCCAAAAGATTCCCTGACCAAATATTTAGGCATGCAGAAATTTATATCATTGGGCATGTCACAAATTTCAGGGTAAGGACAGGACGAAGCGTCACAATATTAATATAGCGACAACAGTGCTTGGTCCAGGGGGCACCAGATTTGATGGTAAACGTTTGCTACACCAACTGTCCAACAAAGGGAGTGCCGATACTAGAGAAATGAAGTATGGCGCAACAAAAAAAAAAATTGCACTCCCAAGTAGAAGTGTTGTATTGGCTGCAATGTGATTCAAAGGATGGAAGAGGTTAAATATCAAAAGGTCAAGGAAAACTTAGTGGAAGTTTTCTTCAAGTTTGTGACCCAAAACAAAAAGCAGGATCTCCAAAGGTTATTACGTTGCAATAAAAAGCATTGTTTTACATCATAAACAAGATGCAAAGCTTTGATTATTGGTTTGGCTGATCTGATTTCCACTGTTAGTAATACTGGAGTGAATTAAGCCTCCAAGTGATAACAAGTTTGACAGGAAGTACAAGCAAAGAGGCAGCAATTGAACTGTTAACACCAGTTGAGAGAACATATCATGATAGGCAAGACAATGAAAGCATTACAACTAAATTCAAATTGCCTCACAGCACAATTAGCATTTATCTACTCCAAATTCAAATAACAATTGCTAAGAGGGAAGAAGAAAACACAAATAAACAAGATGTTTAAAAATAAGTCACAGAATCACTGAAGGAGGCCATTTGGCTCATTTTATGTGCACCGGCTCATCAATTGGATGCTATCACCTAGTGCCAATTCCTGATTTTCTTCCATAGCCTTGCTAGCTGTTTCTATCAAAATCATCATCCACTACCCTCTTGAATGTCTCAAATGAACATGCCTCTACCACACTTCCAAGCAGTACATTTCACACCACCACAACTTATTTTTCTCATTTTGCTCTTGCTTCTTCTGCAGATCGCTATAGATCTCTACTGTCTTGTTTTTGTTCCTTTTACGAGCAGGAACAGTTTCTCCCAATCTACTCTATCCAGCATACTCACAGTTTGAAGACCTCTAATATCACCTCTTAGCCTTCTTCCCTCCAAGGAAGAGAGTCCCAACTTTTCTCATAACTGAAGATCCCCATTCTTGGAACCATTCTTGTGTACTGCTTCTGAACTCTTCACAAGGCATTCATATCTTTTCTATAATGTAGTACTTATTATCAGCTGAGGTCTAACAATAGTTTTATACAAGTTCGATACCGCCTCCTTGTATTTGTACTCTATGCCCACATTAGGAAAGAGGAGGATACTGTATGCGTTACATATCAGTAGCATGGAATGTTTATGAAAGCAATTCAGAGGCAACGGACACCATTTCATACATGACAAGTATGTATTACAATTTTGATAAATTTAAAAATCAATGTGGTTTCTCAGTGCAAACGTTACAGTACATATGATCTGAGCATTTAAGGTCCATTAATTATGGCATGTATGTGTTTTCTCCATAGACCTTTCTCTAATGGAGTGCGTGAAGGATGCAGTTGCAGAGTTGGGCAGATTAGAAACTCAGCCTTGCTCCTCCAAAACAGCAGCCCAGTTTCCAAAGTTATGTAAAGTCCCCTAAACCTTACTATCATACCTCCATGGCCCAACCTTTAAGCCACTCCATGTCACATCCAAACCCATGTCACCTCCATCATGCTTCATAGCAACTTACATGATGCCCACTATGTACAATTCTCAGGAAATATGAAATAACAATAAGAGTCATTTGAAATTCATTGCAAGAAAAATCCTTGAGCAATCCAGTAAAACACAGAATTTAAACATTCTATCATTAATACCAGACAGAAATAAAAACACTTGTGTATAACAAATAAATCGTAATTCTTTGAATATATATTGAAGTTTTAGCAAAGATTTGTAGCTAGGTTGTGGGTGAGGTGGTTGATTTCCTCACTGAGTTGGCTTGTTGTTGCATCACCATGCTATATAACATCATCAGTGAGGCTTCTGATGAAACAATGTTGTTCTATTCTCCTTAGAATTTATGCTATCCGATCCGTTATGGTGAGTAGTGTAATTTCCGGTTTTGATCTGTATGGATTTGTCTATGGGGTCCAATTCTATATGTTTGTTGATTGCATTATGGGTTGAGAACCATGCCTCTAGGACTTTCAGTACGTGTCTATGTTTGGCTTGGGATACAATAGTTACGTTGTCCCAGTTAAACATGATGGCCTTCATTGTCAGAGTGTACTAATTTTAAGGAGAGTCCATCGTGCTGTTTTGATGCTAGCTGATGTTCATGTATTCTGATGGCTAGTTTCCTTCCTGTCTGTATTAAATTTGTAAACAAAGAAAAACTATATTAAAAAGCATATTCTGTATTACAGCTGTTATGATCCCAGCTGATGTTCTGACTGGACATGCCAGATCCAAGAATAAAACCTGATTTGATAGATCATATTTTTTAAAATGGTACCCTTTCACTGAAGCAAACATGTCAGATTACTGACTTGCTTTTAACAATAAAATAGAAGTTTATTACACAAGAAATATTTAAATAAATCAAACCAAGCTCTATAAATAACAATCTAAAATATTTTAAAACTCATGGCATTTCAAACCCCATCTGTTCCCCAATGCCATCGCTTTACAATAATCAAGCTTCTGAGAAATTTCCCTTCCCTATCAAATCTGTATGTTTAACTTGCTACTTCTAAAGTTGCAAAGAATTCAGACAATTATACTTTACCTTAGCCCATTGACAGAACTGCACTCTGTTTCATGTATGTTCTTAATTATGTACCCATTACAACATTATGGTGTTTCTACAGCCAACTCATGCTGTCTAATTTGCCTTTTTGCAGTTCAGACTTTTAAAAATTCCATCTCATTTTCCATTAGTCTTAGTTTCTCTCTCTCACTTTCCACTTTAGCCTCTCTTATCTTGCTTCTAACTCAAATCTTTTTCATTTCTACCTACATCTCAGCTAATTCTGTGACATATCAATTTCAGGTTTCCCTTCTTCCAATTCTAAACACTGAATAGTCTCTGTATTGACTAGCAGAATTCTGATTTTACCCATGGTGCCACAAACTTGGCTGATGTTGCTTTCCCAAGAGGCCATTCCTTCAACAGTGTCTAAAGTGGTATATGTGTTTGAAAGGAGATGATAACAGGGGACTCTTTCTCTTCTTTCCTGAACCTTTTACTCCATCTGATGTCACCCATTCTCTTTTTGTCTGTTCAATCCTCACCTACAGTTTGACTACCTCACTAAATATGCTGTCCATCACAGATGCTCCAGAATGAGTCTACCCACGGCTCCACCTCCGAGAAGCGGCTACCCAGTAGTTACCCAGGCACACTTCTTGCACACAGTCATCAGGGACACTGGAAGCATCCCTTATTTCCCACATTGCACAAAAGGAGCACATCACAGGCCTGAGGTCTCCTGTCATGACTTCTGACTAGACTAAACTAGTTATTCCCTTTCAGAGAATATAATTACACCAGGGGCTATCCTTCGTTTCCAACACGGTCATAATTAATAGTCTCAACTTTTATTTAAGCTGATATATTATGCTTTAAAAACTGTAAGAAAAGAACCTGCAAGCATCACTTACTTTTTGGCTGTTTCTGTTGGTTCCAGTCTTTCAACTTCACCTAGCCCCTTTTACCACCCAATTCCAAAGAACTCTTTATTTAAGCCAAGTAGCATTGAGGCTGGCTTCCCTTTATAGCCCCTGAACTTCTGAATTGGATCAAACCAGCTGTTCTGTTAACCAGCTTCACCTAAGAATGACTCAGCTGACTCCTGTTTCAGAAATGTGACTAAAACTACATCCACTCAAACGGAGATAAAAGGTACTGCAGATGCTGGTTCAACTCCCCCTCCCATTCCTCAGACGACATGTCCATCCTGGGCCTCCTGCAATGCCACAGTGATGCCACCCGAAGGCTGCAGGAACAGCAAATCATTTTAAGCCTGGGAACCCTGCAGCCCAATGGTATCAATGTGGATTTCACAAGCTTCAAAATCTCCCCTCCCCCAACCGCATCCCAAAACCAGCCCAGCTCATCTTTCTGATGAAGGGTCTAGGCCCGAAACGTCAAGTTTTCCTGCTCCTATGATGCTGCTTGGCCTGCTGTGTTCATCCAGCCCCACGCCTTGTTATCCATTCAAACGGATCAGCTTTCGGTTACTAGATTAAATAACTAACTTATCATAAAGATTAGCACTGAAATTAAGTTTAATTACCACTTACCCTTTGCAATTTACCCCTTGAAACTCCCTGTTTTCATCCAACTCCAAAGCACTCTCATTTAGCCAAGCAACACTCATTGTGTAAGAATGGAGGGATATACCTATGAGCAAAAGGCTAAACAGGTTCGGACTCTACTCATTGGAGTCTATAAGAATGAGGGGTGAGCTCATTGAGACATATAGGATTCTTGAGGGGCTTGACATGGTAAAAGCTAAGAGGATGTTTCCCCTCATGGCAGAGTGTAGGACCAGAGGATGTAGTCTCAAAATTAGGGGGTGCCAATTTAGAGATGAGGAGGATTTTTTATTTTCTCAGAGGGTTGTGAGTCTTCAGAATTCCTTGTCACGGAGAGCTGTGGGGGCAGACATAGATAGAACATAGAACATAGAACATAGAACAATACAGCGCAGAACAGGCCCTTCGGCCCTTGATGTTGCGCCGACCTGTGAACTAATCTAAGCCCATCCCCTACACTATCCCATCATCATCCATATGCTTATCCAAGGACTGTTTAAATGCCCCTAATGTGGCTGAGTTAACTACATTGGCAGGCAGGGCATTCCACGCCCTTACCACTCTCTGAGTAAAGAACCTGCCTCTGACATCTGTCTTAAATCTATCACCCCTCAATTTGCAGCTATGCCCCCTTGTACTAGCCAACGTCATCATCCTAGGAAAAAGACTCTCACTGTCCACCCTATCTAATCCTCTGATCATTTTGTATGTCTCTATTAAATCCCCTCTTAGCCTTCTTCTCTCCAATGAGAACAGACCCAAGTCCCTCAGCCTTTCCTCATAAGACCTTCGCTCCAGACCAGGCAACATCCTGGTAAATCTCCTCTGCACCTTTTCCAATGCTTCCACATCCTTCCTGTAATGGAGCGACCAGAACTGTAAGCAATATTCCAAGTGAGGCCGCACTAGCATTTTGTACAGTTGCAGCATGACATCATGGTGCCGGAACTCAATCCCTCTACCAATGAAACCTAACACACCGTATGCCTTCTTAATAGCATTATCAACCTGGGTGGCAACTTTCAGGGATCTATGTACCTGGACACCAAGATCCCTCTGCACATCCACACTACCAAGAATCTTTCCATTGACCCAGTATTCTGCCTTCCTATTATTCTTCCCAAAGTGCATCACCTCACATTTATCTGCATTGAACTCCATTTGCCACCTTTCAGACCAATTCTGCAGTTTATCCAAGTCTCCCTGCAACCTGCAACATTCTTCCACACTGTCCACCACTCCACCGACTTTAGTGTCATCTGCAAACTTACTAACCCATCCACCTATATCTGCGTCCAAGTCATTTATAAAAATGACAAACAGCAGTGGTCCCAAAACAGATCCTTGTGGCACACCACAAGTAAACGGACTCCAGGCTGAATATTTTCCATCAACCACCACTCTTTGGCTTCTTTCAGAAAGCCAGTTTCTAATCCAAACTGCTAAATCTCCCTCAATCCCATGCCTCCGCATTTTCTCCAATAGCCTACCATGTGGAACCTTATCAAAGGATTTACTGAAATCCACGTAAACCACGTCAACTGCCCTACCCTCATCCACATGCTTGGTCACCTTCTCAAAAAACTCAATGAGGTTTGTGAGACACGACCTGCCCTTGATGAATCCATGTTGACTATCTCCAATCAAATTGTTGCTTGCCGGATGATTATAAATCCTATCTCTTATAATCCTTTCCGAAACTTTTCCTACAACAGATGATAGTTTCTTGATCAGTCAGAAAATGAAGGGCTATGGGGGAAATGCAACGAAGTGGATATGAGAAATGTTGGATCAGCCATGAATAGTGGAGTATACTCGAGGGACTGAACAGCCTACTCCTGTTCCTATTTCTTATGATCTTATGTCCTCACTTCTTCCTTCTGCATCCTCATTCTATCTTCTGGCATTCTCACTTCCCCCTGCTGAATCACATTTCAATTAGTGTTTTTTTTTCTCTGCTCATCCGCAGTGCATCCTTTGCATTTGTTATCATCAATATTTTATGTGATGACGTCACCAGTTTGGAATTGTGCACATACATGTTTTAAGACTAGCATTCATGTACAGTTACCCCAGCTATGGGTGTCAGCAGCCACTGCCTTCTTTTTATTTTGCAGTTCCCCAATGAAAGACTGATACAAATTAGCCATTAGTTTAAAATCCAAGTAAAAAGCAATCACAGACTTCTCATCACAAAGCTTCTTGAAAAGTTACACCCATTCTTGGATCAATTGACTGAGTTGAAGCTATGATTGGATTTTCAAGCCAAACCAAACATTCATAATGATAACTACTGTCATAATAAAAATTTCCAACTACGTTGCTCAAAAATGACAGAACAAGAATGGTACCTTATTTCAGTTTCAAAGCAGAATGCATGTCAAACAATGGAGGGGATTAGGTGTCGAAAACACTTTAAATTCAACTTTCAACTGCGAGGTTTATACAACAGCTGCATGGGTCAGTTGATTTAAATCAAAGCAATAAAATGGCTGTGGAGGTTTTTGATAGAATGTGGAGCTGGAGGTCAGGCAGCATCAGAGGAGAGTCCATGTTTCAGGCTTAGACCCTTCATCAGGACTTTAGTTACATGTTTAATGCATTATGGTCCTTTCACCAGTAGGAAAATATTATCAGGTATGACGAAACTGATTCAATAGTGTTCAATGTAAAAGTCTTAAATTCGCAGGACAGATACCTTTGATCAATCAGTGCTTTGGAAACTTACATTACTACGCAGTGTACAGTAGTGAAACTTGAAGGTGCCAAATCAACTTTTACTTTTGTTTGAGTGTGTTAGTCGCTCCACAGAAAATTTCCCCCAAAGGTAGAGCTTCAACTTCAACATTTGTAGAATCCATTCCATAGAGGTATTTTGTGAGCCCTTCTAAAATTGACACCAACAGGAGGCAATTTTTCCATTGTCTTCACAGTGGGAACACAGACTTTGGAAGAGGTGCGTGTTAGTTTTGTGGGCAATGCCTTCCTGACCTGTCCAGTGGTCACACTGAAATGGTATGGGGCCAGGAAGACAGAAGAAAACTGTTTCTCCAATAGAAAAAAAAAATCAGCATTTGTCATACAATTTGCACCTCCTATGGTAGACAAAAGCTCTCTATATGTATGATGAAAGGATGTGAAATGAATAAACGAACAAGTAACAAATATCAATGAAGCCTGGTAATTAGGCACAAAAAAGCTTTTCTGCCAAACAATAGATATATGAAATAGACATGTCAGAATTAATTAATGCTGAGGTGTACAACTTCTTTTAAGAGGAGGCGGATAGGCATTTAACTATAGAGTGACTTAAAGACTACAGTAATCCATAAAATTATCTTTTATCAGTGCTCTGTGAGTCATTATGGTTCCACTTCTATTTTGATCCTTGGAGGTGGAACTGGGGGAGGATGTTGCCATTATCAGTGGCATGTAACATATGCATTCGAATTCGCCATTCACATTCTAGACCTTTAGTTCAATTACTTGAAAGGCATATTAAAAAATCCACTATCTCTTGGGAACGTTGTTTACAAATACTTCTTTCATGATACTTTATAGGTTGAAATCATGCTTTATGATACTAGCTGATGTTAAAATCTTTGTGAAGAGTTGTTTCTCTGTCGCATTAACAAAACTAGTGACATTTGTTAAAGCAGGAGAGAAATTTAATACATATGTATGAATGTGACAGTTATATAACACAATGCAATCACAGCTCACTAAATGACAAAATCATAAATAGTAATTGCTTTATTTAAACTATTAAAAGGAAGACTTCAGGCCCCAATTGTCTTGTCGTGTTCCACATTTTTGTAATGTTCTTAATTAAGTTAAAGAATGACATAGTTATTCAAACCAAAGGCTGACTTTTTTAAGGATTTTATTACTAACATTCAATTGTCTCAAACCTCAAAATTGGGTCAATGGGTTGAGGAATGGCAGGTGGAGTTTAATTTGGATAAATGTGAGGTTATTCATTTTGTAAAAAGACAAATAAGGACAGAAATTATACAATTAATGGTGGGGCTCTGAGCAGTGTTGTAGAACAGAGAGGCCTAAGCATTCAGGCACATCATTCTTTGGAATTTTCAGCAAAGGTAGACAGGGTTTTTAAGAAGGCATTTAGCACACTTGCCTTCATTGCTCATACGTTTGATTATAGGAGTTGGGACGTCATGTTGCGGTTGTACAGGATGTTGGTGAGGCTTCTTCAGGAGTGCTGAGTACAGTTCTGTTTCTCTATTAGTATTAAACTGGAGAGGGCTCAGAAAAGATTTACCAGGATGTTGCTGGAAATGGAGAGTTTGAATTATAAAGAGCGCTGGACAGGCTAGGACCCTTTTTCACTGAAGTATAGGAGGTGGAATGGTAACCTTATAGAGATTTATAAAATCATGAGGGGTATAGATGGGTTTAATGGTGGTTGTCTTTTCCCTAGGTGGGGGATTTCAAGACCAGGGGGCACATTTTTAAGGTGAGAGGAAAGACATTTTAAAAAGACATGAGGGGCAAATTTCTTACACAGATTGTGGTTTGCATGTGGAATGAACTTCCTGAGGAAGTGGGGGATGTGGTACAATTACAACATTTAAAAGACAAACATCTTTTAATTATCACAATTGATGAATATATGAATAGGAAAGGTTTGGAGAGACATGGGCCAGGGCAGGCAGTTGGGACTAGTTTATTTTGGGATTATGTTCGGCATTGACTGCTTGGAGCGAAAGATTTGTTTCCGTGTTGAATGACTCAATGACTGTATGACATGAGGGGCAACATTTTTATACAGAGAGTGGTTTGTGTGTGGAATGAACTGCCAGAGGAAGTGATGGATGCAGGTACAGTTACAATATTTTAAAAACATTTGGATAAGTTCATGAATAGGAAAGGTTCGGAGGGATATGGCTGGATGCAAAGGTTTCGGATTAGCTTAGTTTGGGAACATGGTCAGCGTGAACTGATTTTGACTGAAACATCTGTTTCCATATGGTATGACTCTATACTCTTGAACGATGTTGCATTTATAACCTGGGTTACATTACTATTTTATTGCAACATATTATAACATAATAGTCATGCTATGGATTAGTAATCTAAAATGTTGGTCTAAAGATCCAGAGAACCAATTGCATTCCTTGGTCACCACCACTGAGTGTTTCCTATGGTACGGGCAAGATGAATCTACTAGAGGATGGTATATAATCAGAATGATGTGGCTCTGTAAAATCTTTAACATTGAAGTTGAACTCCACAAAATCTAATGATATCAGATTTAATGTATTTAATAATATGGAAACCTATTGATTATTGCCTACGACCTTCCATCGTCTGATGAATCATTCCTCCTCTATGTTGAAAATCATGGAAAAAGAACTTGAGGTAGAAAGGTTGAAGAGAGTATTCTGGGTTTTAGATATTATTGTCCATCATAAACAGTTGTCTGCTAGCATTGCTTTCTCTCCAGCAGTGCCTTGAAGAGAGGTGGACACTTGACACAAATTACAGCATGTGGCAAGGGTTTGAATGTTGAATATTTTAAGATGGGGATGTTGTTGTGGTGCAGCTACCACATGTCTCTGGCTTAATTGATTAAACAACCTGTTTGTCTACAATACAAATGCACCTTCCAAGCCATCAATTCTGGGAAGGGTCTAAAACCCAGAGACACCACTCACTGCAGGGAAAGGCTCAGAGACACCGCTGCTGACTATGTTGGCCAAGTCATAAATCACATTACTGCCAGACTGGGCCTGCACCTGATGGTGAAAGAATAAACATGGCTGAAAATCCTATTTGATTTCACCCATTGAGTAATAGGGAGACAGTTATAGGGAGAGGCTGAAAAGGCTAGGGTTTTTTCCCCTGGGCCATCAGAAGCTCAGGGGTATATAGAGGTTTTAAAAATTATAAGGGGCATGGATAGGGTGAGTAGCCAAAGTCTTTTTCCTCAGGTGGTGGAATCCAAAACTATAGGGCATCGATTTAAGATGAGTGGGGAAAGATTTAAAAAGGATTTGAAGGTTAATGTTTTTCATGCATAGGATGGTGTGTGTATGGAACAAGCTGCCAGAGGAAGTGATGGAGGCTGGTACAGTTACAACATTTAGAAGGCACCTGGATGGGGATACGAATAGGAAGGGTTAAATGCTGGCCAAATGCTGGCAAATAGGAATAGGTCACATTGGGATGTCTGGTGGGCATGGACAAGTTGGACCAAAGTGTCTTTTACTGTATTGTATAACTCTATTACTCCATCTGTCAGACTCGTCTGTCCATTACAGTGTTGGCGGAAGTAACGATAGAGCTATCCATGTGAAGATAAAATCCCATTTTCACTCTGAACACCTATTGTATTGTATGGGATAGATTGAGATCAGATTGAGCAGTTCAAAACTGAACTTGGGTGAGGCACTGAGAGTCATCAGCAATGACCGGATTATATTCAACCACAAATTGTAATCCCATGTCCCTTTGTATTGCTCATTCTACCATTACCTTCAAGTGAGGAGATCAACTCTAGTTCACTGAGAAATGTAGCAGAGAGGTGTTTTAGGACTTGGCGATAAGAAGAGATGGCACACCAGATTGTATGTGCATTAGAGGAGTTTTATTCACTGCTTTAAAATGTCTGCACTCTCAGACTTACAGCAGCTTGTCTCAGTTTTGTTTGTCTTTCCAAATGACTGAACTCTAGCTGAACTAATCACACACAATGAGCAGTGAACATCAGAGAACAGTCAACAGACACACATAAACTGCAAACAGTTGTATACTGTATTTCCCCCTGTATTCTAAAGATTTTATTTTAAATGAAACCATTCTAAACAGCAAACATATGTACATGAAATTATTTCTTAGGGAACGGCATGTCTGTGTTTTTTGAAGTACAAAAGTAGCTTTTGCAATATGAAGGTTTCTGATGACAATACTGAAGTCCACAAATTTGTGGCTATGGTTGTGCCAGGTCAATTCAGTTGAATCAAGCAATGAGATACACGACTCGGAAGTTGTAGTAGTTAAGACGACCCAACCATCTGTAGATGTGTAGATGACCAGATCCTAACATTACTAACAATATGGACCATGCTTGGTGCTTGTTATGGGGAATAAACCTACTACCACGGAGATACATGTGCAGATGTTCACAGAAGTTGATACATTCTAGAGCTTCCCTCTCTTCAGTAGAGAATTTGCATTCGGTTTCCAACTATGTGTTTGATACATATGAAATTAGTTGTTTTCTTCAGTGCATTACTCCAATCATATTTTCTGGTGAATTTATTATGATACAGGTTCTGGACGTGGCTTAAAATGTGAGAGTTCTGGCAGAGATGTTATCTTTGGCCTTAATATGACATATGTATTTTGTTGCCTTTCTCATTGTGCACTGTTCTGCAGTAGCTTTGCAGTGGTTCCACAATCTCTGCTACTTACACATTACTGTTACCAAGAAATTAAACCTCCCCTCAAAGTCTGACAATACCGACAAAACAATCTTCTGGAATGCACGAGTTGCTGAACTCAGTGTATAGGCTATCCTGCAGTTCTGAAACACACTTGCAGGAGAAACAAAGGTTTTAAAATATCAGAGATAGCAAGAACTGCGGATGCTGGAGCCAGAGATAACACAGTGTGGAGCTGGAGGATAACAGCAGGCCAGGCAGCATCAGAGGAGCAGGAAAGTTGACATTTCGGATCGGGACCCTTCTTCAGAAATGGGGAAGGGGAAGGGAGTTCCTCCTCTCTCTATCTATTTCTGAGCCCCCTTCCCCCTCCCCATTTCTGAAGAAGAGTCCTGAACTGAAATATCAACTTTCCTGCTCCTCCAATGTTGCCGGGCCTGCTGTGTTCCTCCAGCTCCACACTTGTTGGAAGATATCAGTTTTGCTCAAGAAGTGGTAGCAATCGATAGCTCCATCTCACATCAAACTTTGTCAAGACTATGAAGCCATGAACTGATCTCAATTGTTTTTAGACAGTCAAAAATGGCTGTTTTCTGGAATGATAGCTTTTCTGACCACCTTAAAGTTGAAATATAGTCTAAATTTGCCATTTTTACCTCACACAATGACTAGGTTTATGATCCACGGTGATGACATGACTCACTCAAAGACTTCTCGTCATTTCAGCACCTATGAAACTTCGGCATGGATTTCAAATCAAAGTAATCTCAAATTTTGAAAAATTGGCAGAGTTGGCTTGCTGATGGAAGGGATATGACAGCGCCCTTTAATCTCCTAAAATCCATTAAACAATGTACAATACCAATATGGGTGTAATTTAGTTTAGTTTGAGCTCTGATAGGGCCTTCAAGTTTGAAACAATCTTCCAAAAGTTCAAAGTATGAATCTAAGTATGAAATATGAATGAAAATACTTGCGAGCAGATTATCAAATTTGAAAGAAGAGGGAAGCCAGGCACAGGAATATACAACTGAACAAAATTTCAAGAAAAAAGCTTTCATGTAGATCAGAAAGAAGTATGATGGGTTTACAACAGCACAACTGGAAAGCTTGCTCACTTTCTCTCTCTATTTCTCTCTCTCTCTCTCTCTCTCTCTGTGCTTTTTTTTTCTCAGCCTCTTGGACAACACCTAATGAAAAACCAATCGGAGAAACATCCATTCACTGAGAACGCAAAGATTTCACTCCTATGGTGGATACAATTCACCATTTAAACAACTCTGGCTCTGGGTAAACCTAACAACTGAAGAACTTTAAGAACTTTAGTAAACTGCATATTAACAATCTTTCCTTTTTGTCCTAAATGCTCTTCCCTTTCTAAAATTTATACCTGTGCTTGTAGATATATCTGATGTTGAGTTTTATTATTTTCTTCGGGCTTAGTTAACAACAAGATTCTGCTTTCCTCCACTCGAGAAAACCTTGTAATTGGCTCCTTTATTTTTCAACCAGCAGAGTGCATTACATTTGAAGTGTGTTATAGCTGCTTGCTAAAAAAGAAGAAAAATCTTTGTTCGAACCAACCGTGAAGGTTAAAAAGAAGGGAGACAATTCATCCATCCTCACCCAGTGCTAACATTTAACAAATCAATGCTGGCTATCCTTGACTATACATTGCCTTTCTACATGGCAGTTTATTCTGTTCCTCAGAATTTTTTCAAATAATTGCCCATCACTGACATTAGGCTGATTGGCCTGTAATTATTTGATTTTACCTTTCTGTATTTTTAAACAATTATGCAACATTATCAATTCTCTAGTCTTCTGGCACTCAGCCTACAAGCAGAAAAGACTGTAAAATGATGGTAGCAGCCTCTGTTATTTCATCTCTTGCTTCTCTGAACAACATGAGAAACTGTTTTCGCCAAACCTGGTAATTTATCTATTGCTAAGTGACTGGCCTTGACACCAAGACAGGCTTTGACTGAATGTGGGATCTAGAACTCCTTGAAAAATGGAATTCAAGGGGAATCAAAGAAAAAATTGACACTGGCCTGAAAAAGGAAGATTGTTGTTAGACGCCAATTATCTCAGACCCAAATCACTGCAAATTTTCTTTGGCTGAATCATCTTCAGAAGTTACATTCCCTCACCCATATGTTTAGAAGTGAAAAGTTCACTGATGATTGTGCAATGTTCACTTCCATTCACAAATCTTAAGATAATGAAAATGTCTGTGTTTGCGAAAGATGGGTCCAATATTCAGGCCTGAATTGATAGGTGGACAGTAACATTTATGGCATTCATTCCATTGAGGCCATTCAGCCTATCAAAGCTGCACCGACCTGCAAAGAGCATCCCACACAGACACAGCCACCCAACTCTATCCTGCAATCTCACATATACTGTGGCTCATCCATGTAGCCTACATATTGCTAGACACTACTGACAATTTAGGATTCCCAACCCACCCAAAACTGCACATCTTTGGACTGTGGGAGGAAACTGGAGCACTCGGTGGAAACCCTCGCAGACACAAGGAGAATGTGCAAGCTCCACCCAGAGGGTTGCCTGAGGGTGAAATTAAACCCAAGTCCCTGGCACAGTGAAGTAGCTGTGTTAACCAATGAGCCATTGTGCCATCCATTTGTATCACACAAATGCCAGACCATGATCTTCTCCAAAACAAGAGAATCTTAAATGACTGGCAGGATGTCTGATCAGATAATTGTTGAAGTGTTTACTATTGCAAGTTTTTATGGAATTTATAAATCAATATATATCAAAACATTTTCTCTCATTCTAAGGATAAATTAAATGTGATCATCAGAAATGTTTCTTGAAATATCAATTTTAGTTAAAGAAGAACTTGCTAATAATAATGTTTTTGCCATCTTTATGATATTTCAAATTGCTTCATAGCCAATTCAATACCTTTTTGATGTAGTCATTATGTAGGTAAATGTGTAGCCGATTTTCAGACACCAAGGTCTCACAACAGCAATTGAGATTGCATGAACTGGTGTTTGTTCAATTCAGCTGTAAACGTTTGGGAAAATCAAGCAGTTCCCTTTACATATTTGCTGCAACAGATATCTCTTTAAAAATTATTCAATGATTCATCCTCATCTGTAACATTCATTTATTTTAATAACAACTTTCGCCCTTGGGAAAGGTTCAATGTTCATGTATTAATAGTGAATTCAGTGTGTTTTTTCAGACTGAATTATTTAGTGTTTGCTCTGTGAACTTCTGCTCTTTTTTTGTATCTTGCAATCTGTAACTTACATTTTTCTGAAGAAATTGTTCTCTTGAGTCGGACGTATTGATTTTATACAGTGAAAAAATGATGAAACTACAACTAACTCTGGGAGTTTCTGCAGAGGCTTGGATTTGACTTTTTTGATAAAAATTGGTAAATTTAAGAAGATGGACAAGGATTAAATTGTCATGACTAAAACTAAAATATGGAATCCTAATAAACACATTTTTACTTTGCGCAAATAATTATGTGCAGGCAAATGTATAAAATTGGTGTTGCTTTCTTAGGAGTTTGGCTGGTCCCAATGTCCCTCAGTATCACTACAGGCTTGCTCACATCTACCCAGGGACATGTGGCCACCCATCCTTTAGATACAAATTCACAGCACATCTCAGGGACTCGTTGAACCTCATCCACACTCTCAGGAGGTCGTTTCCAGGGAGTTGCTAGATGCTAGCCCACTTTGCTATGTTCGTTGCCTGACTCACATTCCCCACATGGAATGTATGTGCCCTGATGAATCCAGCTGAGGAAGGGTCCCAGCATTTTCCTCACTCACATGAGTGCTCAGTTTCCCATGCCTCTCCCAATCTTTATCCGTACCAGTTGGTTGACAGGTGACTAGGCCAGGATTTATTCTGGAGCAGGGGTGTGTGGATCATTGTCATTTTCAGCCAGTGTAGCTCCCTGCCTTGATACAGTCACTCTCTGCTTCTGGAGGTGTATTCTTCATAGAATCCCTGCAGTGTGGAAACAGGCCCTTCAGCCCAACAAGTCCACACCAAACCTCAGAGCATCCTGCCCAGACACATGCCCCTATTACCTACCCTATCTACACATCCCTGAACACTACAGGCAATTTAGCATGGCCAATCCACCCAGCCTGCACATCTTTGGACTGTGGGAGGAAACCAGAGCACCCAGAGGAAACCCACACAGACATGGGGAGAATGTGCAAACTCCACACAGACAGTCGCCCGATGGTGGAATTGAACCCAGGTCCCTGGTGCTGTGAGGCAGCAGTGCTAACCACTGAGCCACTGTGCCGCCCTTAAAGGGAGGGGAATGGATACTTTCAACTCTTCAAGGAAAACTGTTTCATGGAGATCTTTGCAAGCAGTTCTTATCTTAAGTGAAGAAGAGGAGTCATACTGGAATCAAAATGTTGACTCTGTTTTCTCTCCATGGATGTTGCCAGACACATTGAGTTTCTCCAACATTGTAGTTGTTTCTTTCAGAATTCCAGCTCTGTACTATTTTGCTTTTACTCTCATAATGCAGTACACTTTCATTAGGCATGATCAGAACCAGGGTTCTGAGGAGTAAGATAAGGATATTGACTGAGAGGAACATCACTTTCAGCATGGTATGGTGATGCATTGTAGGATGTAACAAGCTCTACAGAATTTAATTGCTACCCACTTCCAAGAGACTATTCCCTGAAATTAGCTTTTTTGTTGTTGCAAAGGCAAGCAGCCCCTGCTTTTGTTCCAAAAGCAAATACATTTCTTTATGAGTTTTATTCTTTGCCTTTCCTGTTTTGCAATAAACATTACTGTTATCAACTATTTGAAGGCTTTACAACATCTGCTTCTCCCACAAAAATATTGCTGCTGATTGGTGTTAGGGAAAAAGAAAAAATCATTCATGCACTGTTAAATGAACATTCTATGCTTAGTAAACTTTAATGTCCAAAGTGACACAGTCAATGCTTTTGGACTATTTTCCAAAAGAACAACATGATATGAGGCAGAGTTTGTTCATAAGGTATTGATCATTACCCATTTTTAAATGACTTCACATGCCCTGTGTAACACATAGATAGAATGAACCATTGCTCCCAGAAAAGTGTGTAGCCATGGATAAATACACTGCCACACACACAAGGTGGCTATAAGTGGGGAACATGAGCAGAGGCAAGGACCTATCACAAGACATTCCCATTAAATTTGCAACCAGTAATCTCCTCATTAGGCCTTGCTGCAGTCATGAATCTAAGAGTCGAAGTATTTCTGAAGTCTGTAGCTATGCAAGATAACCAATGTCTTGCTGCTGTAACTTCTACCATCCATGGTACGTATGATTTCCAGTTAAGCCAGTCCCACATCTAAAATGACAATCAGACATGAAACGATTGTAAGTGCATATATTTACTGATGTGAGGTTCTACTTGTGATGGTGTGGCACCTGCGTAGACTCAGAAGCTTTTATTTATCCTTGCCCTCCCACTTTGTGCAGGTGCAGTGCCAGTGTCAGAAGCTGGCATGGAAGGACCTTGCTGTATGAGGGACCCTGTGGCCTAGAAGATTTGGGCAGACAACCACTAGGGCATTTGTGGCTAGAGGCTTAAGTGTGTTGAGAGTGGTCTGCACAGTACGTGCTCCCAAGTTTAATCTAGATATGCATCTACTGAGGTGAAGGGATCTGAGTTGTTGGAGGCAGCAGGGGAAAACCTTGTCAGTGTGTGCCGTGAGCTTTTTGCTCAGGAGCTGAGGGATTCAGGGTCTGGCCTGTTAAGTGCAGAGACCGTGGGGTGCTGCAGGTGCCTGAAAAGAGGAGAGGGAATAAGTTGTAAAATAGGGATAGATGCTTGAGCATGTTACAAATGCAGCGGTGGTAATGGGAGAACAAAGCAGCATAACACAACACAACTTCCTTGGTTACCTTCACATGGAGGTCTCAGCATTCGCAGATGAACGGTCATGATAGTCTTCTACTAATTCAACAACTTTCTCCTTGTAGGGGGTGAGGAGTTGATTGGCATCCAGCCACTGTTCTCTTTTCCCTGTGACCTAACATGAGACAGTTACTCCTGCAATAAGATACATGGAGCAATTAAGTGAGATGAAAATGATTGGAAGAAAAGTTATTTGATGAACAAGAGTAGAATAGGTGCTGAGGTGACCTGTGTGAATATGTAGGAAGCATGGAGGACAGGAAGACTTATCCATTTGGAAGGATGAGGTGGGTGAGAGTCATTGAGAGTAGGTGCTGCATGAAATAGTGAAAACAGTATATCATTAGCATTGGTGGGTAGCCTGGGAAGTGGTAGAATTGAAGTGTGAGGTAGCAGAGAGAAGATGATGATACTTACTCGTGAGGAGCACAGAAGATCATTGACCTGTTTAAGGTCATGCTGTGCATTTCTTCTGACTGTGGTAATGGCATTGATTCAGGTGACTTTGTCTGAGAAGGCCAGCATTGTTTGGTGCCATGGTTTCTATTGGTACTACCGAGAGAAGAGGATAACTTTCCTTTCCACAACTTCCAGAACCTCCAGGTACAAACTGCCCTTTCTCAGTCATCTCCTTTCACAATGTCATGAAGCAATGTTCTTGGAATGGTCATTTTTGGCTTACAGCACTTGAAGTGATGCACAGTTGGGGATTTAATATGGTGCCTGCAAAGTTAATGTCAGGAAGTCTCAGCAGTAGTAAGCATCTCCATCTCTGTGATCGCACATAGAAAAGATGAGCAGGAACAGGCCATTCAGCCCTTTGAGACTGGTCTGCCATTTAATGTGCTCATCCAACTCAGTATCCTGTTCCACTTTTTCCCTGTGACCTTTGGAACCCTTTAGTCCTAACAACTATAACTCTTTCCTGAAAATTATTCAATGTGGTGGCAGTAATCATTTTCCATTTCACACAATTCAATAAGAAAGGTGCCCTGAAGCCCAGGCAATCAGAGAACCACACCCCAACCCCAACAAACCCTCTTCCCTCTAACTACCAGACAGGTTACTATTATTTAAAAATCATACAACAACTTAACTTTCTCACCAGCCGGAAAGGCTGGTGATTGGGAAAGTGAAGCAATAGGACACAGTAGCCATGAATTGACAAGTTAACGGCCTTCATTGCAGATAATTTGAGTAAATGAGGGTGTCAGCGGTACCAGGCGCCAACTCTCCGACACCTCCTCCTACCGCCCCCTTGATCATGACCCCACCCCCGACCACCAAACCATCATCTCCCAAACCATCCACAACCTCAGCACCTCAGGTGACCTCCCACCCACAGCCTCCAACCTCATTGTTCCCCAAGCTCGCACTGCCCGCTTCTATCTCCTTCCCAAAATCCACAAACCTGACTGCCTTGGTCGACCCATTGTCTCCGCCTGCTCCTGCCCCGCCGAACTTATCTCCACCTATCTCAACTCCAGTTTCTCCCCCTTAGTCCAGGAACTCCCTACTTACGTCCGTGACACCAGCCGTGCCCTCCACCTCCTCCAGAACTTCCAATTCCCCAGTCCCCAACACCTCATCTTTACCATGGACGTCCAGTCCCTATACACCTGCATTCCCCATACAGATGGCCTAAAGGCCCTCCGCTTCTCCCTGTCCCAAAGGCCTGACCAGTCCCCTTCCACTGACACCCTCATCTGCTTAGCCGAACTCGTCCTCACCCTCAACAACTTCTCTTACAATTCCTCCCACTTCCTACAGACAAAGGGAGTGGCCATGGGTACCCACATGGGCCCAAGCTATGCCTGCTTCTTTGTAGGTTACGTGGAACAATCCCTCTTCTGTACCTACACTGGCCCTAAACCCTACCTCTTCCTCCGTTACATTGATGACTGTATCGGCGCCGCCTCATGCTCCCACGAAGAGATTGAACAGTTCATCCACTTCATCAACACCTTCCACCCCAACCTTAAGTTCACCTGGACCATCTCTAATACCTCTCTCTCCTTCCTGGACCTCTCTGTCTCCATCACCGGCAACCACCTAGAAACCGATATCCATTTCAAGCCCACTGACTCCCACAGCTACCTAGAATACACCTCCTCCCACCCACCCTCCTGCAAAAATGCCATCCCCTATTCCCAATTCCTTCACCTCCGCCGCATCTGCTCCCAGGATGAGGCATTCCACTCCCGTACATCTCAGATGTCCTCATTCTTCAAGGACAGCAACTTCCTCCCCTCAGTGGTCGAGAATGCCCTCGACCGGGTCTCCCGCATTTCCCGAAACTCATCCCTCACACCCCCTCCCCACAATAAGAACTAAAACAGAATCCCCTTCATCCTCACGTACCACCCCACCAACCTCTGGATCCAAAGCATCATCCTCCAACACTTCCGCCATCTGCAATCCGACCCCACCACCAAAGACATTTTTCCCTCCCCGCCCTTATCTGCTTTCCAGAGGGACCCCTCTCTCCGTGACTTCCTTGTCCGCTCCACACTCCCCTCCAGCCCCACCACACCCGGCACTTTTCCCTGCAACAGCAGGATGTGCTACATCTGCCCCCATACCTCCCCCCCCCACCCCACCCCTATCCCAGGCCCCAAGACTTTCCACATCAAGCAGATGTTCACCTGCACATCTGCCAATGTGCTATACTGCATCCGCTGCTCCGTTGTGGCCTCCTCTACATCGGAGAAACCAAGCGGAGGCTTGGGGACCGCTTTGCAGAACACCTATGCTCGGTTTGCACTAAACAATTGCACCTCCCAGTCGCAAACCATTTCAACTCCCCCTCCCATTCCTCAGATGACATGTCCATCCTGGGCCTCCTGCAGTGCCACAACGATGCTACCCGAAGGTTGCAGGAACAGCAACTCATATTCCGCTTGGGAACCCTGCTGCCCAATGGTATCAATGTGGACTTCACAAGCTTCAAAATCTCCCGTCCCCCTACCGCATCCCAAAACCAGCCCAGCTTGTCCCCACTTCCCTAATCTGTCCTTCCTCCCACCTATCCCTTCCTCCTACCTCAAGCCCCACCCCTATCTCCTACCTACCAGCCTCACCTCGCCCCCTTGACCTGTCCGTCCTCCCTGGACTGACCTATCTCCTTGCTACTTCCCCACCTACACTCATCTTCACTGGCTCCATCCCCGCCTCTTTGACCTATCTGTCTCCCCTCCACCTATCTTCTCCTCTATCCATCTTCTATCCTCCTCGCACTCTCTCCTTATTTATTTCAGAACCCCCTTTCCCTCCCCAATTTCTGAAGAAGGGTCTAGGCCCGAAACGTCAGCCTTCCTGCTCCTATGATGCTGCTTGGCCTGCTGTGTTCATCCAGCTCTACACCTTGTTATCTCAGATTCTCCAGCATCTGCAGGTCCTACGATCTCTGATGGCAGGGAATGTCACTTTGAAGCTGACCAGTTGAAATTCTAAGTGCTGGCTAAAAAGGCTGAAAACCTTTAGTAAATGAAAACACTACCAACACTAGGTTTAACTTCTGGGATAATCAAGCTGAAGGGGAGAATGTTCTCAGATGCAAGACTTCAAAGTTAAAGCACATTAGAACCAGGAAAGTTCTGACATGACGTATTTTGGGGTCCCTTTAAAACTTATTTTTACTTGCATTCTCTGTGTAGTGTGAGATCTTATTCCACTCTTGCATCTGTACTAATTTGATTTTCCCAAACATAAAGACATTCCAGTAAACAAGACAAAAGGAATGTGACAATAAAGACTACCTAGGTCATGATGTTCCATAATCTGATGCCAAAGAACTAGGAAGGATCATGTGTACCCTGCTGTCAATGCAGTGTTAGAAAAATAAAAGCTTTCCTCACAACAAGAATGTATACTCACTCAGAGATAGTAACAGCTGCTGATGCTGGAGTCAGGGATAACACAGTGTGGAGGTGGACGAATACAGTAGGCCAGGGAGCATCAGAGGAGCAGGAAAGCTGACGTTTTGGGTCGGGACCCTTCTTCAGAAAAAAAAGTACAGAGAAGCTGTTGTCTGACAGTTCTCAATAAAAACGTATAATCAAAAAGAACCAACTCTACTCACTATTGTAGATTTACAAAAAAAAAACTAGCCGCTTAGCTGTTCCCCTGCTGTGATCTCCTCACACTGGTTTCTCCAAGGTCAGCTGTGAATTTGAGATAACAAGGTGTAGAGCTGGATAAACACAGCAGGCCAAGCAGCATCAGAGGAGCAGGAAGGCTGATGTTTCGGGCCTAGACCCTTCTTCAGAAAATCCCGTCGGGTGCGAATTTCACTGTTCGTTTATTTTTCTTAGATGGTCTCTGATGTCCTGAGGTACTTGAAATCAAACAGCAAAGGCAGTAGCTGTGAAGGTTCACTGCTGGCTCAGACAGCAGTGTAGGTTTCTTTCTCCATTGATTCACTTCCCACTGTGTAATCACTGCCTTTGTCTCCCTTCCTCTGTATTAAAGAGCCGTTGTTTTGATCTTTTTTCTCCCAAAGCTCCAAAACAATGCAACAGCTTATAAAACAGTAATTACTGCTCCTACTATTCAAGGAAATCAGCTCCAACACTGAAAATTCCTCAAAAAAGGAGCAGTTCTTACAGCCGAGATAAAAGGTACTGCAGATGCTGGAGAATCCGAGATAACAAGGTGGGGGGCTGGATGAACACAGCAGGCCAAGCAGCAGCATAGGAGCAGGAAAGCTTGACGTTTCGGGCCTAGACCCTTCTGCTGCTTGGCCTGCTGTGTTCATCCAGCCCCACACCTCGTTAGCTCTTACAGCCACTACTTTTTCCCACTCCCCCCCACCCCCATCTTGGATTACCCAGAAACATTGTTGATTAAAAATAGCGACAGTCCATGTTTATTGAGGATTGTTCACTGCTAGTGGATGATGAACATATCTTGTGGAAGCAGTATCGGCTTTCTAGCTGATGTGTTAGGGAACTGTTTACTGGGTCTTCCTTCAATACCTTCTGGTGCATTCATCAGAAGGAGAGCCTTCCCTGATAAGGAGAGTCCTTTACAAGTTCCACCTACCAAGGACTGCCCTCTTACCCCGGACACATGTTGATCTATTTTATTGCTAGAGATTGGTAGCTTTTGCTGCGTCAATCACCCATTTCAATTCTTCTTGCCAATGGACAGGGGAAAGGTACATGCAGCGTCAGGATAACTGTCTGCACTTTCACATCTTCATCCAAGGTGAGAGGAGAAAGATATAACAGGTATAAATTCTTTTGTGCAGAAGTGGTGTGTGTACGGAATGAGCTGCCAGAGGAAGTGGTGGAAGCCGATACGATTACAACATTTAAAAGGTATCAGGATGGGTATGTGAATTGGACGAGTTTAGAGGTTTATGTGCCAAATGTTGGCAAATGGGACTAGACTTATATCAGCTGTCTGGTTGTCATGGTTGAGTTGGACCGAAGGGTCTGTTTCAGTGCTGTATCTCTATGACTCTATGTAGAAACGTTTTATGACACACCACTGGAGCAGGTAGGACTTGAATTTGGGCCTACTGAGCCAGAGGTAGGAATATTACCATCATGCCACAAGAGCTCTTTCATGAGTTGTACACTTTTTTGGTTTAATTAAAGAATGTATCATGTCTGAACTGCTGTTTCCTAACAAACTCAAGATCTAATAACACCTCACGGACAGATGGCTATCTATATTAGGTAATTGTGGTCATGAAACCCCAAAATCTGACACACCTAAGATAGTAGCAACATCTGTGGTGAACAGGATTTCTACAACTGAGGGACATTTGGAGGGAACATGAAGGGAATACTCTCAGGGAGAAAAATGAAAGGCCCACAGAATGTCAATTTTGATATGAAATTTTACAACACTAGTCAGACCCAACTGGGTAATCCTGCAAATTCTGGCAAGTAACTGACTCATGTTTGTTTGTAATTCAAGTGTATGTAAAATAAAATTGAGTTTAGCAGTTCTGCTTAAAGAAAAAGTCACTTTGTCCGTTGTACATTTAAAAAAATCAGTTATATTAAAGGTGTGAAATGTAATGTAGTTATCCGGATTCATATTCTTTGACTTTTGTATATCAAAATTATTTTATTGAAACAATTGATCTTGTGGCTTCATTTTTTTTTGTTTCAGTACTTCCAAAATTGAACAGGAACAGAATGACATTGTAATTTAACCCTTAAAATTAGGGTGAGGGAGTTGCCTAGGGTGATGTCAAGAAACAATCCTTCACTCAAAGTGTTGTGAAAATCTCTAAATCTCTTCGTTGAACTGTTGAGGTTTAGTCCATTGAAAACTTTAAAACAAAGACTGCTGGATTTTTGCTGTGAGGTGAGCATATTAAGAGTTACAGAACCAATGTTGGTTTATGAGGTTGTGGTACAGATCAGCAATGAGTATCATATCAGACTGAATACTTGACTCCTGCTCTAACATTCCTGAGGGTGATGAATTGACTTCTTCTAGCAACCAATGTTTTTGGTTAATTGACAAATATAGCCCACAAGTCAGCTCAAGATAGGAGTGCTTTACTCTTCTTATGACCCACTTGAGAAGGGGAACTTTCCAGAAAGACCCTCTACTCCAAGGGTCACAGCAAGATCTAATGATTTAATCAAAGCATGCAAAGTCCCTGATTTACCTCTGCTGGAATACAACTAACAGAATACACTGACTAGGATTCTGCACTTAACAAGAGCTATTGCTTATTACAAGTAAGTAAATTCTAATCACAAATAAACAGCTATGAACTATTTATGTATGGCTCTATTACTAAAACTCTAACTGCCTTTTAAGCCACTACACACAAACCTGTGCTGTGAAGTTGCCGGGATAATGCAATTGCCCTTAGGAAAGCCTCACATCAATCATAAATACATGCGTTCAGACAGAAAAAAAATGCACTTACTCCACCCACTGTGTGATCACAGCCCTTTCCCATTTCAATTGCGAATTTACAATCCCTTACACATGAATTTCCTTGTACTTTCTACTGAGCCCATCATACTGAGTTTCCACGTGTTCCCACGTTCCTCTTTGAATTATGATTTTATCTGCGAGTATTCGCCCTCTGAGCCCTGCCCCTACACTCCACTTTATTCAAGCTATCCATCATGATGCACTGGATCCCTGTCAAACCCAGGGTGGTGACCATTGACAATACCCCAAAGGAAAACTTGATGACAACAATTTCTGACCTGAGAGTCCGACCAGAAATCTGGCAACTCCAGCTCACCCTCTGTTCTCCTATGACTAACCTATGTTCTCCACTGTCCAATCATCTCCCTCTCTTATATGGTGATTTTTTTTTTTATCCCATCACAATTATTGTCCGTTCTGCATCCCCTCCCATCCCCAGAATTGATTGTCCCAACTGCCCAATCACAGCAGTGGCTCCTGATAACACCCCTTGACTTCCATTGAGCTAATCTCTGGAATTGACCATGGCCCACCCCGCCACACCCACTCAAATATCTTGGAATGGACGGACCCGATTACTCTCTGACCAGACCCCTGATGGATCTCTGCATGATCCGATCTCTGACGTACAGCAAATCCCCGGACTGGTTACGTTGGACCTGCAGGACTAACCGTGGCCCTCTCCCTCTACTGTTACTGATATGGACCCTCTCATTTGGCCTGATCCAGATGGCCAACCTACTGAGTACAAGCCCTGTAACTGATAGGTGACATACTGTGTGGGACCCCCTGGCCGATATCTGTCTCCCTTGATTTGGCTGAGGATTACTCTCCTGAGACTTTGCGAAATGGTCCTTTGGTTGAAGGATATGAATATTTTTGCCATGTACACTGCTGGCACAAGGTGCATGTGTAACATTGATGTAACATGGTGCCATAGATCAACATGTCCACCCCTTGAAAAATCACTACTGACTGGACAATTTGCTTGACATTGTGTCTGCATGAAAGGCAAGGCAAGAAAGAAGTGCTGGGGCCTTTTAAGTTCTGACTGAGGTGATATAATGCAAACAAGGTAAGGTGAGATGTGTGAGGTGCTGATAGCATCAAAGCATGCTCCAAGTGAGTGGGTGCTGACAGGACAAGCAAGGAGCCAGAGATATAACCTGATACAATCCATGAGTTGGCTGATTTTCACTGTGTAAAGTGTCCTGGCAGCAGCATTTCAATGAAAAGTGCTGTTGTGCTCTACAGTGCAGCATTGAAATGGAGCACTGTGCTGCAAGTGGATTGGAGATGTGTTTCAATGATGCAGAGAGGCTGCTGTCTGTCAGATACCAATCTTTGTGGATGACAGATGTGAGTGGTCAGCGATAGTAGGAACTGCCGATGCTGGAGAATCTGAGATAACAAGGTGTAGAGCCGGATGAGCACAGCTGGCCAAGCAGCATCAGAGGAGCAGGGAAGCTGAAGTGTCCAGACCCAAAACATCAGCTTTTCTGCTCCTCTGCTGCTGCTTGGCTTGCTGTGTTCGTCCAGCTCTACACCTTGTTATCTCAGATGCGAGCGGCCATTGCCTGTGGATCACATCCTGAAAGGTAGTAACTGCTGTGCAAGATGATGGCCCTGGGGAATAGGGGGTGAGCTGGAGTTGCCAGACTTCTGGCCTGCCTCGCAGGTCAGAAATTGTAATCAAGTTCCCTTTTAGTGTATGGGGAATAGGAAAATGCATAACAATCAGGTGATATTAGGTACTAATTAAATGCAAATACATGCACATCTTCCACTCACTACTCACTAGTGAGAATCTCATTTTGCTGTTCAAACCTGGTTATATAATCTGTCCTTTTTTCTCAGCATCAAGAATTTCATTATTACATATCTCGCAATATCTTTCCAACTGATTGGCCAATGCACATGCTGTCTTAAATCTGGGAAGCCTAAATGTAAGATAACTTCCATCTGAAACAAATGGACAAAAGAAAATGATTCATTTGATACCTGCACCGAAAGAACACCAAAAAGCAGTTGCAGTAATCCTTCTCCATCTCTATTTCTATGGAAACATATTAACACTCCATAATCCTTGTCCAATTGGAGTGCTTTATCTTTTGTAGTCTGAGGGTGAGCACTGGGATCTCAACTACCACTTTGTTTTATGATACTACACTAATTTAAGAAGAAATAAGACTTTTGTTCCAGGGAAGGGGAGTACTCTGATGGATTTTTAACATTTGCTGATGTTCAAAGAATGCATTCTTAAATTATTTTCTATCTGACACTTTTTAATTAAACTTAATTGAGGCTGACATTTTCTTTTGATGTAGAAAGTTTCCCTCTTGGCTGTAATGCAAATGAGGAAGATTAGGATTAATAGAAAAAAAAAGGTTAGTAACAGTTTTTGTTGTTGAATAAGAAACTTTGAGTAAAAACAACATTCACAAATGTATTTAAATATACATAGCTGGAAATAGATTATAGTCAAGACATTTTTTTCCAAAAAATGTAGGAATGACAACCAGTTCTGGTTTATGTCAAATCAGATTTGAATTGTTATAGAAGATGTACGAATCTGAACGAAATCAAAGTCAACATTTATTGTTTTTTTTCTCATATCAGACGAAAGATCATCAAGTAGGGACAAAAATATCATAGAATCCTTACAGTGTGCAAGCAGGCCATTCAGCCCATTGAGCCCACACCAACCTTCCAAAGAACATTTCAACTGAACCCACCCCCCCATACTATCCCTGTAACTCTGCACTTTCCATGGCCAATCCTCTTAGCCTGCATCTCCCTGGACAATATGGGCAATTTAGCATAGCCAATCTACCTGGCCTTCACATCTTTGGACAATGGGGGGAAACCAGAGCACCCAGAGGAAACCCATGCAGACAGATGGATACTCCACACAGTTGCTCAAAGGTGGAATCGAACCTGGGTTCCTGGTGCTGTGAAGTAGCAATGCTAACCACTGAGCCACCATACCCCAGGGACATAAGATATTACATAATAAAAACCAAAAGAACTGCGGATGCTGTAAATCAGGAGCAAAAACAAAGTAGCTGGAAAAGTCCAGCAGATCTGGCAGCATTTGTGAAGGAAAACACAGAGTTAACATTCTGGCTCTGGTGACCCTTCCTCAGAACTAATGGTGGCTGGGACCATCAATGCCTGTCCAACTGTCTTTCTCTCTCTTTGGGCCCTATCCTATCGTTTACTCTCTACCCCACCTACCTTCCTATTTTCTGCGTATAAACTGATGTTTTCCCAGCCACCATCAGTTCTGAGGAAGGGTCACTGGACCTGAAACGTTAACTCTGTTTTTTCCTTCACAGATGCTGCCAGACCTGCTGGGCTTTTCCAGCAACTTTGTTTTGTTTCTGACATAATATATTACATTTGGCAAACATCTATAAAATCATTCTTAAGTTTAAAATATCCATTTTTAATTAAAAATTAATCAACAGTCTTAAACTTAGTTAATCCGATAATTCCTAATTTGGAAAGGAAGTAAATGTATTATCTTAAAAAAAGCATGTTTCTATTGAATCCTTCCTTTTTTTCTTTAAATTTCTTTTCTTGAACACTTAAAACTTGAAAGCCATATGTAAATTCCAAATCAAGTGGAATAAAATGAAAAAAAATTCTTATTATTCAAATAAAAACCGAAAGAACTGCAGAAGCTGTAAATCAAGAACAAAAACAAAGTTGCTGGAAAAGCTCAGCAGGTCTTGCAGCGTCTGTGAAGGGAAAAAACAGTTAACCAGCTCTGAGGAAGGGTCACCAGACCCGAAACGTTAACTCTGTATTTTCCTTCACAGATGCTGCCAGTTCTGCTGAGATTTTCCAGCAACTTTGTTTTTGATTCTTATTATTCAGTTTGATTGTATGCTTCCAATGCTATTGAATGTAAGCCTAAAAGTACTGTGCTAAATAGTACTCATATGAAATCTTTAGCATCAGAAGGATATTCCAGAGACTTTTCAAAATTGAATTAAGGAAATTGAAAACCAAGAATGTAGGAAAAGTGTAGATATAACTGATTTGAGGAAATAAACTGAGAATGGATAGGTAGATTTTAGGAAGCAGAGAGAGAAGAAAGAATTTGAATTAAATAACAATTCTTATGATACCTCAAAGCACTTCACAGCCACTTTAATACTTTTGAAATGTTGGCACTGTTGGAATTGGTTGGTAAGACCTCACAAACAGCATTGAGGTGACTTACAAATAAATTTGTTTCTATTCATTTCGTGGTATGTGGGTGTCGCTGGCTGGCCAGCATTTCTTGCCCATCCCTAATTGCCCTTGAGAAGGTGGTGGTATGCTGTCTTCCTGAACTGCTGCATTCTTCCTGCTGTGGGTTGACACACAATGCTGTTGGGAGGGAATTCCAGGATTTTGACCCAGTGACAGTGAAGGAACGGCGATATATTTCCAAGTCAGGCTGTTGAGTGACTTGGAAGGGAACTTGGAAGTGGTGGTGTTCCCATATACCTGCTGCCCTTGTCCTTCTAGATGGTACTGGTCATGGGTTTGGAAGGTGCTGTCTGAGGATCTTTGGTGAATTTCTGCAGTGCATCTTGTAGATAGTACACACTGGTGCTACTGAGCGTCGATGGTGGAAGGAGTGAATGCTTGTGGGTGTAGTGCTAGTCAAATGGCTGCTTTGTCCTGGATGGTGCCAAGCTTCTTGAGTGCTGTTGGGGCTGCTGTCATCCAGGCAAGTGGGGAGTATTCCATCACACTCCTGACTTGTGCCTTATAGAAAGTGGACAGGCTTTGAGGAGTCAGGAGGTGAGTTACTCGCCTCAGTATTCCCAACTTCTGGCCTGCTCTTGTAGCCACTGTATTAATGTGGTGAGTCCAGTTGAGTTTCTGGTCAATGGTAACTCCCAGGATGTTGATAGTGGGGGATTCAGTGACGGTAACACTATTGAATGTCAAGGGACGGTGATTAGATTGTCTCTTATTGGTGATGGCTGTTGCTAGAGAGGTAAATATTGTCAAATGTTCTGGATAAATATAAATGTTCCTATCACGAAACAGCATAAACAAAATCTTTTGCACATCAGTTCAGTTTAACTTTTCATTTAAAAAATGATATCTTCTTCAATGGTGTGCTCCCTTACCACTAACCTGAAGTGCCAATCTAAATCTTGTGCTTAAGTCTCTAAACCAGAAGCATGTCTTGGAAATAGGGGAAAATGTTTGAGGATGGAGTTCCAGAAGTGAGGAGCAAAAATGTTACAAGAATATTCAATGGTAGTACAGTAAAAACAATGAAAAAGAAGTAGGCTAGCATCAAAGGAGCAAAGCATATTAGCAAGAACACAAGACCAAAGGTAATCACTGAGCTTGGACAAGGCAAGAACATGGTGACATTTAGATGAAAGGAAATGCATCTTTGTACTTATTCATATGGATTTAGAGAGCCAATGATTCTTGACAAGATTCACAGTCACAAAGGTAGAGAATTACAAATTAATATCTATAAATGCTAAATGATATCCTTTATCCACAACTGAAAAATTGAAGCATCAAGCAGTTAACAAAATGAACTGTGGAATTTTAGATCAACAACTGTTTCTATAGGGTTAGACCAAAGAAGAACTATTGATTGATTTGATTGATTTATTGCTGTCACACGTATCTAGATACAGTGAAGACTGTTGTTTTGCAGGCTATACAGGCAGATCATACCATACAAAGTGCATCAGGTTAGCAGAACAGAGTGCAGAATACAACCACAAAGAAGGTGCAGACAGAAAGATCAGAATTACCATTTGAGAGGTTCATTCAAAGGTCTGGTAAGAATGGGGAAGAAGCTGTTCTTGAATCTATTTGTATGCCTTTTCAAAGTTTTCTATGTTCTGCCTGATGGAAGAGGGTGGAAGAGAGTAGGAGGGAGACGTTTTTGATTATGTTGGTTTCTTTCTGAGGCAGTGGGTAGTATAGATGGAGTCAATGGATGGAAGGCTAGCTTGCGTGATAGAGTGGATTATGTTCATGACTCTGAATAGTTTCTAGCAGCCTTGGGAAGAGCATTTGCCATACCTTTCTGTGATGCATTCGAATAGGATGCTTTCTATGGTGCATCTATAAAAATTGGTAAGAGTGCTTGTGGACATGCCAAATTTGCCTAGTCCCCTGAGGAAGTAGAGACATTGTTGTGCTTTCTTCACCGTCAAATTGACGTGAGTGGACCAGATTGTTGCTGATCATTGCTTGCAGGCGTTGGACGTTCTCGACTATCTCTACCTCAGCACCATTGATGCAGACAGGGGCGTGCTGTCCACTCTGCTTCCTGAAGTCAATGACCAGCTCTTTTATTCTGCTGACATTGATGGAGAGAGTGTTGTCTTTACACCATGCTGCTAAGCATACAATCTTTTACCTGTATTCTGTCTGGTCATTGTTTGAGATCTGATGGTATCTTCAGCAAATGTGCAAGTGGAGATGGGGTGGAATTTGGCCACACAGATATGAGTGTATAAGGAGTACTGTAGGGGGCTGAGTATGCAGCCTCACAGGACACCAGTGTTGAGGATTATGGTGGTGGAACAATTGTCACCTAATCTTCTTGATTGCGGTCTATAGGTCACAAAGTCAAGGATCCAGTTACAGAGGAGGGAGCCCAGACCTAGGTCTCGGAGTTTAAAGATGAGCTGGTTTGGAATTACAGTGTGGAAGGTGTTAAGCATAAGGTTATAAAGTATTGGATGACATGCGAAGCAGTAGTAATGGGCTAGATGTAGAAAGCTCAGAGGGGATAAGACAAACAAAGTCAGGAAGACTAAAAAGCTGTGAGAAGAGAATAGCAACTAACAAAGGAATCCAAAAATCTACTACAATTTGTTATTGGTTGAAATGAAGCTCATCAAAGCTATCCCATAGGATACTGCCTATCGTAATTGGAGAACTGCACATTGTATAACTCATGACTGGACACAATACCACCACCTTCAGTCCTGAAAAGTGCCCAGTTTATCTCAGATTACCTTGGAACGGTAAGATGTCTCAAAAAGTGAAGCAAATTGCTCCACACTGCTATTAAATAATGGCAGCACTAGTGGTGTTTTCTATTAAGAGAAAGCTACTGTCAAGCGAAAAATACCTTCTACCCAGAGCACAAAGCAGTAATGTGGCAAATGAATTTCAGTTTCAGTGTGGTGCTGGGTATGTACACTGACTGTTCCTAAGACTGGCATGTCATAGGAAACAGCACATCACTTCAGCTGTTCGCACAAAACAGAGTAATGACCATAGCAACCTGTGCTTGCAGAACTCAAAATATAGTATCCATCATAATATGTGAGCTTGTGGTTGGACAATATCTGCTAAACCGTAACAGACCATAAGACCATAAGAAATAGGAACAGGAGCTGGCCATTCAGCCCTTTGAGCCTGCGCCACCATTCAATAAAATCACAGCTGATCCGACATTCCTCCAGTCCACTTTCCTGCCGTTTGCCCCATGACCCTTGACTTCCCAACTGATCAAGAATCTATCTCAGCCTTAAATATACACAAGGACTCTACCCCCACAGCTCTCTGTGGCAAAGAGTTCTAAAAATTCACAACCCTCTGAGTGAAAAATTTCCTCCTCATCTCAGTCTTAAATTGGCACCCTCTTATTTTGAGTGTGTACATTGCTGTTCAATTTATAATTTGTCATTCTTGTGATTCTGTCCCTTTCAATGCAAGACAAAAAACTTTAACAGCAGTTTTAACTGCTTTTATCAGTTCTGAAGAAGGGTCACTGGACGTGAAATGTTAATTCCGATTTCTCTCTACAGGTGCTGCCAGACCTGCTGAGATTTTCCAGCAATTTCTGTTTTTATTTTAGCTCTAACAGCATGTTTCTTTGTTAGCAATACTCAAGTTCTGTATTACCCGGTGAATATTTATTGCACCCTTATTCAAAAGAATGATATAAGGATATAGCAATGGCTTGTCAAATTAATATTTGTAGCACAAAAACATTTGGAGGTGGTAATCAAGGCAATATTTTCAGCCACTTGCACTTGAATTAATTATTAAAAGCAAGCATTAATTTGATAATTAGAAAGGATGTTTAATTAACATGACTAAGTTTTGCATGAAGTAACAGAATGGGCTGGTAGGGTAACGCAGTTGATGCGATCTACATGAACATCGAAAAACAGTTGATGTCGTGTCATATATTAGATTAGCCAACACTTTGATTAGCTGCTATCATACCACGAGTGCCAAATGTCCAAATACATTTTTTGAAATTCTCTTATACTGGTACATCTGTGCAGTCATCCTTGAGTACTGCCCTGAAGTGTCAGTGTAAATTATGTGCTTAAGTCTCTGGAGGGGAATTTGATCCTGCTACTTTTTGACTTCATGACATTTTGTTGGTTTTGAACAATTTATTGCCCATTTTATATTTGGTTTTGAGAAAGTGCTGGTGAGCTCCCTTCTTGAGTACAACCGAATCATCTGCTCTGCTATTTAAGAGGCCAATTAAATGTTAACTCTAAATGGCTGTTTTTGCAACATTCTAACAATTGCATAATCACCATTCCTGTTACAGTACAATGTATTCAATTTAGTAAATTGAATTTAAATTTCCCAGCAGCATGTGAAATTTGAGCCCATCCAGATCATGAGTACAGGACATTGGATAGTAGATCACTGACCCCATGCTAACCTACAGCATCATGGAATGAAAACATTTAGCCTTCATTATGCTGACCAGAGTGAACTGATGCTGGTGCAAGATAATAAAGGTAAGAAAAAGTTATTCATTCCTCACTGTGAAATTCTTCACCTGAATAGTGAACATATACATAATCCTATGTGTAAAAAGTGAAACGCTCATTATTGTTAAGAAAAGTGTTTAGCAAGCTTTTCCAGAGAAAGGTCATAGAACTAGACTAAAAAGCGACATAATGTTCTTTGGAGCATTTTCACACACAAGCCTTGCAACAATATGTTTGTAAAGCATTTTGCACCTATTTGTCCAACACATTTGATGAACATGGTGCTTATTTCAGCAATTGATTCTTGTTGTTTCTGAGACAGGTTATTAGAATTGTCTAAAATTTGCTGAGTTTACATCCTCTCAATTTTACACAGCTACAGTTGCTGTTAATACTCTGTTGGTACATTTATTTATGTTGGCTCTGCGCCTCATTGCCTAGTGCCAATGCCACTTCAGCAGAATAATGGAAATGTCGAACACCACACAGTATGATCTTGCATAAATACTCATGTGTAGACTTTATCTCCCCAGGAACTAGTCATAGCAACTCATATAAACTTTCACATAATTTGGCCAGTGTCAAAAAAATTGGATATCCCAACACCTCACACTACAACCTGAAGCTAGCTATCTTAACTTGAACTCTTTTTCTTATTAAATCAAGACCAGATGTTGAACGAAACTAAGCTTATCCAGTTCAGAAATTTGGAGTCATTCTTTATTTATTTTGCTACGGCATGCAGAAAATCTCATCTGCATTCACTAATGTTCTTCAGTGAAGGAAATCTGTCATCCTTACCTGGTCTAGCCAAATGTGTCTCCAGATCCACAGTAATGTGATTTATTCTAAATTGCCCTCTGGGCAATTAGGGACTGGCAATAAATGCTGGCCTAGCAAGGGATGCCCACATCCCATGAATGAATAAAAAGAAAGACAGGATCATGACTATTTAATATAAGAGAGCTCATTATTTATCCTATGCCAATATTAAGCATACTTTATCAAAGCTAGATGACATGCCAGTACAGAAAATTTACCTAGGTTCATTCTACACAGATATGGGCTTTGTTCTCCTTGAAAAGTGTTTGATTTTTAATTAAGGCTGGATTTCAATGCAGCCAAATGTGACGTTATTCACTTTGGAGCTGTAAAGGGCAGAACAGGCTACTTTTTAAATGGTTACAATCTAAAACCAGCAGAAGTCGAAGAGATTTTTTTGGTCTAGGTGTATAAGTTATTAAAATATCATGAACCCATTTCAGAATATAATCAAAACACCGATGGAATGCTAGCATTTATATTTAGAGGAAGAGATTACTGGGAATAATGATCATGCTCCAGCTTCATGTAAACTCTGATTAGTCCATACCTGGAATAACTGTGAACAATTCTTGGCCACAACTTCAGAAAGATGTATTGTCTTTGGAAGGACTGCAATGTATATGTATCAGAATGATAGCTGGATTGAAAAGTTAAATTATGAGAAAAAAGTTGTGCAAAAAAAGGCTCAGAAAGTCAAGTGGTAATTTGATCAAAGTTTCCAAGGTATTAACAAAAAGAAATAGGGTAAAATGAGAAACCATATCCACTGGTCGGGAAGTCCAGAACTAGGAAGCATCATCAAAATATCAGAACTGGATCATTTCATGGACATGGCAGAGAGGGCAGCACAGTGGTTAGCACTGCTGCCTCACAGCATCAGGGACCCAGGTTTGATTCCACCCTCGGGTAACTGTCTGTGTGGAGTTTGCACGTTCTCCCCATGTCTGTGTGGGTTTCCTCCGGGTACTCTGGTTTCCTCCCACAGTCCAAAGATGTGCAGGTTAGGCGGATTGGCCAGGCTAAATTGTCTGTAGTGTCCAGGGATGTGTAGATTAAGTGGGTTGTAGGGGGATGAGTCTGGGTAGGATGGTCCGAGGTTCGGTGTGGACTTGTTGGGCTGAAGGGCCTGTTTCCCCACCGTAGGCATTCTATCTATCTAAATTCAGAGAGATAAAGTCAGTGTCCCACTTTACAGGCTAGGTCCTGGTGCAGAGGAGGGATTTCTTCTTGCTACGGACACAGCAATGGGTCTCAGGCTCCAGACCATGCAAGTCCAACACTGTAGGAAGACACTGCCAGTGGAAGTACCACCATCTTTTTCCCATAACCTCACACACACTATATCTCTGATACTGTATCTACATCCCAAAAAGACTCATGTCCTACCATTCTCACTAGTGCCTGCAGCATCATGTCTTCTTGCAGTCGTCCAGCCAACCCCCCCGCCCATTCCACTAACCCTGCACCGCCTACTCACCCATATGAGAATACTTCCTCACCTGTGCCAAAAGTAACAGCTGTGCCACCCACTTTCATTTCCCATAATACTTGCCTTTCTTTCATTCCAGGAGGATAAGAGCCCACAATATGACTACAAGTGTCAACACAGGTGGTGTGCTGCCTGATATTTGTCTCTTCATACCTTTCTGAGGGGCTCATCCTGATTCTAACAACCCTGAGTTGGACCAGGACTGGCATCAGTCATCTGACATCATGGGCAGCATGGTGGCTCAGTGGTTAGCACTGCTGCCTCACAGCGCCAGGGACCTGGGTTCGATTCCACCCTCGGGCAACTGTCTGTGCAGAGTTTGCACATTCTCCCTGTGTTTGTGTGCATGTGCTCTGGTTCCTCCCACAGTCCAAAGATGTGCAAGCTAGGTGGATTGCCCATGCTAATTTACCCATAGTGTTCAGGGATGTAGAGATTAGGTGCATTATAGGGGGATGGGTCTGGGTGGTATGATCTGAGGGTTGTTGGGCCGAAGGGCCTGTTTCCACACTATAGGGATTCTATGATATGATTTTATCAGAGGTTGCTTTTGACTTAATATGTGAACACCACCTGAGTGAAGACTATCTCCCTTGGCTTGATGGAGATCTGCTACCAACAATGACAAGCTAAAACAGTCATTGAGACTGCTGTAGGAAGTCAGGTGGTCTGGCAGCAACTGTGGAGAGAGAAACAGTGTTAACATTTTGAGTCCTGTATGATTTTTCTTCAAAAATTATTTTAATAAGTATGGTAGGCTTCCCTGCTTTGTGTCTGCACTAAATGGGAAGACAAATCAGTAGCAAAATGGGCCTAGAATCTCTGGCCAAAGGGATAAAGTGCAAAAATGCAAAGCAATGTCAGGAGAGATGCTGTAAGCCTCATGGTAGGCTCAATGTGAGTGAGTGTTATCACAGTGAGCAAAGAGCCTGGAAATATAGCTTGGTCCAGTCCATCAGCTGGATGGGTGGTCTTGAATGCATAATGTACCTACTGTAGCATTACAGTGATAGATGCTAGTTTTTATGGACCAGATCAAACCCTATTGAAATATTTTAAGAAGATGGCCTAAACCCCAACTTTTCTTACTTTTAAAGGCAAGTGTAAGGCATTGTGTTCTGGATGCAATTCAATTTGTTGGACTACCAGGTCTGAACCAATTACTCTATAGTTAAAGTACAAACAAAAGAAAGAAGAATTGGAATAATTTAACCCTACTGGAAAACTTAACTAAATAATAGATAACTTAATTCCTAAACACCAAGTGTTCCAATATAGTAACAACCCATAAACACACCTTTGGCAAAGGCAAATTCAGTAAAACATATTGTCTCACATGTGATTTTGACATCAGGAAGATAACACATGCTTTTAAGTGTAACAGAGAGAGGAATAACTGCTGTTACATCCAGCTTCAAGACTAACAATAACTGAATGTTAAACTAAAACCATGGTTTTGTGGGAGTTGACCCCACTCATTCCTGCTGCTTTTATTGTTCCATCTTTAAATAAAAACAAAACCTCACAAGCTGTTTCCTTTATTGCTTGTAATATACCTCTCAGCACCTGTGTCACAACCTCTCATCATTAAAAAAATCACAAAATACATCTCTTGTAGTCGTAGTATCATCACATAGTGTAACCGGAGTTACAACATTGCAGAGCAGAAGTAACCTGACAGTGGATTGGACATGAGCCAGGAGGGTTCTTAGAGGCTGGCATATGTCAAATGCTGAAAGTACTGCTGATGCTGTAAAATCAGGAACAAAAACAGAAGTTGCCGGAAAAGCTCAGCAGGTCTGTCAGCATCTTTTGTTTTTGTTCCTGATTTACAGCATCCGCTGCTCTTTCAGTTTTTATTTAGTATTTAACTCACTGCCACATCTCTTCTAGGCATGCCCACCTTGAAGACGTTCTGCTCCTTTCATATAAGCCGGTGTTTTCCCCATTACCACAAGTTCTGAGAAAGGGTCACCGGACCCAAAATGTTAACTCTGATTTTTTTCTTCATGGATGCTGCCAGACTTGCTGAGCTTTTCCAGCAACTTCAGTTTTTGTTCCCTGTCAGAGGCCAATGTCCATGGATGTGCAGTGCAATGTCCAATGGCGATAGATCATGTTCTGAGATGTTGATGCCTGATCTCCATCATGGTGGTCATCATAGTGCACTTCCTCATATGAAAATGTATCTTTCCTTAGGTAAGGGGACCAAAATTGCATGCCATTCTCAAGGCATGGTCTCAATAAGATTCTATGTATTGAAGCAAGATAACATGATTTCTGAATGTAAATCCTCTTGCACTAAAGATCAATGTACCATTTGCATTCCTATTTGCTTTTTACAAACATGTGTTAGCAATAGATGTCAATAATCAGATACTAGAGATTTTTCAGTTTTGGTCCCTTTTTTTCTAACACTTTTTTTTTAAAATAATCTTTTAGTTTTCCTATTCTTACTAATCATTTGGATCTTTATTATTTCTGGAAGTTTTTGTATGTTCTTCCATGCAGATAGACATGAAATAATTATTTAACTGCTCTGTCATTTCACTATTTTCCATTATTAATCCTGATGTCTCTTCCTGTAATCAACGCACATTTGCCATTGTTAATTTTTCCGTTTTACACAGTTAGAAGTCCTTACAGTCTAATTTTATGAGTCTTGTTAGCTTACGTTCATATCTAATGTTCCTTTTCTTTATCCGTCTCTTACTCCTTCTTTGCAAAATTCTAAAATGCTCCCAATCCTTGAGTCTACTATTTTCTTTATAATTTTATAAGCCTTCATAGTTGATCAAAGACAATCTTTAATTTCCATTGTTGGCTACTGTTGACTCAGTTTTTTATGTTTCATTTATGTGTTTTAAAGGAAAGTGTTTGTTGTAAACTATGTATTACAATTTTTAAATACTAGCCATTACATGTCAATGCATTTTTATTATACACAAGATCCAATCTTCCCAACCCCATCCCCCACACACTTGTCCTTTGTTTAGAATTAAGACCTACAATTTAGATTGAAATACGTCACTATCAAACGTAATGGAAATTTTCTCATATTATGGTCACTCATCCCTAAAGGTATTTTAGAACAAAATTATTCATTTACCTCCTCTCATTGTATAATGCTAGATGTATTTCTCTTCCGAGTTGGCTCCTCAATAAATTTCTCGAGCAAGTAATTTCATACACATTTCAGAAATTCATCTTCCACAGCATTGGTGCTTCTTGGATTTACCCAGTCTACATGCAGATCGAAGTCATACATAATTACTACATGACCCTTGTCAAATATACCACTAATTTCCTGACTTTAAACCATAATTTATTACCACCACTGTTTGATAGCCAATAAATAATGCTTACAACTGGTTGCTGCCCTATAATCTTACATAGTTCCACAAAACGGATTCTGCATCTCATTTTTCCAATTTAAGATCTTTCTCATGAATGTGTTGTCTGCATCCCTTATTAACAATGCTGTCCCATCTCCTTTTCCTATTTAGCCTGTCTTCAAATTACTGCTTAAGTTCCTGAACCTCATGTAAGTTGGTCTTCTGCATAGGGATGGGTCAGGTAAATGTGCGGCAGATGATTTTTGTTGAATGTTATGTTGGAAGCATTACAAAGGTTGGGGGACATCTTAAGGCAAGAAGGCAAGTGCATTCAGCAGAATGATGAAATTCCAGAACCTTAGAGCATTCCCATTTCTGCCCAAAGTAACTTCTAGATGGGAAGGCTCAAGATCGAACTTCCCACCCTGTCACCAACTGAGGCCTTTAACAAGTCAATAATGATCCCTTAAGAATCTATTCTCATATAGATATGGTTTGTGTATTGTTAGGTAAAAATGTGTACATTTTCATTTTGTGCAAACTTAATTTAGTTTGTAGTTAGTATTATGCTGAAAGCTATAGTTTAACTTCTGTAGTTGCCAGACTTGAGCAAGGTTTTCTCAAGGGTTTCAGAGGAACAGCAACTTAAATGAGAACAAGCTAAAACTGCATCTACTCCAAGCAAACCAGATGCACTGTTTATGTTAGAAGTATTTATAAGTCAACTCAAAACTTGAATGCAACTATCATAGATTGCCAAAGTTGACCACTTCAGGAATTAAGCAGAGGAATGGTAAGAGGCATTTGATTGTTATTGCCCAAACCTTTTCATCCATCAGGAATTGATTCCTGCTCCTGTATAGAAAGAAAAACTGGTTAATTGGTGAATATTAGCTAGCACTTAAGATTTATTTTGAGCAGGAGGTGACTGAGAGAGCATATACAGCTGACATGGAATTACGTTAGCAGTGGAGTGATATCATGAACCAAAATATATCGTGAGTGCAACTGATATGTGGATAAGATTACTGGGTATTTCTAGCCTTGACAGTAAAAGTAAGACCTTTAGTTTGCATCTCATTTTCTAAATTCTTTTTGTCAATTCTTCTTAAGAAGTAGTTTGGTGAATACATGATTAATACCAGTGTCAAAAAAGGTAATTACATAAAGTATAAAGAGTAGGTGATTCTTCAAATTGAAAGAACAGGGGTACCATAGACTCCCTATGATGTAGAATGGGACCATTTGGCCCATCAAGTCTGCACTGACCTTCTGAAGAATATCCTACCCGGAACCGCAACTCCCCAGCCTATCGCTGTAACACTGCATTTGCCATGGCTAATCCACCTACCCTGCACATCTTTGAACTGTGGAAGAAACCAGTGCACATGGCAGAAACCCATTCAGACATGGGAAGAACCTGCAAACAGTCACCCAAGGCTGGAATTGAACCTGGGTCCTTGGCATTGTGCTTGATGGTAGGATGGGTGATGTGTTGCTTTTGGAGAATACGAAAGCTGCTGTGCGTGAAGTTAATCCAGAGCGAATACATCAGTAGCAATTACTTGCAGCTCAAGGAACTATGGATTTCAGTTGAGAAGACAACTGAAAAAAAAAGATTCTGACCATGTTAATGTTTTGATATTTAACTGGCAGAAAACAATTACATCTGAATTTTCCACTTACAAAATTTGTGTCCGGCCTTCCCAGAAAATTTCCGGTCATTATGGGTTTTGACAGGATTTTACTCTTTTTATGAAAAAATTTCAAAAGTTATTTCTATCTATAATAGTTGGAAATTATGTCTCGTTCGTATAAGTGAAGATATCTCAGATGAGCCCTATGATTGGTACAATTTTCTCAGTGCAACATTCTCCCAGCCAAGGGTGAATGCTTCCTTATAATAGATCAATGCCTGAAGGCAATTGAAAAGACACAAGAGAAAATGAATATGATACAAATCAAAGGATACGTTTGATGCCATTTCTTATGATGTGGTTCAGGGCACTTGTCATTTCATAATTACGTTAACCCTTTGTTTAATATTGGTAAGGTTTTAACTGGCTTTGTTGAGATTTTGATGAGGCAAAGCAGTGAGTAGAATTCCCTATGAGACAACTTAACTGCAAAATTAAAAGGGTTTCAATAAGTTTCTGCATGAACAAATTCCCATTAAGTTGGCAACAATGTTTTGCACAGAACTGAAAGATGAAGTTGGATAAAAGATTGTATAAGATAGACTTTTTGGTGGCTAACTGGTTAGCAGGTTGTGACGCTATTTTGAGGGATTCACATCCAGAGACCTGCCGTCCATATGAATAAGGAACCTTTTCAGGTATTGCACCCTTTTTAATTATGCAAAAATATCCCCTAGTGGTTCTTGGTACATTCTCCATGGCAACCCCTCGACCATTCAGAGTAGTGTTGTCAACCAATCAGCACTGTTTATCATGCAGCTTATCTTGTTGCTGCCTTTGAACCTTGCCATTCTTGCATCTGTCCTGATGAATGCAAGATGAAAAGCTTCAACAGCACGTTGCTTCAGCTACACAATGTAACAAAATGATACATACTTCACAATCACATAATATAGGGTGCATGTTGAGCACACTGTACCTGTTCTGCTACTTACAAAATTTCAAATCATTTCTCCATCAGTACAAGAAAATGAGACAAGATGGATGGAAGTAATGTGAAGTGAATGAGAGCTCAAACGTATAAATCAATGCAATTCTTGTGTGATGATAGATACTCCTGTCACTTAACAGATGAATACTTAGCATAAAATAAATAAATAGACGAATTTGATGTCATCTCATATGTGACAATAGACCAAGTCTCGATTGCCACAGCTGGTTTAAAATGCTCCATATGAAATAGTTTTTGGAGGGATAGGTGGAGGCATTAACTTTGCACTGCACTTGTTTGTCTTTAAGCCACCTGACCCTGTCCTCCTCAAATGCCAGAACTGCATACAGACAGACACACTTCCATTTGGGTTTGTCCATGGTCCTTTATTCCCATGTGCTAGGAATCAGCTTGCAAGCTGTCATTTTAACTTTCAGATTACACTTCGTTTCTGGCATGCATTGCCTAGGTGTAGTACTAAATCCATCAATTCTTGGTCTAGCAGGCCATTGTGTGTTCAAAGGGTAACCTAGCTACCCAGGTTCATAGAGACAACCTTGATCATTGGGGTGAATTCAGAGAGGCAATAGACCCAAGAGAGGATAGGCTCGTGTAACTATTAACTTGATTATGAAGATTGGCATCATAGAGGAATGAACTAGATTTGTGAGGCTGAAACATAATTCAAACAGAAACAAAGCTGACCAGACAGGTTTTCATCAAAGCAGGTGGGCATGTAAGGAAGGTATTTTGATGGCTGAATATGGTCTTGATAAGTAAATATGACAATGTGGCTATAACGATTGAAAGAGATAAGACATGAAAGTCAGCAATCATTCACTAAGAATGATGATTGTCCACTTCGGAAATTCGGTGTCACTGGTCATAGGTTCTGTGTGTCTTTGTGTGGCTGATGAGCCAAATCCTAGAGCCACATTTCTAATCATACATCTGTCAGGAGTTTCCAGGAGATGGAAGCAGTCATCATCCTTCAGATCATTGGCACTCATTTTTTCAGTTTATTTTTTGTAACTTCTCTTGCTATCAAGTGTTCTCTAGAATTGTGTTCCTTCATACCGGAGTCTTCTCCAAGTTGGTTTCTTCTGAATGAAGATCTCCCATGCATTAACATCCAAGTTGCATTTCTTGAGGGAAGGCTTCAGGAGGTTTGTGAAATGCTCCCTTTGTTATACTGTCGTTTGAGTGCCTTCCTTGAGCTGGGGAAAGAAGCTACGTGATTACAGTTAACAGTTAACAATAGCTGTATGCAGGCAGAGAGGTTATGATGATACAGGATACTCACAGTTGTCATCCTGATAGAACCTATAAGATTACAATTACTGAAGCTCTTGCTGAGGCTAGTGTAAGTGGTCAAGATGGCATGCTTGTGATTTCCAGAGTGAAGTCCTTTTTGAATTTGTGAGTGTAATTAATACTTATATTGCATATGCATATAAAAATCATGTTTTATCATTGACTTGATTTAATAAAGAGCATAACCAAACACATTTTCAGTATCCTCAAACTGGTATCTGAGCTGAAGAATGTGTGATAATTTCTGTAAAATCTATAATAACTCCACATCGGGGCAGGAGAAAAAAAATGATAATAGTCCATCTAATTTTCCAGTTTTCACAAAGATAATAGGGGCTAATTTCAGATTTGTAGTACTGCTGAGAGAATGCTGCAGAAGCTGGAATTGCTCCAAGTGTAGGAAACTCGAGAAGACAGGGAGCTGGACCCCTCTGAACCAGGTGGTCTGTCAGAGAACACTTTATAAGACTTCAAATTTAATGAAACCACTTCTCTGGATCACCATTAATCCACCATCTGTCTGACAAGTCCAAATACAAGCCTCTGACCACCATTCTGCAATAAAGACCATCATTCAACAATATTATCCAACCACCGAAAATTTCTCATTATGCATCAAGACATCTTTTGCTACAAGTATTAAAAAGTCTATTCCTTTTAGCGCAATCTCTTAATTCTTACATCTTGTGGTGTCTGTTATTTTATTCCCATGAGGCATTGTCAAGCTGTTGCAGCATGGCTTGTAGAAGACTGTTAGACTTCAATGAGGGAACCTTGGTGTTGGCCTTGTCAGATAACCACATCAGCTCCAGACTTTGAAAGCAAGGCATCAGGCTGCACCATCTCGGTATAGGTGGTAGCCAACTGGGCTTTCTGGCAGAGAGGATCCAGCAAGGTTACTGGAAATGTGGCGGTGCTGGCAGCATAAATATTGTTATCATGAAAGAGAAGTCACATTTGCTTTCCGCAGGGCAATTGTGACTCCCAGAGGGCAACATTGTCATAATCATAGTCATGTGTTGGACAACAGATTGCAGGACTGTCACTGCAGCAGGGGGATGGGGGAGGGGGGAAGCAGTGGTTCAGTGGTTAGCACTGCTGCCTCACAGTGCCAGGGACCCGGGTTCAATTCCACCCTCAAGTGACTGTGAGTGTGGAGTTTGCACATTCTCCCCATGTCTGCGTGGGTTTCCTCTGGGTGCTCCAGTTTCCTCCCACTGTCCAAACATGTGCAGGCTAGGTGGTTTGGCCATGCTAAATTGCCCGCAGTGTTCAGGGATGTGTAGATTAGGTGGGTTACAGGGGGATAGGTCTGGGTGGGATGCTCTGAGGGTCAGTGTGGACTTGTTGGGCTGAAAAACCTGTTTTCACACTGCAGGGATTCTATGATTTATGAACACCTCTGATAATTAAGCTGATTATTAAAAGCCCTTTGAGCTTTGAGAACCGTAGCCATGATGGCAATAATCTGAGACTGCACAGCAGGAAACACGGAGCTCCATTTGAATCTTCACTACAATATTACATTGGTAATATTGAGTGGTGTGTTGGTGTGTTGCAGTAAGGTAGCCAATCATTGTGGTTGAATATGTTATTTCAGTCATAGAGTTCACTAGCACTCTTTAATGGAAAGGATTGGCTTAAGACCAGACTGATGCCCTGTGCCATTTTGGAAATGGAAGGAGTTAAAAAGAAGCATAATATCAGCAATATACCACTAAACTTGATGGTTGTGGCAGCACTGGATGAAATGAATTCAGTTGTGTCTGTCCCTATGAATTAGAGTACTATCTCTTCTGCTGAGCTCAGTGAATGGAGTGTTGGCCAATCCATTGCTCGTTCTATGGTTCTCTCAAGAGAAAGAGTAGATGCCAATGATTGCAATGTATTTGATGGATGTGTTTGCCATAATCAAACAGCTGAAGGCATGTGGATGCAGCAAGAGGTGAATGTGAGGTTGAGGGTATTGGAAGGGATGAAGGTGAGGTGAAGGTAGATTTGAGGTTATCCAAGAATCTGTTGCCTGTGTCCTGGCTTGCACGAGATACATTCACCTATTTTTACTGTACTCTGTGGCCTACGCTATCAGTTAATTAAACAGTACAAGATTCTCATCCTTGGTTTCAAAACCCTCCATGGCCTTATCTCTCCCTACATGTGTAATAAATAAATCAAACTCGAGAAACATCCGAGACAATTGTGCTCCTCTTGTTCTAGCCTCATGAGCACCACAATTTTAATCACTCAATAACTGTCCTGGGTATCAAGGTCTGGAATTCCTTTCCTATGCTACCCCATCCTATACTTCTCTTTCCTTCTTTAAGACACTCTTTAAAATCTACCTCAAGCACTAAACTTTCTCCAACTCTTACTATCCATCCGGTGACCATCTATTAAAAGGTGCAAGTCAGAACGGTGGGAAGAGTGAGTGGCAGAGGGAATTTTATTTTTAGCTGTGTGGAACAGGGTAAAATACTTCAAAGGAAAGGAAAATTAATTGCTGTGCCACATGAGGTTAGTAAAGAGTAATGCCTATTTGGAAAATAATGGACAAAATATTTGAAATTCAATTGCCAAATATCTCTTTATGAGATTTGGTGGCATATTTGTTTTATAATGCCTCTGTGAAGTGACTTCAGATATTTCATCGAAAGTGCTAAATAAAAGTAAATTGTTGAACAAAATCACCAATGATCTGCGGGTGCTGGAAATCAGACACAAAATAAGAAATTATTGGGAAAAACTCAGCAGCTCTGGCAGCATCTGTGGAGATAAAGCAGAGTTAACATTGCAGGTCCAGTGACTCTTCTTCAGAACAATATAAATTGCTGTTATAAGTTATTGCAATAACTTTTGGAAATTAGTTAGACTCATGTTATTGATGTAGTCACACATGGAGTTGGTATTGTTAGCACCATAGTAACCAACCTCAATGTTGTGCCAGATCAGTTAAAAAGTAAAATCACCATAGATTGGGCAATGCGAGTTGGGAAGGAAGGTTTATTCTATTTTCAATTTGTACCACAATTGTAAGACTGTTTCTGATAAACACTAAAACAATCTCTGAGCAAATAACAAAGATAAGTGACCTGTCCTTTAGATTCAGTCTGATGGGGGTCAATAAATAAATGTGAGATCACTTGTTATGTATAGTAGTCATCCTTTTCATGGAGCTTTAGCTGCTTTTGTGCAGCATGGTGGTTACCTGCATTCTACCCTCTTTGCCATGTGCCATCACAGCAGTAAGTAATGTTCTTTTGTTCTTTATTGATGTTCTAAAGGCCAGTGCCTGTTCTGATAATGTGTTCATGTTGATTATGTCACTGAAAAATCAATAATTTTTTTTTCAAAAAAGATTGTACTGCACACAGCAGCTTGGCTGACATAAGTCTTAAGATGTCGACATGTTGTTTCAGCTGTTCATTGAGAAATAATGGAGATGTTTTTAGAAAGACTGTTGGGCTGAAACTGGCAGATTCCTACGTAGAGCATCCCGTTCTCTCACAGTTTTAAATATGAGTTAATGTGTTGCCATGTATTTATTGTGTATGGAGAAATGTTAATTAAGCTATTACAAGCCTGTTTACCAATCTATTTTATTTAGTTTTTAGCTTTGAATTTGCAAATTCTTGTTCAATCAATTAATGGGCCCTTAACCGGTCAGTGAGTCGATCAAACTATTGCTTCAGATACAAATCGGAATGTTTAGGATCAGCTGTTTTCTGAAACAACTGATTATAGTCAAGCATATGGACTTCCCTGCAGCCCCAGTCTGGGCAAGTAAAGAAACTGACAAGGGTACCCTGTTACAGTATGTGTCTGGTGACCCCTAATTAACGATGCAAGTTTTTGAATTTGACATATGAATGGAAGTTAGGGTTGGATGGAATAAGTGGCAGAGTGAATTTTATTTTTGGCAATGTGGGGTAGGATCACTGACTACAATAAAACAGCTGCAAAGTCAAATAAGGATAGTAAAGAGTAAACTCTGCTTGGAAAATAATGTACAAAATCTTTGGAAGTCATATAAATCAACCTGTTTAAATATTCCAAAGTGCACGGTTTAGTGACAGCTTCCATCACTTGTGATTACGACAAAACAACTCACATCAAAATTTCAGAAATAGAATTCCTTGTTTAATTTTATGATTTACATCATGGCGGGGAGGGAGGAGACTTTAATAATTCTGCACTGGTCTTCTGCTCCACTATAGTCTTCTTGCTGTTGGTTTTTTGAGGCAGCTAAGGCACCGACATGGGTCAGTCAAGGGCTTCATGAGTGGATTTAAATTCTGGGGTCATTTTACTTAGCTAGAGCCTCATTACCTGATTAGATCCTTTACAGTGAACAATACTGTCAACCATGAAAGACGGCCCCAAAAGTAGGAAAGAAAATAGTTTTGTGGGCCAATAAATGAACATCCAGCTCGCACAAACATAACTTATGTCACAGCTACTCTAGGCTCCTCATCCCAGTCTCCTTCTCCTCCCACTTCTACTCTATCCTGGCTCTCTTCATGATCATGAACCTAACCTCAAAGCATATAAGCATACAAATTAGGAGCAGAACAATACCCTTTGGCTCTTCAAGCCCGCTGTGCCAGTCATGGACTACAATCCACATTCAAGCCTCCCCAATTTGGCCCCAACCGTGACAATATCTACATTCAGAACATTGAGACCCTTCAGAAGCGTTTCTCCCTGCGACTCCTGAAACACACACTTGCAGCAATGCGCCGGCATCTCCAGGCACAACAATCAAGACTACCCCAGCTCAGAGCCTCCCTCTCCCAGACCTGCAAAGGATCTCTCCTGTTTTTTATTCTTCGTAGGATCCACAACCTGAACTCACAATTCTACTCAGCTTTATTGGACACTAAAAACCGTAAGTACAGTAAACTTACTGATGTCCACCACCCAAAACGGGCTTCTCCCACCTCCCAAATCCCCAATCCTACCCAGGACCTCCCCCACAATGTACCCACTGACATTGGCCATGAGGCCACTGTTGGAGAACCCACAGATGACGTCACATCCACCACCGCCGGGTACACCACTTCCGGGACAGTGAACGCCATCGCTGCTGAAGCCACCACCTCCATCTCCGAGACCAACACCACAGACACTACCGTCACCGCAGCTGCCGCCACCTACCCTGCTCCGCCCACCGCCGACACCGCTCCACCCACCGCTGACGCTGACACAACTCCGCCCACCGCCGACGCAACCCCGCCCAGTGCCGACACCGACGCAACTCCACCCACAGCCGACGCTGACAACGCTCCGCCCACTGCCTCCACAGCCAGCAGCTCCAGAGGAGACAGCAACACTGAGCCCTGCCGAGTCTTCACCATCCCCCCCAGACCTCCCCCTTACTGAGGACGAACGGTCAGTCCTCAGTAAAGGGCTCACCTTAGTTCCCCTCCACCCACATATCAACGAATACCGCTCATGCTTGGATATTGAGCAGTTTTTCCGCCACCTCCGCCTCCACGCTTACTTCTTCAACCGTGAATCTAACCCTCCCTCTACTGACCCCTTCTCCCGCCTCCAACAAAACCCTCATCCTGGACACGACCCCAAGGCCTCCTACCCTCCCTCGACTTCTTCATCTCCAACTGCCATCGAGACATCAATCGCCTCAACCTCTCCACCCCTCTCAAACACTCCAACCTCTCCCCCGCAGAATGTGCAGCCCTCCGCTCCCTCTGCTCCAATCCCAACCTCACCATAAAACCCGCGGACAAAGGAGGCGCAGTTGTAGTAAGGCGCACTGACCTCTACATCGCTGAGGCCAGGTGCCAACTCTCCAACACCTCCTCCTACCGCCCACTGGATCATGACCCCATCCCCAAGCACCAAACCATCATCTCCCAAACCATCCACAACCTCATCACCTCAGGTGACCTCCCACCCAGCGCCTCCAACCTCATCGTTCCCCAACCCCGCACCGCCCGCTTCTATCTCCTTCCCAAAATCCACAAACCTGAATGCCCTGGTCGACCCATTGTCTCCGCCTGCTCCTGCCCCACCGAACTCATCTCCACCTACCTAGACTCCATTTTCACCCCCTTGGTCCAGGAACTCCCTACCTACGTCCGTGACACCACCCACGCCCTCCACCTCCTCCAGAACTTCCAATTCCCCAGTCCCCAACACTTCATTTTTACCATGGACGTCCAGTCCCTATACACCTGTATTCCCCATGCAGATGGCCTAAAGGCCCTCCGCTTCTTCCTGTCCCGTAGACCTGACCAATCCCCCTCCACTGACACCCTCATCCGCTTAGCCAAACTCGTCCTCACCCTCAACAACTTCTCTTTCAATTCCTCCCACTTCCTACAGACAAAGGGAGTGGCCATGGGTACCCACATGGGCCCAAGCTATGCCTGCCTCTTTGTAGGTTACGTGGAACAATCCCTCTTCCGTACCTACACTGGCCCTAAACCACACCTCTTCCTCCGTTACATTGATGACTGCATCGGCGCCGCCTCGTGCTCCCACGAGGAGCTCGAACAGTTCATCCAATTCACCAACACCTTCCACCCCAACCTGAAGTTCACCTGGACCATCTCTAACACCTCTCTCTCCTTCCTTTATCCTCTGTCTCCATCTCGGGTAACCACCTCGAAACCGATATCCATTTCAAACCCACCGACTCCCACAGCTACCTAGAATACACTTCCTCCCACTCACCTTCCTGTAAAAATGCCATCCCCTATTCCCAATTCCTTCGCCTCCACCGCATCTGCTCCCAGGATGAGACATTCCACTCCCGCACATCTCAGATGTCCTCATTCTTCAAGGGCCGCAACATCCCCCCCACAGTGGTCGAGAACGCCCTCGACCGTGTCTCCCGCATTTCCCGCAATTCATCCCTCACACCCCGTCCCCGCAATAACAACCAAAAAAGTATCCCTCTCGTCCTCACGTACCACCCCACCAACCTCCTGATCCAACGCATCATCCTCCGACACTTCCGCCATCTGCAATCCGACCCCACCACCAAAGACATTTTTCCCTTCGCATCCTTGTCTGCCTTCCAGAGGGACCACTCTCTCCGTGACTCCCTTGTCCGCTCCACACTCCCCTCTAGCCCCACCACACCTGGCACTTTTCCCTGCAACCGCAGGAAGTGCTACACCTGCCCCCACACCTCCTCCCTCACCCCAATCCCAGGCCCCAAGAAGACTTTCCACATCAAGCAGATGTTCACCTGCACATCTGCCAATGTGCTATACTGCATCTGCTGTACCCGTTGTGGCTTCCTTTACATCGGGGAAACCAAGCGGAGGCTTGGGGACCGCTTTGCAGAACACCTGCACTCAGTTCGCAACAAACAACTGCACCTCCCAGTCGCGAACCATTTCAACTCCCCCTCCGATTCCTCAGACGACATGTCCATCCTGGGCCTCCTGCAATGCCACAATGTTGCCACCCGAAGGCTTCAGGAACAGCAAATCATATTCAGCCTGGGAACCCTGCAGCCCAATGGTATCAATGTGGATTTCACAAGCTTCAAAATCTCCCCTCCCCCAACTGCATCCCAAAACCAGCCCAGCTCGTCCCTGTCTCCCTAACCTGTTCTTCCTCTCACCTATCCCCTCCTCCCACCTCAAGCCCCACCCCCATCTCCTATCTACTAACCTTATCCCACCCCCTTGACCTGTCCGTCCTCCCTGGACTGACCTATCTCCTCCCTACCTCTCCACCTACAGTCACCTTTACTGGCTCCATCCCCGCCTCTTTGACTTGTCTGTCTCCTCTCCACCTATTCTCTCCTCTATCCATCTTCTATCCGCCTCCCCCTCTCTCCCTATTTATTTCAGAACCCTCGTCCCCTCCCCCATTTCTGAAGAAGGGTCTAGGCCCGAAACTTTCCTGCTCCTCTGATGCTGCTCGGCCTGCTGTGTTCATCCAGCTCCACACCTTGTTATCTAGGATCATGGCTAATCTGTTTGTTTCTGTGTTCTGCATTTCATCTTCCATTTGCCTCTCAAGAGTCTATTTACATTTGCCTTATGTATTAAATATATATTCGATAAATCCACCTCTACCACTTTCTGAGGCAGTGATTTCCAAAGTTACACAACCCTCTCAGAGATAGTAGGAACTGCAGATGCTGGAGAATCTGAGATAACAACGTGTTATCAGAAATGCTTCTGATGAAGGGTCTAGGCCCTTCTAGAACACAGTATTCTAGATATGGTTTTATAAATGGCCTGTATAACTGAAGCTTTATATCCTTACTTTTATGTCAAGTTCTCTTGTAGTAAAAGTTAGTATTACATTAGCCTTCCGAATCACTTGGTGTGTCAGCGTTGTAGCTTTAATAACTCATGCAGTGGACACCAAACTCTTCTACTTCTCTGTTCATCATTTACGTAATATCTTGCTTCTTTATTCTTCCTGCCAATGTGAACAACTTCACATTTCTTCATATTATAAACCATTTGCTAAATTTTTTCCCACTCCTTAACCTATATAAATTGATTCGCATTTTTGTACTGTCCTGTTCACAACATGCTTCCTGCCAAGCTTTGTTAAATGCGCAAATTTAGCCACCATGACTTCAAACCCTTCTTCTGATTCATCGATAAAAGTCGAGAAACATTGAGCCATTGCATAGAGCCCTAAGGGACCCTAGTCATCACATTCCACCAATCTGAAAAAAGATTTGGGCAAATGCCATGTTATGGAGTCACAGAACATGGAAACAGACTGATCGGTCTAACCAGTCCATGCCAAACATAATTCCAAACTAAACTAGTCCCACCTGCCCGGTCCTGGCTCACATCCTCCAAAACCTTTCCTATACATGTACTTATTAAAATGTCTTTCAAATGTTGCACCCTCATCCACCACTTCCTCAGGAAGCTCATTCTACACATGAACCACCCTCTGAGTAAAAAAATTGCCTCTCATGCCTTTTTTAAATCTCTCTCCTTTCACTTTAAAAATGTGCCTACTTGAAATTCCCCTTTCCTAGGGAAAAGACAACTACCATTAACCATTTCTATACCCCTCATTATTTTATAAATTTCTAGAAGGTCATCTCTCAATCTCCTATGCTCTAGTAAAAAAAACTCCCAGCCTATCCAGCTTTTCTTCATAACTCAGACCTTTCATACCCAGCAACATCCCGGTAAATCTTTTCTGAACCATCTCCAGCTTAATAATATCCTTCCTGTAACTGGATGACTAGAACTGGACAAAGTGCTCCAGAAGAGACCTCACCAGTTATCTGACAGTCAGGCATTTTCCGTTGATGCAAACATGTTACTCCTATTAAAATGAGCTCCTGCATTGTGCAATATACTTTTATGTGAAACCTTGTCAAATGCCTCCAAATACAGTACAGCAACAAGTTATCTTTTATCTACAGTACAAGATACTCCTTCACAGAGTTTCAATAATTGCTTATGTTCAATTTCTCTTTCACAAAACCGTATTTTTCTCAGATTACATTGGTTTTGCTTGCTACTTTCTAGTCTAATGGAACTTTTCAAGTGTTTAAAGGAATGTTTCAAGAATCTTATAGATTTTAGAAAGTTAACGCCATTGCATTTAATGCGTCATTAGCCACTTCTTTTTAAGACCCTAGAATAAAGTCCATCGGGATTCTGAGATTTATCAATTCATATTGCTATCAGATTGCTCAGTATCGCTTCCTATGTGAAAGTAACTTCAAGTTTCCTCCTTCCTCCAAACAGCTCAGATACAGGAATTATTGAGATATATTTCATATCCTTTGTAGTGAAAACAGAAGCAAAATATTTATTCATTACATCTGTCATTTCTTTATTATCGACTACTAAATCCCCATTCTCATTCACATTATTTAGTCTTTTCCTTTTTAGATTTCAATCTACAGAAACTCTCATTATCTATTTTTCTATTTCTAACTAGTTTCCACTTATGCTCTAATTTATTTGTCCTGATTAGCCTGAATAATCTTTAGTCATTCCCTGGCCAGTCATCTGACCTGTCACTCAACTTGGCACAATTAAATGCTCTTTCTTTAAGTCTGATGCTTTTCTTAACTTCCTTAGGTACCATGAATGGTGGGTATCCCCATTGAATTTCCTATGTATATGAATGCACTTATTCTGATTATTCTGAAATATCCTTTTGCTACTGATTTACCTCCTAGCCTAATATTCCAGTTCACCTTCAGCTTGCACAACGTTCATGCCCAGATAGATACCATTTTTTAAAGTTTAAGACACAAGTCTTAGATATACCAAGATATTGGGTTGTGTCCTCAGTGATACTTGATATCATTTTGTCATGAAACAAATTAACGCAAACAGGATTCGCCATCCAATTGGTCCTGCCCTCAAAATAGGCCAGTTTGTGGGCTACATATTCTAATCAGTCAGGCCCGATACATGCTGACGTTTCCCTCAAATTGTTCATGGTCTTGCTCATTTTAGGTTTCCATCACTAATGGGCAACAGTTTGCATTACAATGCTAGCTTTCAGACAATTTCTCAAAGATGCAATTTTACCCATAAGGCACAACATAACTAGCATTCACTAAAAACACAAGGGAAAAGTATCAGTTCTATGGACAAATTTGCTCATGGCAATGGGTCCACCCACTCCTTGTACAAATGATGGTACTATCTCATCGTCATAAAACACCTCACAAGCCAAATTTAGTGCCAAACGAACATATGCCTGGTCAGAGTTGGGATTCTCAGCAGCTTCAGGATGGACGCTCTGCCTCTGAGAGCTGTTGGTCAAACAGAGGTGTTATTCTCCTGTACTGGCTGCAGCACCAGGAATGTTGGCCAGTGCTAGCAGTGCAGAGACTCAGGCAAAGGATCAGTGATGGAACAATTAGGACAAGGAGTGTGAGGAGAATATGGTAAGGGCAGTGTCTTTGTTTTTAAAACAGTGGACTGAAACAGGAAAGAGCTGTTTTAAAATAAATTTTCAAAGGATGGCAGCATGATTTGGATGCAAGTAATCTGATACCCATGCAGGAATTATGTAAATAACTGTTTGAACAAACAGCAATTGGAGTGTAAATTACAGATAATTTGGAGCTGAGGGGATGTACAGATATAGCTTTTGTTGGAAACAAGAACTTGGTTGATTTATGGACTAGTGACCAGTTATAAATGATACCAACCTTGTTGCCCACCAATAACTGTGCGATCGATTCTGAGGTAAATGAACAGCTGGAGCTCGTAAAAAATTACAGAGAGGGAGAAGTATTCCATCTTTCCCAGTTCACAAGTGGTTTCTTTGTTCCCTACAAACAAAATTCAAAGTAAACCTGAAGAAGGTATGCTGTATCCGTTGTTCCCGTTGTGGCCTCCTCTACATCGATGAAACCAAGTGGAGGCTTGGGGATCGCTTTGCAGAACACCTACGCTTGGTTCGCACTAAACAACTGCACCTCCCAGTCCCAAACCATTTCAACTCCCCCCCATTCCTCAGATGACATGTCCATCCTGGGTCTCCTGCAGTGCCCAATGATGCCACCCAAAGGTTGCAGGAACAGCACCTCATATTCCGCTTGGGAACCCTGCAGCCCAATGCTATCAATGTGGACTTCACAAGCTTCAAAATCTCCCCTCCCCCTACCGCATCCCAAAACCAGCCCAGCTTGTCTCTGCCTCCCTAACCTGCCCTTCCTCCTACCTATCCCCTCCTCCCACCTTAAGCCCCACCCCCATCTCCTACCTACCAGCCTCATCTCGCCCCTTGACCTATCCCCTCCCTATACTGACCTATCCCCTCCCTAACTCTCCACCTACACTCACCGTTACTGGCTCCATCCCCACCTCTTGGACCTGTCCATCTCCTCTCCACCTATCTTCTCCTCTATCCATCTTCTATCCGCCTCCCCCTCTCTCCCTATTTATTTCAGAACCCCCTTCCCCTCCCACATTTCTGAAGAAGGGTCTAGACCCGAAACGTCAGCTTTCCTGCTCCTGTGATGCAACTTGGCCTGCTGTGTTCATCCAGCTCTACACCTTGTTATCTCAGATTCTCCAGCATCTGCAGTTTCTACTATCTCCGAAAATCAGCTTTATTTTCTTGCAACAGTTTTTGCATGGTGTGTCTTTTAACCAATACACCAAACTGCAGAGACATCATCCATAATATTTGAGTCTTCGTTGGACACGGGGAGGGCTTGAAAATTGGAAAATTGCCAACGTTATGGCTTTGTTCAAAAAAGGTTTAAAAGTTAATCCCAACAATTACAGACCTGTTAATTTAACTTCAGTAGTAAGGAAACCTTTGAGAACAGTTATTTGGGATAGAATTAGTAGTCATATGAAAAAAAGGTGGAATGATTAGGAAGATGTAACAGCAAGTGCTGATGAGGGTAACACTTTTATTGTTATATGGGTAGATTTCCAGAAGTCATTTGATACAGCGCCTCACGACAGACTCATGAGGCAAGTCGTAGGTCTTGGTATAAAAGGGATGTGGCAACATGGATACAAAATTAATGAGTGATTGAACACAGAGACTAATGGCCAATGGATAGTTTTTGGACCGGAGATAATCAGGGTTGGGACCCTTGTTTTTTCAGATTTATATTCACGATTTGGATCTTGGTGTGCAGGGGCCAATTTCCAAGTTTGCAGATGACATTAAACTTGGAAGAATTATAAACTGTAAGGAAGATAGTCTGGAACTCCAAGGACATTGACAAGTTTGTGGAGTGGACAGAAAGTGGCAAATGAGGTTCAATGCAGACAACAGTGAGGTTCAATTTGTTTGGAAGAACACTGAAAGACAATACAAAACAGGGAGTACAATTCAAAAGGGGGTACAGGAGCAGAGGGACTTGGGTGGGTATATGCACAGATTATTGGAGGTGGCAAGAGAGGTAAAAAGTTCAGTTAATAAAGCATGCAGTGCCCTAAGCTTTGTCAATGATGTACTGAGCACAAACACAAGTAGGTGATGTTAAATTTGTACAAAAATACTTGTTACACCTGCAGTGAAATGTTGTGTACAATTGTGGGTGTCATATTATAAGAAAGTTGTAAATGCATCGGACAGAGAACAAAGGCAATTTACGTGAATGGTTCAAGGAATGCAAAACTTCAATTATGAGGATAGATTGAAGAAGTTGGGACTGTTCTTCCTGGAGAGAAGAAGACTGTGAGGAGATCTGCTTGAGGTTTTTGAAAGCATGAGTGGCCTGTACAGAGTAGATAGGGTGAAGCTCTTTCCATTTGTAAAGGGTATAAGAACAAGAGGCATTGATTTAAAGTGATATGCAAATAAAGCAAGGTTGATGTGAGAAGAGAATGTTTTCACATAGTGAGTTGTTAGGGTATGGAATGCACTGCCTAGATATGTGATAAAGGGAGGTTCAATTGAGGTATTCAAAGGGGTATTGAATGTTTATTTTGTGTAGTAATGGTGTTCAAGGATATGGAGAAAAAGCAATAGGTTGGTACTGGATAATAGAGCTGGTGCAGGCATGATGGGCCAAATGACCTCCTTCTGCACCCTAATAATTCTGTGATTCTGTGAATTCCAAAGTCCCACTTTACTATAATAGCTGCAAAAGATGTGTGTTTCATTTTAATGAAATGACTGATAAAAATCCACAAATTAAGGTCTAGGCTTTTTGACTTTTTGAGTTTTGACCTTTTCATCTACATTCTTCACAATTATGTTATGGTGAAACACAAGTTGTGTGACATTGATCAGACATTCCCTTTCATCACATCAGGAGTAATATGACTCTATTGACAGCTGAGACAGATTTTTTTAATGAAAAAACACCAAACATTGCTGCCAAGGACATTTTTCTGTACATCCATAATTGGTCTTATGACAATGTTGAGATCTTACAGAAAGACAAATTACTGAGCAAAAATTCAATACAGATCATAAGGTGTATCCTGGCAAACAAAGGTCAATGATTGCACATGCATGAAAAAGTCAAGTTATTCATCACTTGTAACAGTAGCAATCAGTTTTGAAATATTACTCCTCTGTATTCAACATCTCATAGTATTTTTTAACACTGTCCCTTGATATCACATAAAAATATTTTAAAATCCAAAGCAAATATATTGCTTTCTAATGTTGTTGGTCACAGTCAAGGTAGAGGGCTCAGCCTCAGGGTGCCTAATTACAGGATTTTAGATCTTTATTTTATTTCAAAAATATACTTTATTCATAAAAAATATCTTTATACATGTACATTGTCACAAACGCAGTTTGGGTCTGTACGATAAATATCAAGGAAACAAACAAACATTAGAGTTTAACTTTATCCAAACAAACCAAAGACATCTCTTACTTTAACCAGACTATATTTACATGCATTTGAGGCACTAGGATGGTCTAATACTGAAAAGAACCCCATTTTCTGAAGAAGGGTCTAGGCCCGAAACGTCAGCTTTCCTGCTTCTCTGATGCTGCTTGGCCTGCTGAGTTCATGCAGCTCTACACCTTGTTATCTCAGATTCTCCAGCATCCGCAGTTCCTACTACCCCAGAACCTCATTTAACTTCAGCAGAAAGACCTCAGACAGCGGTCTTTCCCCATTGTGGCTTAGCGGCAGCTGCCCCAAGCGTTAGTGTGTCCTTCAACATGTAGCCCTGGACCTTGGAATGTACCAGTCTGCAACACTCAGTCAAGGTCAATTCCTTGTTCTGGAAGACCAACATGTTCTGGGCAACCCAAAAAGCATGTTTCACTGAGTTGATGGACCTCCAGGCACCATTAATGTTTGTCACAGTGTGCGTCCCAGGGAACAAACCATAGAGCACAGAGCCCTGTGTCACAGAGCTGCTTGGAACAAAGCTCCACAAAAAACACTGCATCTCTCTCCAGACTTCCTTTGTAAAGGCTCATTCCAGAAGGAGATGTGTGACAGTCTCTAACCCTTTGCAGCTACTTCAAATGTAGCATGTGGTGGTGTAGACCGACCAGGAGTACATGAAGGATCTCACAGGTAATGCCCCTCTCAACACCAGCCAAACAATGTCTTGGTGTTGGTTGGAAAGTTCTGGTAATGAGGCATTGTGCTAAATGGCTTTGTCAGTCTGCTCAGGGAACCAAGCGACACGGCCCACCCTCTCCTTTTCCCGCAGGGTCTCGAGGATGCTACATGTTGATCACTTCCTGACAGATTTGTGTTTGAAGGTGTTTTTCTTTGCAAATTTCTCCATGAAGGACAGGTGATATAGATCAATCCAACTACTTGGAGCATTCCATGGCAACGAGGTCAATCCCATCCTTTAGAGGGTGTGGTTCATCTAGGGTTCTGCTTCCAATTGCTGGGTGCTTGTTAATGAACAAGTGAGGATAAGGTTGTGGTGACACCTTGGTCTGTTAACACATACTGGAACTTCACACCTGACTAACGATTACTTTGACAAAGTATTGGATGTTGGCAATAGCAAACAGTTAATATCACATGGAGAGCAGAACAGAGTAAAAGAAAATGGAATAATAGATGGTAAATTGAGAAACCTATATGTTGGTAATTATTCAAATTATTTCAGGCATGAAATAAAATGCTTACACAAATCAATAACAACAGAAAACACAATTTGTAAACATGGATAAGCAACTTAATTCCTGGAGGTATATTTAGTCTACATTTTCCTAAATATTGCATTAAAGCAAAATGAAGGGATTTTCAGCCGATTGTAACACTTAAAGTAAATGCATTAACTTTTGCAATTGTCAAATAAACATTTTGCTCATGTTATAAAAGTGCTTTTGTACAATATTGTGCTGACTGGCTGCTTAAGGAAGGAGATGGGTGATTGAGCTCAGAGCTCAGGAAAGCTAAAACTGTTATCAAGAGCTAAGTGCCCACTCAGCATCATTCAATGGCTGCACATCAGCTATAATCTTTTTTTTTCCAACAACTTGCTTATGAAGTGTTTATGTGTTATGATTTTTACTCAAGACTTCAATATGAAAATAATTTACTCTGTGTGGAAGTGAATTTGATGAAGACACAAAGGGAAAAGCCAGATGCTTTTGCAACACATTGATAACGATGATGTTGGACATCAAGCTGAACATAATGGCCATTAATGAAACAATGATAAAGTGGTTAAAAAAGAATGTTAAGATGCAATGATAATAATGAAGATAGCATGTGTATCATATAACACAAGGTTTGTTCCTTTGGAAAGTAATGCACAGGCGTCATCTGGGAATTATGAATCACTTCATTGATGAGAGTCAGAGGAGGTGGCCTTGAAATTGAGTATTTCCACTGATTTGGTGGTTTAACTTTTGGATGAGATACTCAGCTCCGGCAATATATACATGAAAACTTCAGGGGAAGATTGGCAGTACGTAGGAAAATTGCCAGGCCTTGTGTTTTCAGTGACCAGTCCACTGATGGTGATGAGCTGACTCTGAATAGGGAACTGTTAAAATGTCTCACAAACTGATGAAAAAACAGTACAGGGAATTTGAATTTTATTCACTCTTATTGGAATAACCAGGTGAGAGGAAGGATCAACTCGTCAATTTTTAACCTCTCTCAGTCTCTCACAATGATTTTTAAAATTTTTTTTAGCACGCAACCATCACACTTTAACTAAAATGTAGACTACTAAATGAAACAGCCAATGACCAAGGCATCCTTGTGTAAAAGAAAGAGGCATTTTATTATCTATTAATCCTGAGAAAAAAATGCAACATCAAACACAAGTGATAAATTATTTTTGAAAAAGGAGGTACAGACAGAGAGAAACAAGGCTACACTGTTCAGTCAGTCCTGAGGGTCTTTGAGGTGTCAGGTCTTTATACCTGAGGTCAAAGTTAACTATTTGTTCGCTTGTTCCCAAGATCTGACACTATCTTTAAGTCTCAGTTCCCAACTTCCTTTTCCACCGGGAACTGTTATCTGAGATGATGTGAGAAGCTAGCAGAAAGAGAGACAGAGTTCCAGCCCTTGCTTACAAATTCATTTCACATCATTACAATCACCGAAAAACAGAATTGTTACTCTATGTAAGGAGACTATTCAGCTGATTGGGTCCGCATTAGCTGTCTAAGCATTTTCACAGCATCAATCTACAGGAAAGAAGAGTTTGATACGCATATTGTAGTTAAGGAGGGGAAGTATGAAGTGTTGGAAGTGATAAAGATTGGGGGAAAAGTATAAATGGGATTAGAATCCTGAAAGTGGATAAATCACCAGGGATGGATGAAATACAATGTAGGCTATTAAAAGAAGCCCAACGAAAATAGCAGAAATTCCAGTGATTATTTTCCAATCTTCATTGGATACAAGTGTTGTACAGACCGGAGGACTGCTAATGGTGTTCCTTTGTTTATGAAAGGAGTGCGGGATAGAGTAAATAATGACATGATGACTATTAATCAAGGAGAGTCAGCATAGATTTGTCAAGAAAAATTGTGTCTGGCAAACCTGATTGAATGTTTTAAGGAAGTAACAGTGAGGTTTGATGAGGGCAGTGCAATTGTTGTGATCTAATTGGATATTTCACAAGGCTGCTGACAGGATCCCACATGGCAGACTAATTAATAAGGTAGCCATGGGATTGGGGAATATCACAAGCTGGATACAAAATTAACTCAGTGACAGGAAATTAAGAGTAATTATCGGCAGGTGTTTCTGTGACTTGAAAATTGTTTCCAATGGGGTTCTGGGTGGCTCTTGTGGCATGGTGGTAGTCTTCCTACCTCTGAGCTGCTAGGCCTGGGATCAAGTCCCACCTACTCCAAAGATGTATAATAATATCACTGAACAGGTTAATTAAAATATCCATACTGCCAGGGAGAATACCCTTCTGGCCAAATGGAAGAGTCTGGGTTCAAGTTCCACCTGTGCTAGAAATGTGTCACAAAATGTCTGAATAAGTTAATTCAAAACAAAAATTGTACTTGCAGTGAGGGGGCTCTTGTATGCAGCAAGCATGTTTAAACTTTTTCAAAAATTCATTAGTTATCGCTGGCTGGGCCAGCTATTATTATCCAAATCCAGTTGAAAAAGTGGTGGTGAGCTGCCTTCTTGAACTGTTGCTGTCTATGTGCTGTAGTTAGACCCACAATGCTGTTAGAGATGGAGTTTCAGGAATTTGAACCAATGACACTGAAGGAATAGTGATATATTTCAAAGTCAGGATGGTAAATGGCTCGGAGGGCAACTTGCAGAGGCTGGTGTTCTCACTATCTACTGCCCTTATCCTTCAAGATGGAAGTGGTGAGATAACAAGCATGGGGCTGGATGAACACAGCAGGTCAAGCAGCATCATAGGAGCAGGAAAACTTGAGGGTTTGGAATGTGCTGGTGAACCTTTGGTGAATTTCTGCAGTCTATTTTGTAGATAGTACACACCGCTGCTGCTGAGCATTGGTGGTGGAGTGACTGAGTGTTTGTGGATGTGGTGCCAATCAAGTGGGCTGCTTTGTCTGGGCTGGTGTCAAACTTCTTGAGTGTTGTTGGGGCTGCACTCATCCAGGCCAATTGGGAGTATTCCGTAACACTCCTGACTTGTACCTTGCAGATGGTGGACAGGCTTCAGGAAATCAAGAGGTGAGTTACTAGCCTCTGACCTGCTCTTGCAGCCATTGTATTGATATAGTGAGTCCAGTTCAATTTTTGGTCAATGATAGTCTCCACAATGTTGTAATTGGAGGAACTCAGAGATGGTCATGACTTTGAATGTCAAGGGGGCAGTGGTTAGATTGTCTCTCTTGGAGATTGTCATTGTCTGGCATTTGTGTGGTGCAAACATTACTTGTCACTTTTAAGCCCTAGTCTGGATAATGCCCGACTCTTGTTACATTTGGACATGGATTGCTTTAATGTCTGAGGAGTCAAAAATGAAGTTTAAAAGCCCAGGTTCAAGTTCAACATGCTGCAGACCTCTGAACAGGTCCATTAATACTATGTATTAGAGCAGAGATGTTGTGTTGGAACTGTATAAATTAGTGCAGTCAGTACAGGCTATGGTTCTGTTTACGTTTTTGTAAAGAGTGGTTACAAGAGGAAATTCACAAAGATGTTGTCACAACTGGCAAATGTAGTTATGAAGGAAAATTTCACATGTTGGGTTTGTTCTGCTTATTACACTGGAGGCTGAGGGGAGATTTTATTGAGATGCATAAAATTGTGAAAGGGACTGGCTGGAATGGACGGGAAGAGCAGATTGGCTTCAAACTGGTGATGAGAAAGATAGGTTCTGGAATTCAACCTGAAAAGCCAAGAAGGCAGAAATCCTTGTTTCAAAGGAAAGTGTTATTACACTGGGTGGCTTCTGTTAATTGACTGACACATACATGATGGGCCATGTTCTGAATTTTTTTTTATTTTATGATGGGTACTGGGTGCATAAGCATCTCGACAACAATAAATGAGTTGGCACAAGTAACACAAAGCATTGTTTGGAAGAATTTTCTCATCTTCCACATCATAGTTGAGGTCCTCATCTAATGGTGACTCAATGTGTTGTTTCCTAGTACAGTACATTATCATAAAGCAAACAGCAAATCCTTCGATGTATGCTATGTACAGTACTGTGTGCCATTAAACATACTCAATGATTGTTTGAAGCTGATGGTCTATTCAATGAGATCACCATTGATCTGTATGTAGCAGAATTCCGCAAATCCAGAAGAGAAATAAAAATTGTGCAGTTTATTAATGGCTGGCTGATCTGTAATGTCAGATTTGTGCACAGATGACAAGTTGAAAATCTACCCCATTGGTTCTTAGGCAGCAGTATACACTTCATTGACACATCATTACTTAATGATTAATGGTGCTCAGTTTCTTGAACTGATATAGAAAGATGATCTCAGGAGATAGATTACAATTGCAATACTGCGAAATGACTAGCACCTTTTTTTTTCAACTTTCAAATTAAAATTGGATTGAATAACATGAATTATTAATGAAATTGTAAGCATAGTGTATCATATTTTACAGTAATTCAGGAAATATGATAATTATTTAAATGATTTTGTTTCATTTATAACTGGAAAAAATGTATCTAACAGTCTACAGCTATTTTGAAACCATCCATTTAGCATTATGTTCAATATTATTTCTTCAGTTATAAGTTGAATCCAATTTGTAGTCATAGGAATATTTCAAACTTCAGTTGAAAATTCTTCAGCAGCATAATTGCTATAACATCCAAAGAAAAAGAGACTGTTTAATGGATGCAGAAGAGTCCTAAAAAAAAGTACACAATTTCTGATAAGTCTTATAGTGGGTTGAGAGCTTTCTTCAGTATTTTGTTGGGAGCTTGAGAAGACAATGCTGCAGCGTATTCTTCGCTCTTCAAAAAGGAATTCAGGAGTGTGTCCACTACATCCACAAGGATTATGAACAAGCTTCTTCTGGCATTCTGTGGGAATGGTGGGACCAGTGATGGAAACAGAGAAGTAGCGTGCTTTACTAAGCCTACCATTTCTGCTGTAATTTACAGGCACAAAGCATAGAAAAAGGAGTCAGGACTCTTCCCAAATCAGGAAAGCAGGCTCGGAAAATTGAAATTTGGATGTGAGACCAGCAACACGTTCTACAGTCTGACATGACTACATTTTTCAAAAATGTTCCCTTGCTTTTGGCTAGGATTGTGGAGAAAATAAAAACAAGACTTCGTCTCTGATCTTCTTAAACTCACAAAGGTTAGATTTAACAGCTCCTCCCTCTTTGGTGTCAGAGCATCAGTTACAGCAAAAGTCTTGTTTTCCCATTTTTGAAGAAGCAGGGAAGTAATTTTGTCTGTGCAGCTGCCAATGATCACTGGTGACTCATACTTCAGTCTGATCATAATAGCTGTGCTGCCTGAATGAGAAGCAAAACTCAAGCAATCTGGCAGAAATTACAAGCAATTTAAATAGGAAGATTGAGTATAACTCCTCTTGAACATACTGGGAAGTCATATAAACTCAATTTTTAAAATTTAATTATGATCAACAGTTCCAATTATAAACACAGATGGTGGGGTGATATTTGCGTACTGAGATAAAGGAGGAATGAAAATCCTCAGTACAGCTTCTTGCCCAGTTATGCAGGTCACAGCCAATGAATTGTTTCTGAAGCACAATTAATATTTCTGAGGAAACAAACCTTTCATACAGCAGTCATTTGCACAATTAGTAACTTGTTTTGTGTTAGTCAAGGGATAAACATTGCTGAGAATACCAGGAGTACTATCTACGTTTCTTTGAACTGTATCATGTGTGATGGAATCCATTTATATTTATGATATGCATTTTGTGCTGGAAGCCAGCAAACTGATTTGTAACTTTCATAAGTCACTCAGACCCAAGAGTTGTTAGGTAGCTACAATTAATTCTATCCAGCAAACAGACACAGATTCTATTGTAGAGGCATGCCTGTTAAATGTGCTGCTAAGTGTAAAATGTGTTTTCTCACTTAGAGATGGTGTTCTTGATTACTGTCATTGTCTCCTCTGACACAGGTAGCAGCAGTACACGGCTGTCTAGATCTCCCGGGTGCTGATAGGGCTGCACTTGTTAGACCATAAGACCATAAGGCCATAAGACATAGGAGTGGAAGTAAGGCCATTCGGCCCATCGAGTCCACTCCGCCATTTAATCATGGCTGATGGGCATTTCAACTCCACTTACCCGCACTCTCCCCGTAGCCCTTGATTCCTTGCGAGATCAAGAACTTATCAATCTCTGCCTTGAAGACATTCAACGTCCCGGCCTCCACTGCGCTCCGTGGCAATGAATTCCACAGGCCTACCACTCTCTGGCTGAAGAAATGTCTCCTCATTTCCGTTCTAAATTGACCCCCTCTAATTCTAAGGCTGTGCCCACGTGTCGTAGTATCCCCACCTAATGGAAACAACTTCCCAGCGTCCACACTTTCTAAGCCATGCATTATCTTGTAAGTTTCTATTAGATCTCCCCTCAACCTTCTAAACTCTAATGAATACAATCCCAGGATCCTCAGCCGTTCATCGTATGTTAGGCCTACCATTCCAGGGATCATCCATGTGAATCTCCGCTGGACACGCTCCAGTGCCAGTATGTCCTTCCTGAGGTGTGGGGCCCAAAATTGGACACAGTATTCTAAATGGGGCCTAACTAGAGCTTTATAAAGTCTCAGAAGCACATCGCTGCCTTTATATTCCAACCCTCTTGAGATAAATGACAACATTCCATTCGCTTTCTTAATCACAGACTCAACCTGCAAGTTAACCTTTAGAGAATCCTGTACTAGCACTCCCAGATCCCTTTGTACTTCGGCTTTATGAATTTTCTCACCGTTCAGAAAATAGTCCATGCTTGTATTCTTTTTTCCAAAGTGCAAGACCTCGCATTTGCTCACGTTGAATTTCAGCAGCCATTTCCTGGACCACTCTCCTAAACTGTCTAAATCGTTCTGCAGCCTCCCCACTTCCTCCGTACTACCTGCCTGTCCACCCAACTTCGTATCATCGGCAAACTTCGCCAGAATGCCCCCAGTCCCTTCATTCAGATCATTAATATATAAAGTGAACAGCTGCGGTCCCAGCACTGAACCCTGCAGGACACCACTTGTCACCGGTTGCCATTCCGAAAAAGAGCCTTTTATCCCAACTCTCTGCCTTCTGTCAGACAGCCAATCCTCAATCCATGCCAGTAACTCACCTCGAACACCATGGGCCCTCACCTTACTCAGCAGTCTCCCATGAGGCATCTTATCAAAGGCCTTTTGGAAGTCTAGATAGATAACATCAACAGGGTTTCCCTGGTCTAACCTACTTGTTACCTCCTCAAAGAATTCTAACAGGTTTGTCAGACACGACCTCCCCTTACTAACTCCATGCTGGCTTGTTCTAATCCGACTCTGCACTTCCAAGAATTTAGAAATCTCATCCTTAACGATAGATTCTAGAATTTTACCAACAACCGAGGTTAGGCTAATCGGCCTATAATTTTCCATCTTTTGTCTTGATCCTTTCTTAAACAAGGGGGTTACAACAGCGATTTTCCAATCTTCTGGGACTTCCCCTGACTCCAGTGACTTTTGAAAGATCACAACCAACGCCTCCACTATTTCCTCAGCCACCTCCCTCAGAACTCTAGGATGTAGCCCATCGGGGCCAGGAGATTTATTAATTTTTAGACCTTTTAGCTTTTCTAGCACTTCCTCTTTTGTAATGCCTACCATACTCAACTCTGCCCCCTGACTCTCCTTAATTGTTAGGATATTACTCATGTCTTCCACTGTGAAGACTGACGTAAAATACTTATTAAGTTCTTCAGCCATTTCCTTATCTCCCATCACTAGCCTTCCAGGATCAGTTTGGAGCGGCCCAATGTCTACTTTTGCCTCTCGTTTGTTTCTTATGTATTGAAAGAAACTTTTACTATCATTTCTAGTAGTACTGGCTAGCCTACCTTCATATTTGATCCTCTCCTTCCTTATTTCTCTCTTTGTTATCCTCTGTTCATTCTTGTACCTTTCCCAATCTTCTGATTTCCCAGTGCTCTTGGCCACTATATAGGCTGTCTCTTTTTCTTTGATACATTTCCTGACTTCCTTTGTCAGCCATGGCTGTCTAATCCTCCCCCGGATAATCTTTCTTTTCTTTGGGATGAACCTCTATATTGTGTCCTCAATTACACCCAGAAACTCCTGCCATTGTTGCTCTACTGTCTTCCCTGCTATGGCTCTGCTTCCAGTCAATTTTCGTCAGTTCCTCTCTCATGCCCCTGTAATTACCTTTATTTAACTGTAACACCATTACATCCGATCTTGCCTTCTCTCTTTCAAACCGCAGACTGAACTCTGCCATATTATGATCGCTGCCTCCTAAGTGTTCCCTTACTTTAAGGTCTTTTATAAAGTCTGGCTCATTACATAGCTTGTTGGATTTGGGCCAGAAGGGAAGCATTTCCTGTGATGCACTTGAAAATATTGTTGACAAATGAGTTCATGATGCTTGTGACTTTGGAGGAGATGCTGGTGTTGGTGTGAAACTGTTTCATTAAAGTGTTGATGTAGATGGTGGAACTTGTTCTTTGCTGGTGCTCTCTTCTCTGCTTTCATTGTGCCCTTCTTTGAAAACTTGTCTTTTCCTCAACCATGGTGACAGTTGAGTTTTTCTCGTAGATTGAGGATTCAGGGAAGTCCTACATGCAAATGGAAAGCTTTAATTAGCAAAGGTTCAGGGAAGCCCTATTTGCACCAAATGTAATTTATGTCGACATTCTATAATCTTTTGTGCAGCTTGGCTAATTTTATGTGTCAGTGGGTCTCTTCTAGTCTTGTGTATTTTAATCATGAAGGTGTCATCTACATAGCGGACCCAGAGTTTGGGTTGGAGAGTGGGGAGCGCTGTCCATTCTAATCTTTGTATTACTGTTTCTGCAATCAGTCCTGTTATTGAGGATCCCATTTGTGTTCTGTTGATTTGTTTAAATGTATGGCCATTGAAGGTGAAGTGGGTTGTGAGGCACAGATCCAGCAGTTTCAGGGGGCTGTCCTTGTTGATGCTGTTGGTGTTGTGAGGTGCCTGCCTTCCTGATTTGTCCAGCAGTGTGGCAATTGTCTCTTTGGCTAGGTCGATGTTTATGGATGTAAATAGTGCTGTTACATCGAAAGACATCATTATCTCGTCCTATTCTATCCTGGTCTCCTCGATGATGTTGACCAATTCTTGGGAGGAGTGGATAGAGTGGGTAGTGTTGTCTGCTAAGTATTTCAGTTTCTGTTGTAGTTCTTTTGCTAGTCTATATGTTGATGTACCTGGTAGCAAGGCAACAGGTCGGAGGTGTCCCCTGGCTTGTGTACCTTCGGGAGTCTGTAGAAACTGGGTGTGTTGGATCACTCTGGCTTCATTTTTTGGTAGTCTGTCCTGCTGATGTCTACTGAGTTATGTAATTCAATTCCCTAATTGTGGTGTTGGGTCTATCGCCATCTGTTGGTAGGTGTCAGTATCTGCTAGTAGTGTTAGCTTTCTAGATGTATTGGGCTCTGTTGAGGATTACTGTCATGTGTCCTTTGTCCGCTGGTAAGATAATGATATTTTTGTCTTTCTTGAGACTCTCCAGCACTTTCTTCTCTTCTGTGTTAAATGTGTTCCACTTAACCTTTTCTGCTAAATGTTGGGACTATCATCTGTCTGATTGTCTGTTGTATTTCCTCTGTGAGTCCGTTGCTCTTCATGTCAATTCCAGCACAGCCAGGAAGTCTGCTTTTTTTTTTGTGTCTCTGTAGATATAATTCAGTCTGCATACTAGGACGGTCTTCTCAGTGTCTGTAAGTGGTTAGTCTGGGATGTTCTTAATCCAAGACAAGAGGAAATCCACTGACACATAAACAGCATCCTCACCAAAATAAAATTCACAAAAGAGGAAGAGAATAATAACCAACTACCCATTCTAGATGTAATGGTGGAAGGTAAGAACAACAGGGAATTCCAGACCAGCGTATACAGAAAGACCATTCACACGGACCAGGTACTTAATTACACCAGCAACCACCCCAATACCCATAAACAGACCTGCATCAGGACATTATTCAAATGAGCCACAACACCCTGCAGTGATCTAGAATTGCACAAAGCAGAACAGGAGCAATTGAACAGAGTTTTTAAAAGGAATGTATATACAAAAAGCACAATCCGCTGGTACCTCTGCGACAGACCACAACAAGAAGGCATAACACGGCCAGACACACTAATCACCCTCCCATACATCAGAGACATATCAGAGATGACCACAAGACTACTCAGACCCCTAGGTATCAGGGTAGCCCACAAACTGACAATCACCCTGCAACAGCTACTGGCGAACGTAAAGGATCCCATACTCATAACCAATAAAACTAACATAATTTACAAAATACCATGCAAGGGCTGTGAGAACCATGACATAGGCCAAACTGGAAGAAAACTGACAATAAGGATACATGAACACCAACTCGTCACCAAGAGACATGACCAATTCTCACTGGTCTCAATACACACAAGAAGGACAAGAATTTAACTGGAACAACACATCCATAATAGCACAAGCCAAACACACACATGCCAGGGAATCCCTAGAGGCCTGACATTCCAACCAGAACTCCATATACAAACACATTGAACTGGACCCGATACACAAACCACTGAAAAACAAAACTGGAAGTGATGCCAACCACCCCAGCAAACGGAAGCATATAAATAACAAATGGCGCAGCACACCAACCTTTCACTGGAGGTGTGCTGATGATGTTCCTTAGTAAGGTGACGAAATGTCGGCTCAGCCAGCAAGTCTATAACCTTGTCCGTAAACCGAGCTACAAATCTTATCAAAAACTTTGAATTTCAACAGTATTGTGAATGTAACTCTCAACAGTTAAATTCAGTTCAATGGTAGCATTTTAACTCATTTTCCCTTGGGACTCCTGTGGCAGTATGACCATAAATCCCAATATGTAACAATGACAGATAGCACATAGTTACACAGCCCAAATAATGAATGTTCATTGAAAGAGTTGAAAGGACAAGTGATTTGTTCTGTCTCATACTTGTATGTAGTACAGCTTTAAGAGACAAACTCACAATATCATCACCATGTCATGGTATTTGAACTGAGGTTATAAAGGTCTCAGATTCCATTTTAACTGGGTCTGCATGATACTGATATACTGTTGCAAGTGTGCTTCTGTTTGTAACTGATTAGGTTATAATTAGTCCAGTCACTGAAATGTCTGTGACTATGAGATGTTGTATATATCAACATTTATAAAAAATGCCTATTGAATCTTTCAGTACCGTGTTACCTACATCTAGCTCTCATGCTATGGAAGCTAGCATAAGCTTTTCATCAGATACAAATGCCCTGTTGAAGGCAGTGGCCCACATCAAAATGGCAGATCAGGGTCACAACAGGTTAGGAGCATGGTAAGCAGTGGTGACTGATGATTGCACTGTCCAGGCTCTTGGTGGTAGACACTTGAAAAGCTCACTGAAGATCAGCTATCTGACAAGCCTCGACATCAAAGCATTTGAAAAATAAACAGCACTAATTTCTGTGAGCAGATGATCTGTAAAGGTACACACCCAAAAGACAGAGATACTTTCCTTTGCATTCAAATGTAAGTTTTATTAAGCTAGAAGGCTTGTATCTTTAAAAAAAATCTGACAACTTGCTTTCTGATACAAAAGTTTGTTTTTAAAAAGTAAGATGACTTATTGCAGGCATTAAAAGTTAAAAACAAAAGCCACCAAAGTTTACTCTCAGTTTAAATGCAAAGTTCTACCAAGCAATCTTCAGCCATTAGAACTCGAAAGGCTGTTTTACAAATTAAGAAAATTTACCTTTGCACAGAGGTCAGTTGGTTCAGTTGTTTTATCTCAGCAATTCACTGACAAGGCAGAAGGGTCTCACATGATGTCATAATTTCCAACCCAGCGCAAATGCCATCTATTGGCTGAAATCTGCTACTACAAGCTTGCACTCATTAAAGAAAAGTCTGCAAGTCATTAAAACCAATAGTGAGAAAAGTAAAACAGAAGCAAAAGATAAGGAAATAAAAGGACAGAACTGCAAAAGAAGTTAAAAAAATAAAAAAAATCATGTCCTGCACTATATTTGAATAAAACTACAACAGATCTTCACTGAAAATGAAAGGAGAACAGTAAATCATGGATTAATACTGTCACTGAATTAGGTATTCAAGCAACATATGCAGGTTTATTTTGCAGATCAAATGATAATTAATTCTTAGAAGAGATCTATGAAACTCTTATTTGCTATTAGCAAGGAGGTACTTTGCAGAATTAAAACATCTGGCGTTTCCATGGAAGACTGGAAAAATCCAGAAAAGATCTGGATGCAAAAAATTAGCTCAAGACAAGAATTAACTTCAGGTACAACAAAATCCATCTCATTTTATACAATCTTAAACCCATGAGTCTATTAACTAGTTTACTGTGAGGTGATGCAGCAAAGGATGTGAGTCTGATTTCTCTGAAGAAGAACTTTCAGAGGCTTATCGAATTGGTAACAACTCTTCACCAATTATAACCTTCAGCAAATATTTTCTGGGCAAGAAAAAATGGCTAGATCATTGATACATTGCTCAAAGATGGAGACAGACAAGAAGTCATAGTGTGAAGCCGGCAACAATTCTATGTTTGAAGTACATCAACACTATTGCTATGGTCAGCAAAGAAAATCGAACTAGTAAGATCTGTAAAAGATACCACAACATAGAATCCCTACGGTGCAGATTGAAGCCATTCAGTCTATCATGTCTTCACTGACTCTCCGAAGAAGGTTCCCCCTACACCACACCCTATCTCTGTAACCCTGCATTTATCATTATGAACGCACCTAGCCTGCACAATCTTGGACACTACGAGGCAATTTAGCAATGTCAGTCCACCTGACCTTCATATCTTTGGACTGTGGGAAGAAAATGAAGCACTCAGAAGAAATCCATGCAGACACAGAGAGAACACACAAATTCCACACAGACAGTCACTTAAGGCTAAAATCAAACCCAGGCCCCTGTTGCTGTGTGGCAGCAGTACTAATCATTGAGCCACCACGCAAAGATGTTGTACAAAAGGACATTGGGCACACATGTGCAGGAAATCTGGTTCTAAAGGCTCAGTTAATCCTTAGGAAAGAACATAGGTCACCATCAATTTGGTACTATACCGTAACAGCAAGGGACGTCTTCAGGACGTATACAAATGGAAGCACATTGTTGGGGTGCACAGTCAACTGAGAAGATGATCAAGCTTTCCATATCATTAACCTTTAGCATAACAATTAACTGAGGGGAGGCGATGGCTTAGTGGTATTATCACTAGATTGTTAATCCAGTGACCCAGATAATGTTCTGAGTTCAAATCCCACTGCGGCAGATGGTGGAATTTGAATTCAATAAGAATACCTGGAATTAAGAATCTAATGATGACCATGAATCCATTGTTGATTGTTGGGGAAAAACCCATCTGGTTCACTAATGTCCGGGTAAGGATGGCAGTTTCCCTCCCTAAAGGAGAGGAAGGAAACTCCCCTCCTCTCCTTTAGGGAGGGAAACTGCCATCCTTACTCGGTCTACATGTGACTCCAGACCCACAGCATTATGGTTGACTCTTAAATGCCCTCTGGGCAATTAGGGATGGGCAATAAATGCTGGCCTAGCCAGAGATGCCCTCATACCGGTAATGAACAAAGGCAAAAAAAAGCCTCAAAAGATATGTCAATGGTATAGGTTAATCAGAAGCTTCTATGACTATTAACATGGTCAAAAGTCACACGACACCAGGTTACAGCCCAACAGGTTTATTTGAAATCACGAGCTTTTGGAACACTGCCCTTCATCACGGGGAGTCACTATTAACACAACATGTCTTGAAAAAGCAATTCAACATACCCTAAAAGCTAAAATTTACATTGGAGCTCGTGCAAACTTATTACCATTACTCATCCTAAAAGACACATGCCTCAGCAAACGGCACTACATGGTACCGTTATGGGAGATCATCACTCAAGCTCTTAGGGAGCATCAATTCTGTTCATTTGCACAATCTCACTACCTTGCCAATACTCATACTTATCTTAGCTACCCTAAATCTTCCAATTGATCTGTACCAATGATTCACCAGTGGCAGGACCACCAGTAAGCACAGTCCCAGTATAGACATGATTAATGAGTTTCAAACTACATCCACTGTAGAAAGACCACATATGACACAATCAAATCAGATGAAGCTGAACACTGTTGAAGGTATATCATTTAGAGGTTCCTTACAGCAAATATTGAACAGTGCAAGCAGCAAATGCCAAAGATGACCAACTATTAAAATTGCAAAAGGCCATTATCCTAGGATGGCGGGACAGTATTAAAGAGGTTCCTAAGAATTTTCATAAATTTTGGCCATGTTAAGACAAACTTGGCCTATCATGATAAGCCATTTTCAAGGCCAAACATCCTAACAATGGAAGCACTGCACCTAAGTGTCATGGCCTCAAGGTTGCCTGGGTAATGAACACAGAAGAAGAATAGTATGTGAATGTGTGTACTTTTCAGGGATGAATCAGAATTTTTAATGACTCATGAATATTTGTGAGGCATGCCAAATTTATCAAGCCTCAACAGCAAAGGGAATCTCTACATCCAGATAAAGTTCCATACCTTTCTTGGACAAAGGTAACAAAAGACCTACTCATAGTGCATGGGGAAGATTACATATTTTAGATTCCACTTTTCTTTTCACCACTATACATAATACTGACCACTGTAATGCATGTCTCTATTACAGGTGACTTCACCCTTTCTTCATCATCTCTAGCATGTGACTATTGATATCACCGTTATTTCATAATATAAATCACCAAATCATTACCATATCCATTGTTACTATATGGCATCTCCCCAAGTTTCACATAAATTCCCCTCACAGCCTTCAGTATTACCAGCCTAGGATTAAAGATGAGAAGATCAGGCACTATGGTCAAATGCTTCCTTTCTTCATGACACTTCTCTATAAGCTGATCATTTGGATTCTGTTTTGACCAAAATCTTTGGCAGAATATTTTGATCTAGAGACATTTTTAAATCTGCAAGTTGTGCTTCTCAAATTTCTTATAATTTCTTCTCAGAAGCTAATGAAGAATTTATGACCAACAAAAATGTTTCTAATTCTGAAATAAGGACTACATCTTCTACTTCAGCTTGATCTACTATAGCTGTAGGTAATGTGTCATGTGTGACCTGAGTTTTTTTCCTGGTACGTACACTGTTGTGTAATCATAACACATCAGTCTGAGTCTAAACCTTTAGATACCCAATGACATTTTGACTATTTTTTGGAATTCAGTAATGTAACTAATGGTTTGCGATTAATCTCAATCCGAGATATTAATTGGAGCTGGGAACCTGAAAATTGCTCTCATTGCTGGTGTCTCTTTCTCTCTGGTTTTATAATACCATTCTGTTTCAATTAATACTCTGGAAGTGAAGTAGACTAGTATTCCTCTACCATTATCCTGCTCTTAAGCCTACAGCCACCATATTGGACAACCTTGGATTATAACGCCACAGACATTCCAAAGAAATTAATTTATCTTTTATACTTCAAAATGTTATGGCTTCCTCAATACTCCAAAGTCATGGTTGACCTTTGCTCAAAAGATCCCTTAAAACTTCTGCAAATGTAACCAAATTTGGAATAAACTTCTCTACTTGTTGACCATTCCCAGAAATCTCTGGACATCATTAACTCTCTCTCATTGTCCTATTGTTTCTTTTGGCAGTTTGTGTCTCTTATGGTTTTTCATTTAATTAAAAATGATAGCTGCATGACTCTACAAATTTCTACAAATCTTTTTATTTACACTACCATGGTCTCTGAAATGCACAACAAAGTGATTTCCATCTTTCAACACTACGTCTGTCATGTCATTATTGATATTTCTGTTGCTTCATACAATATGTCACAATCTCTTTATCACATCCATTTCTGTTTTAAGCACCTGAGAAAAGTTGCATGTTTGATCCCCAGTGATATTTACTTAGTTGATCCCCAGCTGTGCAGTGCTGTATTTAACCTGAATGCTCATAAGTTAATGAAAGGAAAATCAGCTAGTGTTCACGGATTTCCACTCATGGTACATCCTTGCTGAAGGCTGCTGCCAATGCTACTGTCAATATTTACTGCATAGGCTCACATGATCATTTGGGTGAAGTGCCAGGAATAAATAATGCTCAGCAAAGTGTCTTTGTGAAGTATTTGGGGGTAGTGGAGGAACAGAATGTGTCCAGAAAGGGTAGATCAAGTAGTAAAATATAAATAAATTTTTTTTTGCTTAATCTTTACATTTTATTTTAAGAATGGTTAGAATTCCATTGGCATTGAATAGACTCAAGGAACTATATTGCCAAAAATATTTAACCAGATTTCATAACAAAACAGAACTTAAATGAAGCTTCCAAAAATTTTCATCTATTAAACATTTGCAGCGTAAAATTATAGCCTGCTCAGTGGGCACAGCTAATTATATTGCAATTGAAATATTTCTAGAAGAATTTGGATTATTGAAATAGTTATTTCATTATTATTGTGTGTTGTTGGAAGACCTAAATGAGGAATTTTACTGTCAGAAACTCATTGCAAAGTGTTATTTTATATAGAGCCACTGTGGATCTCATGTGGTGCTGAACATAATAGTTGGAGGATCTCTTGTCATTCTACTGCTGCTTTCTTTGTGTGTCTCCATGTTTGGTCTTCTTCATGTCTTTCAATTGGGAATTAGTTTCTGCCAGAAACACAGGAAGGCACAATTCTCCCCTGCCTCCTAAATTTAACTCTTCACCTTTAGTTGACCAGATATTATCACAGCCTTTAAGTTGCATTCTAAGCTGAATGTCACAGCATTTCTTCATTTGATCTGCATCAATTTGGAAATAGAATGCAGCATTTGTCATGTTTTCCTGATTGTCACTGAGGAGTAGCTGTTGATGTATTGTGCTCAATTCCAGTAATATAAGTGTACTAAGTATTGAGGTCAATATTCAAAAATCAAATATTTGATCAAAAATAGAATTTCAAAACAAATCATAATGAATCTGAATTGTTCCATTTTTGGAGTATTGATGGCAAAACCTTCTTTGAAGTTGCAATTATATTAGTGTTGATGAATCAATTATATATTTTTGGTCAAAGAGTCATACAGAATGGAAGCAGACCCTTTGGTCCAACCAGTCTATGTTGGCCATGTTCCCAAACTAAACAAGTCCCACCTGGCTGTGTTTGGCCCATATCCCTTAACCTTTCCTATTCATGAACTTATCCAAATATCTTTTAAATATTCTAACTGTACCCACATCCACTACTTTCTTTGGCAGTTCATTCCACACACGAATCACTCTCTGTGTAAAGCAATTAGTCCTCATGTCCTTTTTTAAATCTTTCTCCTCTCACCTTAAAAATGCGCCACCTAGTTTTGAACCCCAGTTTTGAGCAATGAAGGCTAGTGTGCTAAAAGTTTTCTTAACCACCCTGTCTATCTCTGACGCAAATGTCAAAGAATTATGTGCCTGAATCCTAAGGTCTCTCTGTTCTACAACTCTACCCAGGGCCAGACTATTCATTGTATAAGCCGTACCCTTGTTTGTTTTACCAAAATACAATACCTCAAATTTATCCAAATGTAACTCCATCTGCCAGTCCTTAGCCCATTGATAACGATTGATCAAGATCTCTTTGTAATCTTAGATAGTCTTTGTCACTGTCTACTATACCACCAATTTTGGTGTCATCTGCAAACTTACTAACCATGCCTCCTAAATTCTCATCTAAATTATTTATATAAATGGCCAACAAAAGTGGTCCTTTATCTTCTGGACACTTCAGCTATAAATGTCATGCTCGGAGATGTCTGGTCATAGTGATATACTGCATCAAATGCTGACAATAGTTTGGTCCATCCCTACAATGCCTGTGACTGGGCTTAAGAGCAACTTTATGTCAGTGTGTCGTTTTTGTTTTTAAATATAACTTTCTGACATTGTTGGAAATGTACAGAAAAAAAGAATTGTTGGCATGAAACAGGCTCTATACAGGCACAAAACAAACTACAGCTATTGCACTAACCCTGTCTTCAATGAAGTTTTTGTGCAAGTGAAGAGTCCTTTTGGATTAAATCAAAACTTACATATATTCTTTCATATATTCAAATTTCACCCTTTGGCTATTTTTGTCTCCAGGTTTCAATCTAGTGAAGCTAGTAATCAGGTCTAATTGCATACCCAAACAGCATAAACAACAAGTGATAGATAGTGGTAAGTGATCCCACAGCAAACATCAGAACTAAGCTCTGCAGTCCTGCCACATCCTGTTGTGAATGGTGGTGGACAATTAAACTGCTCCTTGGAGGAGGCGGCTCCACAAATATTCCCATCCTCAACGATGGAAGAGCCCAGCACTTTAGCGCAAAATAAAAGGCTGAAGCAGACACAGTGCCAAGTAAATGATCCATCTTGGCCTTCTCCAGTGGTCCTCAGCATTACAGATACCAGTCTGTATCCAATTTGATTTATTCCATGTGATATCAAGAAATGGTTGGAGGCACTGGATACTGCAAAGGCTATGGGCCCTGACAGCATTCCGACAATAGTACTGAAGACTTGCGCTCCAGAACTTGCTGCTCCTCTATTACAATATTGGCATCTATTCAACAATGTGGAAAATTGCCCAGGTATTTCCTGTACACAAAAATCCGACAAATCCAAACCTGGCCAATTACCACCCATCAGTCTTCTCTTGATCATCCAGAAAGTAATGGAAGGTGTCAATGTTAACATTGAACAAAAACTGAACTAAACATATAAATACAGTGGCTCCAAGAACAGGTCAGAGGCTCAGAATACAGCAGCAAGATGCTCACCTCCTGACTCCCCAAAGCCTGTTCACAAGGCACAAGTCAGGAGTGTGATGGAATACTCCCCACTTGCCTGAATAAGTGCAACTCCAGCAACACCCAAGAAGCCTGACACCATCCAGGACAAAGCAGTCCACTTGATTGGCACCACATCCACAAACATCAGTTCCCTCCACCACTGACGCTCAGTAGCAGCAGTGTGTACTATCTACAGCCATTATGTTGGATGATTCTGGTAGCACAAATGTTGTTAGGTCAGCGGTTGATTTCATGATGTTTGTTTTTGTAGCCCAGCAGAATTCTTGCATCCAGCTTCCTTTCAATGGCCTCTTACATGCAGCATCCAGATGTAGAGTCTTTTTATCTGCAGTGCTTGGGTATTTAATGGCTGTCTTCAGGCTGTGACCTTCACAGTACACCAGTCCACACATTAGCGTGTCAGGCCACTAGCACATTCACTAGGTTTGGAGTTGGCTTTTAACACCCTAATTTTATATTTCTGGAAGAGTAAAACACAAACATATCTTTCATTTCACATCAACATTCAGGAATATAACTCTCAAGACTTTGTTGCTGCTGAGAGACCATAATTAGATTGCTACTGAAGCCTGGCCCTTTGAAGCTTCTTGTTTGCCTTGCAAGGTGTAACATTCCAGGATTTCTCTGACAGCTGAGGATAATCCACACGTGCTTTTCAGCCAGTCACTAATTTACATTGATCAAAATTTACATCCTTTCATTTTCCTGGCTGTATGCCATCTTTTTAAAAATGCACGTTGTAATTAAAAGCTCAATATGTCCTTACGCGGTCTAGGGTAATGATGTGTTGTCTTAACAGTCCTTTCCCTGTTATGATTGAAAAATTAGCACAATGACGAGGAAGCTGGGTACAGGAGACACTTCATCTAAGTCAGCTTTATTTTATAACAAGCCTAAGCATAAGTTAACATACTATTCAGGGGGGAAATCATAGCTGACCCCATCCCGTCCTTATCGATATATGCACTAACTAGAAAGCCGCACTCAACAACAGTGAAGAGTCGGATTGCCTAATAATCAAAGCCCGCTTTGAACAGGACCAGTTATGCAACAATTCCTCTACCAACTCAGAGTGATTAATGGTAAAGATTGAACTTAGGACTTTTCAGTTTGTGTGCTTGAGATCAGTGCGTTTTTTTCCCTGACGGGCCATTGAATGAGTCTCAATCTCGTATGATTTAAAATTTTTATCTCCTTTCCACTTCTTGTTGTGCAATAACATTGAAATATTTTCTTTAACACTGAGAATAAGCACTGTTCATAGCCTTTCTTTTGTGGTTCTCGTGTTAATGTAACTGTCAGCAGGAAAAAATGATGCATTGCAGATGAACAGTGAAAAGCTTTCTGAAGTACTTATTGCTATCCTTATTTCATTTGGACAAATTGTTCATAAACATACTGTTCAATAACAATTACTTTATTGAAAACTAACAACGACAATATTCTTCTCTTAACTTACAGTAAGATGAAATTTATAATGAGATGTGCCTTTCAATGGCATTAGCTGGCACTTCACATTTAAATTAGCAAATAATTTTTAAAAGACTTTGGAATTACTCATAAAAACAATTCATTGTTGCTTAATGACACCATGACAGCATTGCCATGCATAATTAACACGTATGTCATAAAACATAGTCATTATATCATTTGAATAATAGATTAAAACTTCCATAAACCGGTACATGGAGATTTATACTGTTATATTCTTCTTAAGAATCCCATACAATAGAGATGGACGCTAGGTTTACAGCAATCAGTCATTACAAATTTTTTTTCCTCATAGTTGAAATGCTTGACACTATTCTAAATATTTTCATCTGTTATAGTTAAGATTTTGCAGAGCTGCAGAAAGTAACAGATACTTAAGAAAGGTTAAATTTTGAAATAACTCCAGGATTTTATGAAATACAATCTTCTAATACATTGTTCACTGAGAATTACATCAAAATTACATTGAAAGGACAGCACAGTAAAAGACCAATCAGCCCACTTGGCCTTGCTGTTCTTTATGCTACACATGACCCTCCAATCACTGTATTACATTTAATTGCATCAATAAATCTCTCACTTCTTTTGTCTCTCATGTGCTGAAGTAGCTTCCCCTTAAATATATTATATGCTGCAGCGTGTAACTAAACAGTAAGGGTATTATCAAAGTATTTTAAGATGTACAATGATACTGACAAAGATCATTGATGTATTACTGTAAAATAATCACACATGGTGACTCAAAACCAACTGTTGATTTCAGGTGAAGCGGGTTTAGAATTCAACATATATTTAGAGAATCTATACATGAGTTTCTTCCTTAATGTGATTATATCTAGATTTCCATTCTGACTATTCTGTGCTTCTTAGCGATATGCTCATCATTTATGTTGGAAGGAGGGCCTAGAAATGTTCACAGGAATATCAATAGGAATATACCTGCATCATCATTTATATAATTTTGGCTGGTTGAACACTTCAATACCTTTTACCCATGGGATCACCATGACCCTTTATGGCATTGGTAATCAGAAATCCATCAATTTTGTTGTTCAATGTGCTCAAAGACTGAAGTTACTTACTCTGGGTTGAAAATTCCAAAGGTTCACCAGCCTCAGAGTAAAATAATTTCTCCATATCTTGGTCATAAATTGCATTCCACTTATTTTAAAATTATGTACCCCATTTCTAGACTCCTCAACCAGGGGAAAAATCTTCCTTGCATCTATCCCTTCTATCTCTAAGTATTTTGCAGAAATGAATGAAATCACCTCTCGTTTTTCAAGCATACAGAGAATACAGCCCCAAATTATCCAAAGTCTCTACGTAGTACAGTCCCACTATTCAGGAATAAGTCTGGTGAACATTGGTTGCACTCTCTGTATGGCAATAATATCCTTCATGAGATAAGGAACCTAAAACTGCGCACAGGACACCAGGTATTTTCTCAGCAAGTTTCTCTACAAGTGAAGTAAAGCTTCATTATTCCCGTGCTCAAATCCTCCTTAAATAAAAGATAATATGCACCTGCATGTTAGCCTTCAGTTTCTTCTCAAAAAGGACATGTAGGTCTCTTTGTACACCTATAATTTCAAATTCTTAACATTTAGTAAATACTCTGCAATCTGTTGCTCCCACTTAAGTGGATAACCTCACATTTTCTCACGTTAAATTCTATGGTCTCGCTCACTCAGGAAGCCTGTTCATATCCTCCTGAAACCACTTTACATCTTCCTCACACAATACATTCACACTTAGTTTTGTATCATCTACAAATATGGAAATATTACATAGTCATCCCACATGCATTAATTTTGCTAACTGACTTCCTGTGGGGGACCTTACCAAAAGAATTTTGATAATTCAAGTAGACTCCATCCATTCAATCTCTTTTACCAATATTGCAATTCATCTTCAAATAATTCCAACAAGTTCATCAAGCACACATTTCCCTTCATAAGTCTATGCTGACAACCCAAGCAGATCATCATTATTTAGGTGTCCATTCATCTTATCCTTTAAAATACATTCTAGCATTTTCCCTACACTGATGTAAGGCTAAGAGGTCTGTAGTTCCCTGTTTTCTTCCTCACTCCTTTCTTAAAAACTGGGGTGACTCTTTCTAGTTTAGAATCTGCAGGAATCATTTCAGAACCTGTAGAATTTTTGAAGATAATCACCAATGCATTGATTATTTCTATAGTCGGCACCTTCAACATTCTGTGATATAGACTATGAGATCTTGGGGACTTATCAGCTCTGAGTTTCTTCATTTCCCCAGTACAAACTTCTTACTAATACTAATTTACATCAACTCCTCATTCTCCCTATTCACTTGGATTTCCATTCTGGGAGATTTCTTAAATCTTCTTCAGTAAAAACAGGCAAAAGCAATCATTTGGCTTCTCTCTCATTTCTCTATTCCCCATCTTAAATTCTCCTGACTCTAACTGTAATGGCTCACATTTGACTTAGCCAAATGTCCCTTTTTACATACCAATAGAAACTTTTAGAATCTATTTTTATGTTTATTGTTAGAATGCATTCATAATTTATTCTGTCTTTCCTTATCAATTTCTTACCCCTCCTTTGCAGTGTTCTAAAATATTGTAATCTTAAGATTGACTAATATTTCTGGTTACTTTATATGACGTTATTTTTTAATTTTGTTTAATCCTTAACTTTTTTGTCATGAGTAATAGGCTGATTGTTTTTGAATGTTTGTATTTTGAATGAATGAATAGTTGCTATAAGCCATGTGATGGTTCTTTAGAGACTATGCATTGCCCATGGACAATCATGCCTTTTGCAGTGTATTTTCCCAATTCACCTCAACTAATTTGTGACTCATGTCTTCATAATTTCCCTCATTCAAATTTAACACCCTTGTTTCAGATTGAAATGACTACTTTCAAACACAATGTATAACTCTATTACATTTATTGTCACTCATCTCTAAAGGTTCTTTTGCAACAATTAGCAAGCAGCATTTTATCAAGGGACTCCTACACCACCTGCCCAGGACTGTCTGGTGGTTAACAATTCCCCCTCAGCCTACATGCTTCTTAAATGTAGAGTGACAACTTTCCTTAAATGTGCTATGCATATGCATTATCCACTTTAGTAGGAGCAACAGATTGCAGAGTATTTCTTAAATGTTAAGAATTTGAATTTATAGGTGTGCAAAGGGACCTACATGTCCTTTACTATGTGGGTGCACAACAGACACTTCAGCATTGCTCACATACCCGAAGTTCAAACTTATGCATCTGGTGACATTTGCTACAGATGCTTCTACTTGGGACGCATGTTTGCCCATACCCTCACACGTACCACAAGATGTACACTCCATTCAAATCAACTGATCTACTATCCTGTAACTTCGAAAAACTATTTGTTACCCATGGAATAAGTATAACATTACTATAAAATAAGATGTATTTGTAACTTTATTTAAATTATGTTAACTTTTATTTTCCTTCAGATTTACTATAATATTTTATTTTACTTAGTCTTATTGTAATTTACTTCCTTCTTAGTAGCCTTTCTCATGGGAATTCAAATAGCTAATTCTTCATGATAAAGGCAATTTTTAATCAATTTGAACTTACCCTTAACAGCAGCTTTGCACTAATGAAAGCTCTTAACATTTTCCAGTGGTGTCGCTATTGGATGTTTGGTAAAGTGAACACAGTTGCCAAATAGCCCAGAGTAGAGGTATCTCCTGCAGGTCTGGATGTCTCTGCTCCAAAAAAAGGAGAGTGAAGGCCCTGAGCCTCATCCTCACCTTCAACTTATTCACTGCCAGAGCAGTGGTGTCTCCTATAAGTCTGGCAGTCTCTGCCTCAGAAAGTTCCCAGCCTCTGGACACTCCTCTCTCTCACTCTCACCATTATGTGACTATCTCTGTGTTATCTCTGTCCTCTCTGCTACACTCTCAGTGGTGTGTCTTTCTTTAGGACCTTCCGTTCTCCTACACTTTCCTGTTCTTTGAGGCCATTGTAGAGGTATGATGGCACAATGTTACATCAGCTGCTGACTGAATTTATCTGCATTCAATTTTAAGCTTAGAAGAAAGCAAAATCTATTAGTTTGATGAGATTGACTAATTACCTTTAGTTATTTGTGCATCTCTAAGATAATCTTCTTATAGACTACATTAAAATATTCCTGATGCAGAGTTTTTGTGTTGACATTCACATTGTTCAAGCAATTGAAAATATCCTACATATATGTGAATCAATAGGATAACAAACTGTTCATTTAAATTTTTCATAAGGTCAAGCATCACTACACAAACAGCTCTGTCAGTACAGTCACTGCATTACTCAAGTAACATTCAAATGAACTGCTGCACAAAAAGAAGTGTCAGGGGTTTTGCTAGAAATACTAGAACACGTATGACTGAACTGAACATTCACTTAGTTTTTGCAGCCTACAGCTGAGTTTATCTGATCATTGCAGCTTGATTTTCAGTGGGGAGAAAGGTGGTCTTGATAGGATACAGTGAATGGTGGAGGCTTTTGGTAAAATTGACAGTGGATGAGTTGACAAGTCTATTTATTCATGTTGTTGTATACCCACCATTTAGGGCTTGCCTAATTTTCCGTATCATTTCCCCAAAGGACAAAAGAAGCAACTTCATAAGCTCAGGAGAGAGCTTACTTAAATGGGACTGTATCATTTGTTGACATAATTGTCCAGATTTTCCAAAGTCAGATAATGTCTTTGAGAGCCCAGATAGGATTTGCAGACAAGACTCTGTGGAATCCCCATTATAGCAGAATCCAAGAGAATTTCCCAGAAAATTGAAGATTCCAATAAGAAATTCCCCTGTGCCCGGAACCCTTCTGAATGTACTCATAAATTAATAGTTACCCATAAAATGTTAGAAGATTAAAAATCCAATCCAACTCTGGGGTAGATTTTAAACTGGCACCCTCTAACTCATCATTTACCCTGAACAATAGCCCCCCAGACTCCTTACATTGCCCAGACCCTGATTCAACAATACCCACACTGCCAGAACTAACCCAAACCCTTTTCCCTAGGACCTGACGCTTGTCTCCACTACCCCTGGACCCTTCAAAAACTTACCATCAGACCCAACACCACTCTTTTCCAGAGATAACAAGGTGTAGAGCTGGATGAACACAGCAGTGGGGTTAAAACTCACTCAGAGATATTTTGTTGGGCCTAATCTATCCAAATCCTCCCTTAATGACTTTGTAACTTACCCACCTCATGCTCTGCCAGCCTACCCAACTGGAAATCTACCCACTTGGCACCCTACTCACTTGAGATGCTGGCACATTATCCACATGGCACATTACCACCGGGTAGCCTGGCATCTTAGCTCCACACTTATCTTACATACTTACCCCTGTATAGGAGCTGTCAAACTGCCCATCTGTGCTCCTGGACATTTAAACTTCACAGAACAGAACAACCATTGCCAAAAAAAAGATGGAACACCTTGACTTCTCCTGACTATACTGCATTATGAGGGACCGTTAGATTTAAATGTACCTGCATTTCTGAAGGAATCTTGATCAGAATCTCCAGCCAGAAATGCATGGCTCTGGCCTCATAGGAAATAGTAGGAGTCGAGAAGAAATCTGACTGTAATTGACACTCCTTGGAAAATCCGGCATATTATGTTTAATTTTTAATCAATACCACCTCATTTTGGACAGTGTCAATGATACTCTAGAACCTACAAGACACTACAGATAAAAACACAATTGGACTTAGAGGCCCATTCTGCACGTTGCAAGATTCCCAAAAGATTAGGCTAAAATATTAAGAGGGGTGAAATAACTCCACAGAGGCCGCTGTCCTGTCACCAATCAGCCTCAATATACACGGGCAGGTCTGGCTTTCTCAGAGCTAGCTCTCAGAGTCAGCAGAACCTTTGATACTCTTGTTTATATCTGTCAGCCAGGGCTCCCTGATTGGGCTAGGTTAACAGCCTCAATCAGGGAACTCATATTCTATGAGGTCCCCCTGGCTGGCCTCATTACAATCACTAAAAAGGGCAGGCTACATCAGTAGGGGGCATAATGAATATCCTTTGTCCTTAACAGGCTCTGCACCTAAAAGTTAACCAATTGGACGTGATTTGTTTTCAGTTGAATGCCAGGACTCTGGAATATTTTGCAGACCATAAGTACATGTGATCTACTACCATGGGGTTTGGGGAATGTATCCTATGCCAGAAGTGTGCCAATCTTCAACATTTATTGATCTATTCCTTTCACAAAAGCTGACAGACATGCTGAATATGTCCAGCATTTGCTCTTTTTGACCTCTATTCATCTTGCTGTTGTGTTTTTGTCTTTATTAGGAAGGGGTAAGAGAATCTGGATTTCCCCAAAGGTCTTCCGTGCCAGAAAACTGAATCCTTCCTGCTCAAACAATGCAAAACAGATTTGTTGGACCGACTTGAGGATGAGGGCAAAGAGAAAATCTATTTGCTGCACTCGAGGGTGTGACACTTCAGCTCTAGGCAGCAGTCATAGAGTCAAAGAGTCATAGAACAAGAATTAATCCCTTCAGTCCATGCCCACTAGGTTTTCCAAACTAAACTAGCCCCATTTTCCTGCGTTTGCATCATATCCCTCCAAACCTTTTGTTTCCCAATTCCCTTTTCTCCCAGTTTAAGCAAAGGAACTGGGGCTGTGGTGAGAGGATATAGAATGTTTCAAGCTGGAGCAATGCCCCTTTATGAAGCTCCAACTGAGGTCAGTCCAGGGTCATGTTAATTTACTGGTCAAGATGGCAGTGGAGTAGGACTCTCCAACCAGAGCTCCTCTGCTCCTTCTGTCTATTTCCCATTTTCTTCTGTTTTAACCCTTTATTTTCCCCTCTTGGTGTTGTCTCCTGAGGTATAGTAGGCTGGGAGGTCATGCGGAGTGGGGACAGGCAGTGGGCTGGAGGCTCGTACGGAGTGGGGACAGGCAGCGGGCTGGAGGCTCGTACGGAGTTGGGACAGGCAGCGGGCTGGAGGCTCATACAGAGTGGGGACAGGCAGCGAGCTGGAGGCCCAAGCAGAGCAGTATGTTTGTCGGACATGGAGACTGGTGTGGCCGGTAAACGGTTTGTGAGACTGGGCAGACCATGTGTGGAAGTCGCCTGCTCTGATCTACTGAAAGAATATAATGCTCATCTTTTTAACTTTATTTTCATTTTTCTATGTTATGCTATGAACAACTATAAATAATGCAACTTTTTTTCCATTCTTTTTCCCTTTGTTTCTGTATTTTCTACCTAAGATCTACATCAAGGTACTTTGTACCTAAGATGACACCAATGGGCCGAGACTGCACTCCTCTACTTTGGTTCTTAAGTACATGTGGTGATGAAGGATATTCTATTCTGTTCAATTCTGTGCCTGTCCAAATGTCTTTTAAATGTAGTAATTATACACACCTCTGCCACTTCCTCTGGTTGTTCATACCATAAACAAACTACCGTGTGTGAAAAAGTTGCCCCTCAGGTCGCTTTTAAATCTTTTGCCTCTCACCTTAAAATTAGGCCCTCTAATTTTGAATTCCCCCACCTTAGGAAAAAGACCATTGCTATTCACCTTATCTATGCCCCTCAAATTTTATAAACCTCTATAAGGTGACCCCTCAACACCAATGTTCCAAGGAAAAAAAGTCCCAGCCTATCCTGCCTCTCCTTATAACTCAAACTCTCTAGTTCCGGTGATGTGAGTGCCAGACAGCCTGAAGGGACAAGCTATTAATCAGTGTACAGTGTATCTGTGGTGAAGATTCATGCGTCAATGCTTCTGGCTGTGAAGCTTTCCTGCAGACACTTGTGTTGCCTAGAATTCTGTCTGTTAAAGAAGTTGGTGATTTACTAAGCCATGGTTATTAGACCACGCAGTAGACTATGTGAGATTTGTGACTAATATAATCTCCACATAATACAATTTCTCCAAATCCAGAAAAATCATTTTCTCTTAAAGATGTTCACGCCTGACAGGAGAGCAGTTTCACAGCATCTGACAATGTTGCTTTAGAGTTGCAATGTTGCACCTATTCCACACAAACTGTTAAGTGACTATCAATAATCTGATTACACGTGACAAGTCATCACAACCAAGCCAAATTCAGACCTTAGTAATGATCTTTACTAAATGTAACTCATTTCCACTGATAAGTTCCTAAGTTTCTCTGTGCTGCGGAATCATTAGTAATTGGTTTCCTCCTGAATTTGAGAAAGACATTCAGAAAATTTCCACTGTTTTATCACCAAAAATGAAGTGAAGAGATGAGATACATCCTGCTGATGGGATGGAATCTGCTGGGCTTGCTGGAAGTGCAGGCGGGGGAGATACTTGGGTGGGAAGCAAAAAACTTAGTATCCCAACAGTGGGTTAAAGTTTTGGTATTAAATTCTCAGAAACCTTCAGGCAGGACGCCTTTCCAGACCTTGATAGTCAAACACCTCTCTTACTTTCATTAATATGTCATATATATTCATTAACACCATAGGCCATGAGTATTATGCACAAATATACTAGAATTAGTCCAATGGTGGGGGCTTAATAGGCAAAAGTGGGAGCCACATGTTCCCATACCGACTATGTATACGAGACATGTACCCGGCAGGGTAAACTTCTTCCTTCAAGATCCAGTGAGTGCAAATTTCAGCAGTGATTTGGTTTCTGCATAAGCAAACTGCTTCTTAGTGCAAATGCTTACGATGTAAGGGGTGATGTTTAACTGGTTCAACAAACCAACCCAATCCAGACACCCACACTAGGTTATGACAGGGCAGGCATGAGGTGTTTAACTCAAAAGGGGGGTCAACTCAAAAGTTTCACAAACAAGTGGGTAGGCAGAACAGGATGGTCGAGAATGGAACTGAAAGAACATGGCACAGTAGCGCAGTGGTTAGCACTGCTGCCCCACAGTGCCAGGGACCTGGGTTCGATTTCACCCTCGGGCGACTGTCTGTGTGGAGTTTGCACATTCTCCCCAAGTCTACGTGAGTTTCCTCTGGGTGCTCCGGTTTCTTCCCTTAGTCCAAAGATGTGCAGGTTAGGTGGATTGGCCATGCTAAATTGCCTGTCATGTTCAGGGATGTGTAGACTAGGTGGGGTATAGGGGGATAGGTCGAGGTGGGATGCTCGGTATAGACTTGTTGGGCTGAAGGGCCTGTTTCCACACTGTAGGCATTTGACGATGATGGCTGTCAAGGACAGAGAAGGATCCTGTCAAATGGAAAGAGCAAACTGCGATTTAGAGGGGAAAGTAACAGTGATAGAGGGAAAAGGGGGCAAAGATGGGTGGGAATTGCATGTTTAAAATGAGGTACACAGTGGGGTAATTACAAGTGCTAGGGAGGCATAAAATACAAGAGAGCCGGAGTAAGGGGTGATACAAGGGTACAGTTGATCATGAGGATGCATGTGGGATCATGGGAAGAGGAAGAATATTGGGTGGAATTTTCAGGGACTGTCCTGAGGTTTTAGAAGGATGCATAATTATGTTGGAAGCATATTTGCAGGTTCCTAACTGTGGGTTAAACTTCTGGTATTAAGTTCTCAGAATCTTTCAGACGAGTTGGCATTCTTGACCAGGAACCTGGTTTGTATTCATTACAATGCCTTGAATACTCCAGCTCATTGGAATTAGTTATTAATAAATTTATTCATGGGTTGTGGATATCATTGGCTGAGCTACCATTTATTGCCTATCCCTACTTGTTTAACTCTAGTAGACATGTGAGAGACAGTACCACTGTGGTGCAACATTACAATGAAGTGACAAACATTGAGTGCATATGAAGCATTCAGTGGAGATGAATTGTACCCAATCTTGTATGACTGTCTTTTTGGAGTGGTAAAACCATAATGCTAACTCACATTTTGAGTGATATGAAGAATTAAATACACAATGGTTTGTAACCTGGTGCAGTGTAGCAGATCCTTCATCCTGTTGTGGCACTGGAACCAGGTTCTCTTCAGCTGTCCACAGGTATTGAGCTCTATACCTCCCTCTTTCTGGGTTGCCATCATCAGTCAGAACAGCCTCGTTGTGCCATCCATAGAATAATGAACCTCCCTTCTCTCCTGGGCAACTTTCAGTAGAACGTCTATCAAAGAGTTTCTAACATATTCCGTTGCTTTTTTCAAAACTAACATCATGAGGGAATAGATAAGATGAATAGCCAAAGTCTTTTTCCAAGACTAGAGGGCATAGATTTAAGATGAGAGGGAAAGGATTTAAAACGGACTTGAGGGGCAACTTTTCGCTCAGAGGGTGGTGCATGTATTGAATGAGCTGCCAAAGGATATGATAGAGGAGGATACAGTTACAACATGCAAAAGAAAATTCAACAGGTACACGAATAGGAAAGGTTTAGAGGGATATGGACCAAATGCAGGGAAATGGGACTAGTTCATATTGGGGTACCTAGTCAGCATGGGCAAGTTGGACTGAAGGGTCTGTTTCCGTACTCTATGACTCTATTTTCGCCTGGTCCTTGATATCTCCAGTGTGTGGGGTGCAGACGGAAGGTGGGTAGGGGTTGAATTGGTGCTCCTCAGATATAGGGAGTGAAACGTTGTCTGATTGTCTTTTAAATATGGTGTCCAGAATTTGGACCCTAAAGGTCCCTGCAGGGGGAAGGACCACCTGCCCATAAGATTTAATATTTTGCCCAAGCATACATGTGCAATGAGCTAAGAAGAATTCAATTCTGCGAGAAAACATTACCCACACCTAAATTGGAGCACTCTGCTCCTAGGCCTGTTTGAAAACTTAAGTTCAAGAAACAAGATTCCACTCATAGAGCCAGCATGTTACATTCGGGGTGACAAATCTGATAGCATGCCACATAGGCATGACAGCCTTGAACTATGCAAATAATTCTGAGAGTTAATTTTACCCATAACCTTTTTGATCCCTTGCGCCTTGTGTTAAATATTATGAACATTGCAAACAGTGATTTGTTTTAAGTGTTTTATGCATTTTTCTCTCCACAAATCTGCTCCAGTATTTTAAAACAGGTCAGTCTGAGGAAGAAAAAGCTGAGTCGGAAGGACAAAAATCGAGAAGAGAAACAAAAAGAAAGTATGCATCTGGATCTGAAAGTAACACTTCAGATGAAAGTGAAAATAAATCCGAGCATATGGTCAAGTGTCAACCTAAGATAATTTATAAAAAAAAATACAAAATGACTTGCAAAGGCAAAAGGCTGATACTGAGAGAGAAGAGGAAGAAGTAAGACCTAATGGTACTTTATACGGAAATACAAAGGAAAAAAAGAGCAAAATTAAACTTCAGAGTGATAAGTACAGCAAATGACAATTAAAATGCGTAATCTCTTCAGTTAATTAGTAGTTTTGAAATGAAATATCTGGGTTTTGTGACTTTGAGTATTTTCTTTTAAAATGCAAATGTAGCTTAGCATGGAATTTCTCACTTTTGGAAGTCTACATGAGTGCAACAGTAGGTAGACAGTGTTCATTAAAATTGACTGAACTGTGCATATTCTCAATTGGTTGTTCTGGTGAGTTGTTGATGTAATTCTGCAGTAATTTGTTGATATTCAATAAAGTATGCCGATATTTTAGATCTGTTCTTTTGAATTTATAAGGTGCTTAACACAGACAATGTAGTATTTTGGCATCAACTGTATTGTGCGGAACGAGGGTCAAATTCGGGCAGATCAGAATGATTGGCCCCTTGTTGCAGGATGTTGGTGCTTTTTATTACAGTTGGCAATTTTCACAGTCATTTCTTTTCTATCAACCCATATGTTACAAGAAATTAATGAATTATTTAGGTGATAACGCACAATATAGCTGAGCAAAGTTAGTTGTAAAGTACAATGTAAATGATCAAGAAAAAGAAGAGTATTGATAGGCTATTCAGTCCATTGAATCATCTTTGCTATCCAAATAAAAATGAAGAATAGAGTTTGGCCTTCAAACCCCTTTCCTGTCTGTCCTTCAAAACCATTGTTGCCCCAAAAATTAAAATTATGTCTAACTTAGCCTTGAGTATATTCAGTCAGCTGGTCTCCAGTGCAATGGTAGACAATTCCATGGACTTCAGTCAGACTTTTGACAAGATCTTGTGGAACAGACTGGTTAAGAATGAGAGAATAAAATCTTCCTCATTTCCATCTTAAATGAGAGACCCTTATTTTTAAACTAGGCCCTTTGGATCTAATCTGCCCCATGAGTTGTAACATCTGCATTTATAAGCCCCCTCAGGATCTTACGTTTCAATAAAGTCACCTCTCATTCTTCTAAAATCCAAGAAGTTAAGGTATATCTCACTCAACTTTTCCTCATATGACAATGATTTAATACTCGGCTTCAGCCAAGTGAGCCTTCTCTGAATTTCTAACAATGCAAGTAATATCCTTTCTTAAGTAAGGAGACCACAGTACGCTAGATACGGTAATACTAATGCCATGTATAGTTGCAGAAATACTCCCTTACTTTCATACTCCATCCATCTTGCGATAAAAGCCAATATTCCATTTGTGTTTCTAATTGTTTGCTGTAACTGCATGCTTACATTTTGTGACTCATGTATATGAACACCCATCACTTTGTACTGCAATATTCTGCATTCTTTCTGGATTTAAATAATGTCCTGCCTTTCTATTCTTCCTGACATTTTCTGACATTTTCCACTTTCTACTCCATCTTCCAAATTTTTGCCCACTCACTCAGCCTGTCTATGTTCCATGACGCCTCTTTGTACCTTCCTCACGACGCGTTTTTAAACTTTACCTTTTAAGTAACGTTGTTATACCAGCAAACTTGGCTACAATGCACTTGGTCCTTTAACCCAAGCTCCCCCCACCAATAGAAAGATTGCAGAGTCTGGGAACGAATGTCTCCAAGGACTGAACACTTTGGCGTTACCAATCCAACCCCCCTCAACACCTGTGATTGTATTCACTTCCCGAGATTGCGATTAAATCAAGCTTAAAACTAGATCACTGCCCAAGGGTTGTAAGTTGGGCCTACTTGGTTTTGTGGTCTGTGCTGGAACCCTCCACCTCATTTCCCCAAAAGCCAATCCTGCTAATAACACTGACCACTGAGATAGAAACCTAGCAAGGATAAAAGATGTATGACGTGAGAGTAAAAGCTTAAGGTATAGACAGAAGCTGACTTTTCGTCCAAAAATGTGCCCTATCCTAGATAAGTAATCCTCCTTTATTCTCTAGTAAAATATTGTCCACTCTATCACCTACATTGAAAATCATATTCCAATATCCTTTGCTATATTATGACAGAAGCTACATTTTTAAAAGCAAGTGAAACATTTTGAGATGTTCTGTGAAAAAAAAAAGACAAAATGCTGAGTACATATGTTCTTTCTCTGTCTTCTTTCTTATTTATATTGTTGACGTCGGTGATATCAAGGAGCAATTTGACAAAAAGTTTGGAGAGTATACGTCTTTTGATTTCAATACAAACCCATTTTAATGTATTCCAGATAGCTGCTTCATAAGAAGGGATTGTCTAATTTGACGCGTAAAAGATAAATGAGGAAACGATATTAAGGCTTTCATATCTTAATTCACTGAGGTTTCACAGCTTGAAGGCAATGGTTTGCAGTTCCATGGGCTACACATGAACAATAAAGTACTTTGTATTGACTTATTTCACTGAAAATCACAAGGGATTCTGAACAAGCCAATGTTATCCACCTGCAAGGCTTTATTTAAGTGCACGATTAACACAAGAGTTGTGCTGCAGAAATTTTAAAATTAAGCTGACCAATGTTATCTCAGTCAAATAAAGATTTCTTTTGCATTCAATTTTGTTGAGTCTATGTCAGTTAACACGGAATTGTTAATATTAACCAAAAAGGTTAAGTTCAACAGTGTGATCCAGTGGACACATTATAGGCCCTAGGTCTGACTTGGAGGGAACTTGTAAAATGATACAAGTAAATTAGCAAAGTATTCCTTTATTAGTATCTTCATTGATGTATTTTTATCACAAATTGCATGAACTATTTGCTCTCATCCCAGGTGCTCTTCTTGAAATGTATGAGAACTTTATTTAAATTCTAAATTAAGGGAAAGACAGGGTAATGCGCATTAATAGAATTCCCTGATTGCTTCACTATACCTGCTAAATTCAACAGTAAAGCCAGACTACTATAAATAAAAGACTGATGAATATACTTTTATAAACTCAGACCAAATCTAACTCAAAGGAAAGGTCTTCACGTAAAAAGGTTGAAAGAGTGCATTACCCAGGGCTATTCAACACAGAATTATTTAAGTTTTTTAACAACGAGGTATCTACTACCTTAGAAATGAGATTATTAAGTGATTATGGAGCAAAAGCAGGAGGCTAGGATTTTAATGAAAACCTGATGTGACAGCTATCAAGCACACTTGTTTTAATAACCAGAAATTCTTCCTTTCTTGTTCCTTAGGTAATTCATACACTGAAGCCAAAAAAATTTCTGATAGCAGTCTCACCAACTGGGGTCATAAAAACAGATAAATTAATTCTCTTGGTTGAGAAGTATAGAATGAATGGAAACAATCCAAAAATTAGTGTTCGGCCCTTCAAAAGTGAAATTATAAAACACCTCTACACACAAAAGAAGGTTAAAAATTATTAGAATTCCCTTCTGCAAATAACAGTTGGTGAAAGATAATTGTAATGTTTAAATCTGCAGCAGATTTTTGTGAAACAAAGGAATTAACAGAGACAGGCAGGAGTGATATGGAGGTATTGTACATCAGCCATAACTTCTACACTGAGACCCAGTCATGAATGAAAACACCAAATGCTGGAGATCTCAGTGGTCACAGATCACAGAGATCTCTAGCATTTGTTGTTTTCAGTATTGATTCCAGCATCTGCAGTAAATTGCTCCTACACTGGGATCCAGTCACGTGTCTAAATGGCCTAGTCCTCTTCCTATGTTCTTATTGCTATATTCAAACAGATACTCTTCATATATTTGTTAAAATGAACATACATGGTTGTTCAATTACAGAGCATCAAAACCTAGCCAGATATTGTCATCATTTGTCTCTATTATTCAGTTTCCTGATTGAGATCAGTTGGCACAGACTATTTGTTAACATTACATTTGATGGCTTTGTCATAGGTCACTCAATTAGGGGAACAAGGAAATCCAGTTAATGATAGAGATTTAATAATAGTAAGTTTTACCTTAAGTAAAATTTACATACTTACAAAATTGTTCAGTGAAATAGATACATTGGTTAGATTTTAAGTAACAGTGTGTCTAACAGCGCCTGCAATTTGCTTAGTCTTGCCCTTGCATCTATTGGCACAAAAACATTTTGCTCACACATCTGCTGATGGCATTAGCTGCTAATGGCACAATGAGGGAAACTACGCATCTGAGACCCAAGTGAATAGGACAACCAACAACCAATTGAATTTAAGGGCTGGGAAATAAATAGGAGTGCAGCTAAGAAGAAAGATAAATTGGAGTGGGTGAGCTCAATGTAAAATTAGATACAGAAAGGCAAGACTGGCGGAAAATAATAATTAGACTAAACCAGAAAGAAAGGGAACAAAAAGGAAAGTACAAAAAATAATTTTAAAGTTTTAAATTTGGTATTTTTGCTATCTCCTAAAGCAATTCAAAATCTGATAAAAGGAGAGTACACTTTTTTTTAACTTTCATTGTCAGAGATATTGCTAGTCATGTACACTGTTAAAAGAGAACTTGCAATTGTAATCATTAGCCTTAAATATCTGCACTGGGCTTAGTCTACATAAACACCAGGAGTACAACAAGATCGTAACACTCGATAAGGAAGACAGCAAAATTCAACTTTCTTGAAACGAAAGGGGAGAACATTGCAACTCAGACAGCAAAGTTTAGATTTGGCATTTAGGCATACATCCACCCCTTGCCTGAAGTTGCTCCAATATTTATTATAAAGAAGAGCACACATCATCAGGTTCACTTACTTTAACAGCAAAATCTAGCTGCTGGCTGTGTATATCAGGTTGAAGTTTAGAGGTTTACAAGATTGCCAGTGGTACACACTTAGGAGATAACTTTACCTCCTTAATTCTATCAACCTGAAAGATTTGAAGTCATCCCAATATGATTTGTAGCTGTCTGTCAATCATTGTTAAAGATTTTGCATTCATTACCTTAACCATGTTGATTACAATTCTCATGAGGAGCTTTCTGGCCTCAGCCTTCAAAACAATTATCTTTTTTCTAGTCTATTCAATTGTTTAATAGAGAATATTAAAGAGCTTCCTTTCATTAACTGGAGTGGTTAAGGAGACCAAAAAGCTCAAGAGAACTCAAATCACATACCTTCTGGAAATGAAGTGGTCCAATCATTATCACAAAGCTACCTATTGCGCACCCACGAGGCACAGAGTATTGCCTATACACGTATAGAAAAGTGGTTACACTGCAGGCTAAGACTTCACATGCAGAAAGTTTATGGGTGACCACCAGCCACAGCAAGACATGCAGGCAATCATGCTCATGTCTACTGTGGCTTTTCCCCTGCAAAATAGAAATACCATTTTGGAAACTGTTGAGAAGAATGGCCTCTTAGAGGAAAACAGCAACAGCCAAATTGGTTGCATGACAGTTGGCTGTATTGCACATGGGAGGAGTAAAATGCATGAGAATGCAATATTACAAGAGATCCCATTGTAAGGGGAATAGACTGGTATTTCTGAGGCCGCAAATGAACCTCCAGGATAGTATGTTATCTCCATGGTGCTGGGATCAAGGATATCTCAGACTGGCTACGGGACATTCTGGAGGGAGAAGGTGAACAGCTAGTGGTCATGGTACACATTGGTGCAAAGGACATAGGTAAAATGATGTCCTAAAAACAGAATATAGGGAGTTAGGAAGTAAGGTGAAATGTAGGACTACCTTCGAAAGGTAGTGATCACAGGATTACCAGCAGTACAAGGTGCTCACCAGAGACAAAACAGAAGACGCTATTGGATGAATACAAGGCTGAGGAGATGGTGTGAGGGGAAAGGTTTCATATTCTTGGAATATTGGGAGCAGTTTTAGGGGAGGTGGGACCAATGCAAACTAGACAGGTAATGCCTGACCAGGCCTGGGACCAATGCCTTTGGGGAATATTTATTACAGTGATTTAAAGGCTTCAAATTAAAATGGCAGGGGAATATAAACTTATGCAAGCAGTCAGAGGAAGGGGAATCAGGAACAAGAACAAAAGACAGAAAGGGAAAGAAGAAAAATGATTAGCAGAGATATCAAGATCGAGGATGTAACAGGGTCACAGTTAAAATAAAGGAAATGGGATAAGTAATGATAAAAAGACAAGCCTAAAGTCTTTGTGCCTTAATGAGAAGAGCGCTCACAATAAAACAGATAAAATAATCTCAGAAATGAATAGAAACATGTTTGATACATTTGGTATTACAGAGAAATGGCTGCAGGCTGACCAGGGATGGAAACTGAATTTGCTGAGGTATTCAGTATTGAGGAAGGATAGACGAAAAGGAAAAGGTGACTGAGTTGCATTTCTAGTTAAAGAGAAAATAAATACAATAGTGGGGAAGGATATTAGTTTGAACAATGTGGAATCTGGATAGGCAAAACTGAGAAACAACAAGGGGCGAAAATGTTAGTGGGGGTCGTATGTAAATCCCCAAACTGGAGGAAATTGCACTAAACAGGGCATTAGAGCTATATGCAATGAAGGAACATCTGTAATTATGGGTGACTTTAATCTGCATACAGATTGATCAAATCAAATCAGGAACAAATGTTGTAAAGCAGGAATCCTTGGGGTGGATATGGGTTCCTTTACTGAACCAATACATTGAGCAACTAACCAGACCATGGGCCATCCTAGACTGGATATTGCAAAATGAGAAAGGAATAATTGGTAATCTTGTTGTGTGAACTAGAACAGTTCCTACAAAGGGAGAAGAGAGAGAACCAGGAATTATGGACCAGTGAGCCTGATATCAATAGTAAGGAATGTGTTAGAGTCCATTATAAAAAATTTAAAAGCTGAGCACTTGGAAAACAGCGGCAGGATCAGACAGAGGCAGCATGGACTTATGAAAGGAAAATCATGCGTGACAAATCTACTGAAATTCTTCGAAGATGTAACTTGTAGAGTTGTTGAGGGGAAGCCTGTGAATATGACTATTTTGGATTTAGACGAAACCAGCATAAGAGATTATCACACAAAATTTAAATATTAACATGGTTGGCAGACAGGAAGCAAAGAGTATGAATAAATGGGTAATTGAACAAATGGCAAGTAGTGACTAGTAGAGTGCTCCAGGGATCAGTGCTTAGACCCCAGCTATTCATAATATGCGTTAATGATTTGGATGAGGGAACTAAATGTAATATCCCCAGATATGCAGATGACCCAAAGCTGGGTGGGAGGGACAGCTGTGAGGACGATGCAGACATGCTTCAGTGTGATTTGGAAAAGCTGAGTGAGTGGGCAAATGCATGACAGATGAAGTATAATGTGGATAAATATGAGATTTTTCACTTTAAGGGTGAGAATGGGAAGGCATATTATAATCCGAATGGCTGAGACCTGGGTGTCCTTGTATACCAGTCAGTGAAGGTAAGCATGCAAGTGCAGCAGGTGGTCAAGAAGGTAAATGTATGTTGGCCTTCATAATGAGAGGATTCAAGTCCAGAAACAGGGATGTTTTGCTGCAATTATACAGTGCCTTGGTGAGAACATGCTAGGAATATTGTGTGCAGTTTTGGTTTCTTATTTCAGGAAAGGTGTTTTTACTATTGAGGGAGTGCAGTGAAGATTTACCAATTGATTCCTGGGATGGTAGAACTGACGTATGAAGGGAGGTTGAATCACTAAGGGTTATATTTGTTGACATTCATAAGAATGAGTGGGGATATCATAGAAACCTATAAAATTCTAAGAGGACAGCATGGTGGCACAATGGTTGGCACAGTGGTTGACACTGCTGCCTCACAGCACCAGGGACCTGTGTTCAATCCCAGCCTCAGGTAACAGTCTATGTGGAGTTTGCATGTTCTTCCTGTGTCTGTGTGGGTTTCCTCTGGGTACTCTAGTTTTTCCCCACAGTCCAATGATGTGCTGGTTAGGTGGATTGGCCAAGCTAAATTGACCATAATGTACAGGCTAGCTGGCTTAGCTATGGGAGATGCAGGGTTACAGGGGTAGGGGGTGGATCTGGGTGGGGTGGTCTTCTGATGGTCAGTGTGGACCTGATGGGCTGAATGGCTTGATTTCATACTGTGGAGATTCTTCGATGAAGGTTTATGCAGGAAAGATGTTCCCAATGGCAGGGGAAATCCAGAACCAGGTGTTACTGGGTAAACTTTTAGGACTGAGGTAAGGAGAAATGTTCTCACCTAGAGAGTGGTGAGCCTGTGGAATTCACTAACACAGAAAGCAGTGAAGACCAAATATTGAATTAATCAAGAAAGAGTTGAATACAGCATTTAGGGTGAAAGGGATATAGGGAAAGATGGAAAGAACATAGAACAGCACAGGCCTTTTGGTCCACGCTGTTGTGTCAACCTATTATCCTACTAAGATCATTCTACCCTGCATACTTTACATTTTACTATCATCCATGTGCCTATCCAAGAGTTGCTTAAAAGTCTCTAAAGTATCTGACTCCACTACCACTGCCGGCAGCGCATTCCACACGCCCACCTCACTCTGTGTAAAGAACCTACCTCTAACATCTTCCCTATACCTTTCTCCAATCACCTTAAAATTATGCCCCCTCATAATAGTCATTTCCGTCCTGGGTAAAAGTCTCTGGCTATCAACTCTATCTATGCCTCTCATCACCTTGTACATCTCTATCAAGTCACCTCTCATCCTTCTTTGCTCCAATGAAAAAAGCCCTAGGTCCCTCAACCTTTCCTCATAAGACCTGCCCTCTAGTCCAGGCAGCACCTTGGTAAATCTCCTCTGCACCCTTTCTAAAGCTTTCACATCCTTCCTATAATGAGGTGGCCAGAACTGAACACAATATTCCAAGTGCGGTCTAACCAGGGTTTTAAAGAGCTGCAGCATAACCTCGCAGCTCTTAAACTCAATTCCCCTGCCAATGAAAGCCAAAAGGCTATGAGCTGGGTGATCAGCCATGATCAAAGCAAATGGCAAAGAAGGCTCGAAGTGCCAAATAGCTTATTCCCCTTGCAGTAAAATACTATGAATCAGTTGGATTCAGCAGCAGTATAAGATTGAAATTTCACAAATTAACAAATCTCCTGCAGAAATTCAATGATTCCCACACAAAGAACTATGTGTTTAGAAAGGATTCAGCTAATCACAACTCTAATAATAATCAACAACTGAGTATTAGACAAATTAATCCAAACTAATCCACCTTGAGTTCAGGGTTCCATTTTTCTTTCATCCCTACTTTTAAGCAAACTTAATGCCCAAAATCTTCTAAAATCTGTATGTAAAAAAATGTTAATTTGTAACCTATTAAAAATCAATTCCCTTGATTGAGATTTCTGCAAGCTGGAAAACTCTGCTTCTTTGTACTGTTTACAATATTTAAAACTCTCTGTAGGACAATAATGTCTCTTGTGTGTTTGCAACTAATAGAAAAGCTAGTTAATGCATATGCTGGAAATCTGAAACAAAAGCATAACATGCTAGGAATCTTCAGCAGGTGAACCAATATCTTGGAAGAGAAACAATATTAATGTTTCAGTCCAGAGTAGGATTTGAAGGGTCACCAATCTTGAAATTTTAATGTTTCTCTTCAGATGCTATATTTCCAAAATTTTCAAACTTAATTTCAATAATTCCATTCCCAGTAATTGCAATATTTTTCAAAGGCATACCTGACAAATTAGATGAAAGGTCAATTCCAGATATTTTTGTGCTGCAGACTCAAGTCAACTGAGGCTCAGTACAGACTGAAGGAGAACTTCTGACTTGGCCCGTAGCATGCATTAATGAGGCTAGACATTCAATTGAAATACTTACCATGGAGTCAGAAACGCATTTACTGAAATTCAGTGGGGAGTTGCACCTGACCTATTATATGCAATAAATACAAAAAACTTACCAACCCAAGAATGCATCCATGTTTCAAACCATGAATATAAAGCTGATTCCTACATTTACAAACTCACATAGTTGGAGAATGTTACTAAATTCAAATATCAAAACCTAAAACAAAGAGAGAAAACTCATAGCTTTATTATTATGTTCCATACAAAAAAATCGAGAAGCCTCTTCTGTTTTGTTCTGGTACAGCATGATTCTTGATCTCATGACAGTAACAAGTTGGAAAAATTTGGTCTCTCTTATCATTTTTCCAAAGTTTGACTATCCATGAATAATCAGGAACAGAGTTACAAGCAAGATGTAAAACATACTTGGTTAATTTGTGGTTTCATGCTCCATTTGTGTGCACTACAGAAAAGTAACAACTCATATCTTTATAGCGCTTTTAACATAGTTTGACACCAGGCTAATAAAGTGACAAGAGGACAAATAGCCAAAAACTTGATCAAGTATGTAGAATTCAAGGAGCAAGAGAAAGCTGGAGAGGCAGAATAGTTTAAGGAAAGTAGTTCAGAACATAAATTCTAGACAGCTAAAGGCTGATAATTAGAGGCTTTAAAATCAGATTTGCACAAAACACCAAAAATTAGAGGAGCACTGAGATTCTACAGGCTTGTGGATGGTTATAAAGGGAAGGGAGGGTGAGGTAATGAAAAGATTTCAATATGAGGACAAATATTTAAAAATGAGATGTTACTTCACTGGAAACCAGAATAGGTCAGCAAGGTCAGGAATGATGGATGCAGGCTTCATGTAAATCGAATATAATGTCATAGCACAGGTCAGTTTATTTCTCAGCACTAAAGTTGCAAATAGTTGGATTCAGCCTTAGAAAGTGGCCGGGGGCAGATGGAGTTGGTGACTGTAGAACTGAGCTTGTGATGAAGCATGAAGACAAGAGTAGAAATTTCTGTGGATCTAACAATAGATGTTGGAAAAATGTCTTCACATATCAAAGACAATGGAAGATTTGAGAGAGGGGCTTCTGAGCCAGAACTGGATACCATCAATATTAGAAGAGTTTAGACATGGAGGTAAGTCATTTAGGCCTTGAAGCCTGTTCCAAAAATCATCCCTGATCTGTATCTTAATTTCTGAATATCCAGCAACAACAAGCTGCATTTATATAGTATCATATACCTCCTCTAAAAGTTGAATATGCTAATAAAGCAAAGACCAGGATGACACCACATGACCAACAGCCATGAGGAACCATGAGGAGTAGTGACAGCATAACGGATTATGTATACACAAGTTGCTGCAAAATACCAATTTCATATGTAAGCATTTTTGAGACATATTATCATGTGCCTACTCTACTTAACAATCCAATATAAGAGTGACATTTCTGTGTTAAGGAACATAACACAAGAAGACGACAATTTGAACAGCAGTGATTTTTCCCTAAAAGTCGAAGGCAGTGGTGCAAATTTGAAAACCAGAGGAAAAAGCCTCAACTAAGATCTGAAGCAATGCAAGAGTTATATTTAACACTGTTGGGAATGTGGGGAGTTAGGTTTGGCAAAGCTTCATAACAGATCACACAGCCGATTTATCAACTAAGCAACTGGGAATCTATTTTAATGATACCATTTATAAAATAGATCCCTCTGCTTTTTAGTCTACCTTTCCTGGTATGCGTCTAGAAATTATTCTTTATTCACAAATTTTATTTATTTAGTTTGCTGGTCATATTTTCCTTTCCCTCCAAAACTGACAGCAAACCATTTTCTTTCTAAAAAAGAATGGAATAATCACTGTATGAGAATAACAGATGAAGGGATATCCTAAGTTAAAAAATTGCCAGCTGACATCACCAAAGTTCATTTTCAAGCTGTAGTGTACGTCTAAGTGCGGGAGTTGTTCCTGTTGAAAATAATCCTGTGAGTGGAAAGAGAATTTCTTCACTGCTCTGTTGAATACAAGAAATGTTCATCATTGCGGAGACTCCAGGACTAGCTGGCACTTAGGTTACTCTCTCCATCATTAACATGTTCAGCCAGGGAAAGCAAATGTATAATGATAAATATTACCTAAAGTTCACTATTTTGCAATGCGTCTCTGTAACCCCTATTCTTATGTGATGACACTGAGACTTTAAGACTTGTATTCTGACCTGTTTCTCTTGCAAGTGGGTGTTATCACAGTGGTAATGAAATTTTCCTTCAGGTTGGCAGTTAGTAAACAGCTTTAAGTTCTCCCTGGGTGTTTTTTTTAAAATACAACAAAAGAATCATAAATGGGCTGGGTCAGGCTCCCACAGTCCCAGAGTACTTTAGTTTTGATTTCAGTTAATTGGTGTTTTTTGCTGTCTGCTGGGGCTGAAATCTTGAGATGTCTGTTGCTAGAATGAAGTCTTAGACAGAGAGGCTTCCTCTTAAAAATGTCATAAAGGGCAGATTGTTTATTTCTACAAGACTGGAGAAATACAGCACATGAGACCAATAACTGTGTTGCTGAAATGTGTTTGCCAAGTGTGTGTTTACGGGATGCTGCCTACAACAGGAACAGTTGATGATCATTGGTTAAACATTATCTTCTTAATTATTTTAATAGAGTACAGTCATACCAGTTCTACGTTCTGTTGTATTTTAACTGGGTTGTAAAAATAAAGTGTATTTTGATTAAAGCTTAGTGGTGGACAGAATGAATTATATCTGGAGCACTGTGCCTTAAAAGAAATAAAAAAAATATAAAAGTTGGGGGGAGTTTGGTTTGGTCCATAACACTTTGGATGAGATTCTTTACCTGCTCCTGGTTACCACTAGGGACACCAGATTCAGAAGAACAAGGCAAGTCCCACTCTTAAGAAAACACAGCTGCCTCACATTACCAGGAATCCAGGTTCAATTCCAGCTCAGACAACTGTCTTTGTGGAGTCTGCACATTTTCCCCATGTCTGCGTAGATTTCCTCCGGTTGTTCCAGTTTCCTCCTACATTCTAAAGATGTGTAGAGTAGGTGGATTGGCCACATTAATTTGACCACAGTGTTCAGGATGTGCAGGCTGGGTGGATTAGCCACGGGGAATGCTGGGTCACGGGGATGGGGTGGATTTGGATAGGATATTCTTGACAGGTTCGGTGTGGACTTGATGGGCCAAAGGGCCTGCTTCCACATTGTAGGGATTCTATGATACTAACACATTGGGCTTCCTCCTCAGTATGTTTTTCAGTGGTGATGATGTGGGACAGTTTTTTTTTTACGATATCAGCTGCCTGTTTCTCATTTGAGAAACTAACAATTGAAACCCCCTGCTCCCTCAGATTGGCAGTAAGTATCTGATGAGATTTTCAGACAGCCATGCAAATGCATGGCTAGACTGATCACTGAACAAATAGGAGGCCATTTGAAAGTGCAAACATTGGCTTTTTTTAAGGAAATTATTTGCAATTTAAAAGCTTTTAGTTGGTGCTTATTTGATTAAGTTTTAATTATTATCAATTATTTTCTGTAGATTGCCATTCATGTTTTGGCTTTACATTCCAAACTACATAATTTTTGCTATTTCTATTCATGTTCAATCATAAAGCTGATGCAGTATGTCCCTTTTGTGTCTCCAATTGTAAAGGATTTATGAGCCAGGCTGTTTTTGTTATAGACTTCAGTGAATGTCGTCCCAGTAGTTTTATATCAGACAATTTTGAAGGATGGAATCTGTCAGATCTTCTGAAATGTTTCATTCAGTTTCCTTAACTATTTACCTGATGGTGGGTTGCTAGGCTTGGAGTCATTCTTCTGGTTTATTGGAAGTTGAATGAGTTTGGTTGGCAGTCTCATATCATTTTTGATTCCAAAGCCTCTCAAAGTACTTTACAATAAAAGTCAGGTGACTTTGGTTCGGATCCTGGATTTCAGCCAATCAGTTGTATTGTGGGTTGTTTGCTTTTTAAGATGGAAAAAGAAACAATATTTATAATATCTTTCCATATGAATCAAGAAAATGATTTTGAAAGGAAAAGTAAGAGGCCTTTAAGTGAATAGTAAACAGTTATTCTGTGTTTTCATGGTGATAAAAAGATTAACATACTTCAGTACGTGCATGCTCGGTGAATTCTCCTTCGTCAAATTGTTTTGACTCGATCTAAGTGAAATCCTAAACTGTTCTGCCCATCAATAAAATGAGATGAATTATTGTTCTGAGCTGCATAGGTCAAGTTGTTGCTTGCATCACACTACAACACCAGCATGTCAACTCATCTTAGATTTTGTCAGGTTTTCATTAAAAGGTTGATTTTAACCTATACTATCAAAGGGGTCAGGAATATTGTGGCAAGGCTGTGGGTACAATTCAAAGCTGACCTGTTATCCAGTCCCAATTATAGGAGAAAAATCTCACTCTGATTAATTTCCAGCTGCCCCGGTTGTATTCTAACCCAAAATTGTAAATGTCACTCCTGATCCTAGACTCAACAGAGATTGGGACCAGAAGAGGTGACTGAGCATTTAAAAAACAAACAATAAAAAGTCCTAAAGATCAATAGAAGAGCCACCTTGTAGACTTTGACAGAATCCTTTACTCTGAGATTATGCCCTCTGGTCCTAGACTGTCTCAGAAGTGGAGACAACCTCTCCACAGCTACCGTGTCAAGCCCCTTAATTCTGTACATTTCAATGAGATCTCCTCTGCTTCTTCTAAATTGAGAACAAGCCCAACCTACTTAATCAGTCCTCATAAGAAACTCCCTCCAATTGCCAGATTAAACTAGTACAGTCTATCTAGGCCTCTCAGTATTCTGGATTATACAATGAGACACCCTTTATCCTTCTAAACTCCATTGAACACAAACCCAGAGTCCTCCACCACTCCTCACATGACAAGCCCTTCATCCCCATGATCATTCTTGTAAATCTCTTCCAGATCCCCTCCAAGACCAGCGCATCCTTCCTTAGATATTGGCAGAAATAGCTCATAATATTCCAAAATACAGTCTGACTAGAGGTTTGCACAGCCTCAGCAGTACATCTCTGCCCTTGTATTCTAGCTCTCTCGAAATGAATGTTGACATTATATTTGCCTTCCTGACTGCCAACTGAACCTGTATGTTAACATTAAGAGGATCTTGAAATAGGACACCCAAGTCCCTTTGTGCTTCAGATCTCTGAAGCATTTCCCCATTCAGAAAATAGTCTACTCCTCTATTCTTCTTACCAAAGTGCATAATCTCACACTGTCCCACATTGTATTCCAACTGTGACTTCTTTGCCCACTCTCTTGGCTCCTTCTGTCAGTTTCCAGCTTCTTCATCCCTGTTCCTCCACCTATCTTTGCATCATCTGCAAACGTAGCAACAATTTCTTCAGTATGCAGCTACAGATCAGCTAGCTCCGCATAAAACTGAGGATAAATGTGCTTTCTGTAGCTCAGGTCCACATTGGGCAATATGTGTCCCAGCAGGAATAATCTAACCATTATCATCAATTTATCATACTTAAGACTTTGCCTCCAGATCTTCTGTGATCCTTTTCATTGCTGTGGTTCCTTGACAGACGAAATGACTATTAACTCATGTAATTCTAAAACTTCAACAGATTAAAAATTTATACACAACTCCTAACCAAATGATTGATGTCCATGAAGGATAATATTATTCAGTGTACTGCTTTCCATTTAGTTTAAAACGTTGATTGGATTATAACATTCCATCTCAAAATGCAATGGAAACTCTGTGTCAGGCTTAGAAAAAACCCATTTTAAAATTTTCAACATTTCTTTGCACTACCGGTTACATTGACAGGGTGCACAGTGAATGGCTGTTTTCCAGTCAATCGCAATAGTATTAATTGGAAAACTAAAAGTTTGCTAATGGACTCAATTTAACTTGGTGGCCAGTCACTGAAATTTCATCACATGAGGCTGCAGAGTTTCTTTAACAACAAAATTGAAGCTCACAATTCAGAAGTAAAAAACACAATAAGGCTAAGTTTGGAACACGTTAAAAAGACCTTTAAACATGTAACAAATCAAAGTTTTGTCACGTTTTCCAACGTCATCTCTTTACAGCAATTTAAATCTGGAGAAATTATACCTTTATAGCAAATCTTTAAATTCTATTTAATTGATTCTCTCCAGGTTCCATAATGAACTGTGAAGCCTTCTTACCAACAAAATACCAACAAAACTGAAAGTTTAAATTTTGCCAGCTTTTAATAAATTGCAGATTTCTAACTAAACATTATTCCTTGTTTAGAAATTGCACAAACCAAGTTTTCTGCTAAGATTACATATTCTATTAACTGCTCTAATAAAACTCCTTTCCAAGAGAGAAACTCTACATACTTCTCAGTCAAATCATGTTTCCTCCAATCTGCCCTAAAAATGGTGTCTTTTAAAGTCAAATCAATTCTTTGATTATTCCTTGCATCCTTGAACTGAAATCTAGCTTATGACCTTCAGTGATTACTCAAACTAACATAAATGACTACAGTATAAAGATTTTATTCCATTAACACTTCAAGATTTGCGGCTGCTTTCTGGAACATATTAGATTAGATCACTATTCTTGAAGGACTAGTTGACCTAGCCTTTTTTAAACACATAAAGTCACGAAAGTAACCAATACACATATGCCACTGTTCTGAAATCCAATTCCTAAAAAAAGGTATTAAATTGTTCATGAATATGAAACCTTTAATCACAATTGTGTACTGCAAGGCTACTCTTTCACTGTAACAGTGATGCAATCATATCACTGACAACTATAAAATGGAACTATAAAATGAGGTAGGAAGGTATCTTTAATTACAAATACACTACACCACACACCCCCTAACCTGATACAAAATTAGGGCATGTGAAGGGAAATTCTCGGCATCAGCCCTTGTCTCTACACTCAAAATTGTGATCTGCTGCTCCTTGCTGAGGTAATTTCACTTGATCTATTTTCTCACTTGATCTCTTCTTCAAATGACTATTCGTAGTCTCCTCCACTTTCTCCTTCCCTACATTAATTCCGTAACCACCATCATTTTCTGAATCAGTTTTCTCCTCTGCTTGTGATTTCCAGCTTTCGCTCATCATCTTCCCCACATCTCTCCATATCCATCGTCCCACTGTCTAATCTTTTTGAACTGAACATGGTGTTTGCTCTTGATCTACAGTCTGATGATTGCCAAGGCCCCATTCCACCACATTTATGCCACTCACTCTCATAGGCTTTATCCTATATCCTAAGGATGGGCAGTATTGCATGGCTAATACAAGCTGACAAGTACCTACATTAGCCAGTGGCCACCACAGCTTAACTAAGTTTGGTCTTGTAAGGTAGATATTCTTTTTCTGGAGGGGATCAATTGCACAATTGTTCTGACCCAAGTTTCTTCTACTCCAACTAAATTCTAAATTTTACTATGCCATGCATGATGTGGAGATGCCAGTGTTGGACTGGGGTGGACAAAGTCAGAAGTCACATGACACCAGGTTATTGTCCAACAGGTATACTTCAAATTACAAGCTTTCGAAATGCTGCTCCTTCATCAGGTAGAGTGGAGAGAGGTGCACAGGCACAGAGCATATAGGTGGAGAGATAATGGAAAGATAATTCCAGGTAATTAAGGATGTCGACTGATAACGACTATGTTATGGGGCCTAGCTCATCTCCACCTCCCTAACCTGTTTTTCCTCTCACCTCAAGCCACACCCCCATCTCCTATCTACCAACATCATCCCGCCCCCTTGACCTGTCCGTCCTCCCTGGACTGACCTATCTCCTCTCTACCCCACTACCTACACTCACCTTTACTGGCTCCATCCCCGCCTCTTCGACTTGTCTGCCTCCTCTCCACCTAGCCTCTCCTCTATCCATCCTCTATCCACCTCCCCCTCTCTCCCTATTTATTTCAGAACCCTCTTCCCCTCCCCCATTTCTGATGAAGGGTCTAGGCCCGAAAAGTCAAGTTTTCCTGCTCCTATGATGCTGCTTGACCTGCTGTGTTCATCCAGCCCCATGCTTGTTATCTCTGATTCTCCAGCATCTGCAGTACCTTTTATCTCTGACTATGTTATGGTCACTGTTTTCTAAGGCACCTTTTATTCTCATACCATTTATTAAGCCTGCCTGATTATATGTCACCAGATCCAAAATAGCCAGTTCCCTGGTTGGGTCCACAATATACTGTTCTAGCAAATTGTCCCCAATATATACTATGTACATTTGGGAGTTCAGATATTGACAACACTGTTCTTTACAGCTATTCTTTTTGACATTCTTCTAAGAACATAAAAGTGGAGGATGTATTGAAATGGAGAACCTTTCAGATCACAGTATTCGATCAACAGCCTCCAGACTGTAAAACAAGAACACCTTGCTGACAACGGCCCCATTCTCGAGTCTCTGGAAATAGTGGTTCTCAAATTATACAATGGGCACCTTTCACTTTCTTCAAGTTTCAGTTTGATTCGTGCTGTACCAGTTGTGTGAGAGTACGTTTCTGCATCTATTACGTTGTAATATATTTTATATCCCATTGAGGCTATTTGGCTACTTTATTTGTATCATTCATCATTCCAGATTGGTTTAAGGAGTGTCCAGTTTGTATTGCATTCATTTTATTTTGAATCAGAGTGGGCCAATAATTTTACTATTTTTATCTGCTAACAAGGGGTATGTGAATTCATTATCCTGAAGTATGTTTCCATGAAAATTTTCCTGATTACTTTTATGCCTCATCATCATAGCTCCAGCCCAATACATAAAAAGGGTTTCTGTCACCTTCAGCTCATCAGTTATTGAAAGCTGTTAAAAGTCTTCACTTCCTTTATTCTATATGAGTCACCAAAGTTAGTAAATCAAAATCTTTATGACAAAAATGATTCAGTGTTGTGCCCAACATCTGGTACAAGGTAGGACACAAGAAATAGAAGCACAAATGGAACAGACAGCCTGTCAAGTCTTCTCCACTATTTGATAATATTGTGGCTGATTTGGTCTTTCTTCACTTCTCAATACATTTTCTATTCCTCGCACAATTCTGTCAAACTTTCAACAGTCATCGAAATTAGTTTCAGTTAAAATGGCACTACGATTCTATAGTCAGCTTTATTCACGAGAGCTCTACATGCCTGTAGTGTGATGGTGTGACCTCATCCACCTATGGAAACCGTGCAGTTACAGTAGTTAGGGGGTGGGGTGTGGGGAGGAATGCATTGGAACAAATGTAATATTGCACCATTATTTTACCCACCCAGCCATGCCTCTGTTTCAAACAGTCAGTGTTAAAACCTGGGCTTCTTATTAAGTGTTCTAATGCTGCTTTGCCCATGAAGGAAATTGACCAGAAGCTTCGTCGCACAGCACTCAAATAAAACACACCTGTCCTGGACTGTAACAGTAGTAAATGGCAGGCCAGACGGTGCCATACAGTCCCTTGGCTGCATCGTTTGATACATGCAATTACGGGTAACTATATAGAACATGATATGAGATTCTATTTTTTGGAGAATTCATACTGATTTTTGCAGTCAAACTTCCAGGCGATGTTATCTCTTCTCTTAAAGCAACACAGATATAGCAAACATCAGGAAGGCAATGGCCTAGTGGTATTATCACTGGACTGTTAATCCAGAGACCCAGATATCGATCTGGGGACCTGGGTTAGAGTCCCACCACGATAGATCATGGAATTTGGATTGAACAAATATCTGGAATTAAGAATCTAATGATGACCATGAATCGATTGGCATGGAGAGATTGTGTTTTGCGGAGAACTTAAGTGGATTGGGCCTATATTCAATGGAATATTGAAGAATGAGACATGACCTTATTAAAACATATAAGAGTCTTTGGGTGCTTGATAAGGATATAGGCAAGGTTGTTCCCCCTTATGGGAGAGTGTAGGACTGAACATGTTGAATATTAAAAAAAAAGATATATAATTACAACTGTAGATACCTAGGAACAACTAAAGGAGCTCTTCCCTCACTGGAGGTTGCTGATCTGGAAGATGTAATCTCACCAGCTTCTCAAAGTACAGAATGACCATCAATCCTAGAGTTTCAGAAATCTGCTAGCAACAGAAATGCATCAGTCACAACAGTTAGAATGGCAATAGCATTTTCCAAATGAACAACATTTCCAGAGAAGGAACATCAAACTAAGAACAAGTAGGTACCAGAGAAACAAACAACAATAATGCAAATGCATACCATTAGGAGACTTCTACTATTTCAAGGCTACGCAACGAATGTGCAGAGACTGATGAAATTTACCAGACTTACAAAAGTGTTCGATTAATTAAAAATCATTTTCTTTGCAACCATACATTTGGTAACATGTAATTGATAACTACAAATAATGGCAAATGCAATTCTTTGACTCTTTTTTATGGAAATGGGAATTTTTTAAGAAATGCAGTTGTATTTAGTGTACAGGTTGGCTTGACATTGTAATGTGACTCGATGATGTAAGTGTTTTTATGTGCAGATTGAGGCAACCAAGAACCAGACATCATTAGTAACAATAGTCTTCTAACAGCCACAAGCATTGTGTTCATTGTGTCCAACATATGAAGAATTTTCCCCATGATTCCCACTGACTTCAATTTTCTGAGTTTTCTTTCTGCCACACTCTGTCAAATGCTACTTTGATGTCAAGGGCAGTCACTCTCACCTCACTGAGTTCAGCTCTTTTGGACGTGTTTGGACCAAACCGTAATAATGTCAGCAAATGAATAGCCTTGGCAGAAACCAAATAAAACTTCAGTGAACATGTTATTGTTGTCTGAGTCTCATCTGCTAGCACAGTTTTACACACCTTCTATGATTTTCCAGATGTGTGGAAGTTGACTAATTGTGGTGGTAAATGGCCAGATTGAATTTGTCCTTTTGTTACCACATTGTGAAAAGTCTAAAGACCTCATGCCAATTATTCAAAGTGGAGTATGGAAGTTTTTCCTGGTGCCGTTGCCAAAAACTTCATGGGAACAGATTATTTGGTCATTATCACATTGCTTTTTATGGGAGTTTGCAGTGTACCAAATAACTTCCATATGCTTACAGTACTACAGTGGCGACCAAAAAAAACCTTAACGGGCTTTGAAGCAATCTGGAATGTCCAGAGGTTGAGAAAGGCACTAAATAAACGCAGTGATAGTAGGAACTGCAGATGCTGGAGAATCTGAGATAACAAG
>JAHRHZ010000016.1:40907591-40939372 GCA_024137785.1 Ginglymostoma cirratum | reverse complement strand
CTTGTTATCTCCTATACTATATAAACGCAGGTATTTTAAAATCTGTCTCCAGGTTGTCTGAATTTTGCTGAGATTCCATTTACATTGGTCGTCAATTCAATTCAAACAACCTGTCCCTTTTTCCTGACAGGTCACTGTTTCCAAACATCAAATATGAAGTTGATGCGCTCTTTCCGGTATCTATTTCTCTGTCTTTCCCTATAAAGTTAATCAAAACCTCTCAGTGTAGCTGCATATGGTTAGCCAATCCTCCCAGCTTTGCAGGCCCCATTCAGATTGGAAGTTTTCTACGTATTATAACTACTTAAATCTCTCATAGTGTCATGCAATCGAACCAGGCTGGTCTCGATGAATACAAAATCTACCATCCTGTTATATCGGAGATCTCACTTCCAAAATGGACAATTTATCTTCAAAATTTTGTGGACACTACACACTTCTAAATGCAATTTAGTAAGTTTAATCCAAAGTACTCAGTTCACTTTGCCAGGGAATTATAAACAAAAGTGATCTGTTTGTAAACTGATGAATTTGAAAATGACAATATTCATAAGGGTGTGTATAAACAATGATACACAGAAGCTTGCACACAATAGTGCAAGCCAGTCTGGTACATAATAATTTTTCATCACTTCAGAGAAAGCTACTGTTTTATACTGGAACAATCTTTGTCTGTGGAATATGATCATAGAATCCCTACAGTGTGGAAACAGTTTAGCCCAAGAAGTCCATACCGACCCTTGGAGCAGCCCAACCAGACCCATACCCATACCCACACCCGATAACCAACCTAATCTACACATCTCTGAACACTATGGACAATTTAGCATGGCCAATTCACCTAATCTGCACATCTTTGGACTGCGGGAGGAAACCGTAGCACCCGGAAGAAACCCACGCAGACACAGAGAGAATGTGCAAACTCCACACAGACTGTCTGTGCTGCCTCACAGCACCAGGGACTCGGCCTGTGGCTAGAATCAAACCCGAGTCCCTGGTGCTGTGAGGCATCAGCGCTAACCACTGAGCCACCCTGCCACCCCTTTTCAAGGTTTGCTGACACAAACAGTATACAAGATAGCATATCCTAATAATCATGGGCTATTTTGCTATAAATTTGGTCAAGTCCTTGCTCATATTTCCGTTCTCTTCATCATTAAGAGAGCAGTACTGATGAAAGTTCATCAGCCCAAAACATGAATACTGTTTTGATTTCCTTCAATCCTGTCTACTTCCAGCATTTTCTGTTTGAATTTCACGTGGCCAACATTCACGGAATTGTGTTTTTGTGTTTTTGTGTTTAAGGGTCAGGTTGCTAAAGTGTTACACAGTACTTTGCTGTGGAGAGGCTTTTGACGGATCTGTGCCACAAACTGATGCTTCACATCACTTCCCCGAATTATTCTACAGTTCAGTGATATTTCATCAGAATATCATATCTGAATATTCACATGCTGCAGTAATTGTTGCTGTTTCTGTGAACAGGTATAGCAATATATAAACTGTGAACAATTTTGTCTTTGAGGGAACAAGCCATAAAGGACAATCAATCCATTATTTTTCTTCATTTGAAAACTATTGAAGCATAGGACAGGGGTAACACTCAGCACAATATCGTTTAGAGCCTTTTCTTGCTTCAGCCAAGCTCCATCAAATTAAGCAGTATTTATTCAGAGCTTCTTTCACATGGGATTGAATCAGAGCATCCGTGAAAGAGAAAATGTCTGTGGAAGACTGAGCTTGGTGGGACAAACAGGCTTCAGAAGCTTTCATTGCTTTTCCTATTGCCTCTGATTTTCTTTTTGCTAAAGGTACTGAGCTGTTAAACCATATGTAACCAAAAGGAAAACAATCAGTAGATCATAGAATGGGCATTAGCCACAATTAAATCTAAACAAGGAGGAGAATTTAAACACACATGATAGGTAAAAGAAGGAGGGGGGGATTGTGAGTCTAGGTTAAACATTCAAAAATCTGAAACTTCAGCACAACCTACCTCGAATATCCAGTTTCATCAGGTTGAAGACAGATCAACTATTCAAATAAGAATAGAAAATGCTGGAGAAACTCAACGTTTTTGGCAGCATCTATGAGGAGAGAACCAAAGTTAACATTTTAAGTCCACTATAAGTCTTCTTCAGAATAACAGTTATTTAAATATCTGATTGAGGTAGCATGCTAAAATTTTATAATTCAAAATGCTCCGGGTCAGGTTTCCCGGTGCTCAGGAGACCTGTTGGCTGACTGCAGATGGAAACAGTTGGATGCAGCAGTTAAGTACATTTACAGCACAGTTTTGGGCCAGGAGGAAAATGACTGCCCCCTCCCGGAGTTTCAAATATCGTGCTTCACTCCTCGTGATCCAACAGCCCTCTCCACCTCACATGATATTTTTCAACAAAAACTAAAAGAACTGTGGATGCTGTAAATCAGGAACAAAAACAAAGTTGCTGGAAAAGCTCAGCAGGTCTGGCAGCATCTGTGAAGGAGAAACTAGAGTTAATATTTTGGGTCCAGTGACCCTTCCTCAGAACAGAACAGACCCTTCCTCAAAGCCTCAGTTCTGAGGAAGTGTCAACGGACCCGAAACGTTAACTCTGTTTTCTCCTTCCTAGATGCTGCCAGACCTGATGATATTTTTCAACTTTATCGTGCTACAATCCCTCACTGTTCTTTTACTAATTCTGGAGATATCCATTTCGTGAAGTGCCCTTGGGATTGTGATGGTGAGTTGTCAGCTTCAATCACTGCAATCCATATGGTGTACCTACATCCACTGTGTTATTAGAGAGGACATTGCAGGATTTTGATTCAGGGACAGCGAAGGAATTGCAATAAGTTTCCAAGTCAGGATGGTAAGTGGCTTGGAGGGGAACTTACAAGTGATGGTGTTCCTATGTATCCGCTGCACTTTTCTTTCTAGATGGAAGTGATCATGGGTCTGGAGTGTTTTCTCTAAGGATCCTTAATGAATCTGTGAGTGCATCTTGTAGATTTTATGTAATGCTGCTTCTGAGCATTGGTGTTGGAGGACTGAATGTGTGTTGACGTAATACCAATTAGGTGGGCTGTTTGGTATGACTTTGAATTTGTTGAGAATTAGTGGAGCTTCACTTATCCAGCCAAGTGGGCAGCATTCCATCATAATCCTGACTTGGGCCTTGTAGATGGTGGACAGGCTTTGGGAATCAAGAGGTGAATTATTCGCTGTAGAATTCCTAGCCTTAACATGCTCTTTAGCCACATTTTGAAATGGCTTGTCCAGTTCAGCTTCTCATCAATGATAACCTCAAGCATTTTGATAGTGGGGGGTTCAGTGATAGCAATGATATTGAATGCCAACGGATGGTGGTTAGATTCACATTTACTGGAGATGGTCATTACCTAGCATTTGTATGGCACAAAGATTAACTTGGCACTTGTAAACACTACAGATAGACAAACAGGAGGCTGAAAGAACACAGCAAGCCAGGCAGCATCTGGAGGAAAGGAGCAGTCAACATTTTGGGTAAGGATGATGCCTGAAATGTTGACTGCTCCTTTTATCCTGATGCTGTCTGGCCTGCTGTGTTCTTCCAGGCTCCTGTTTGTCTCCCTTGGATTCCAGAATCTGCAGTTTTTTGTCTGTAACTTGTAAACATTAGCCTGGATGTTGCCTATGTCTTGCTGCAACTGGGACAAGAGCTGCTTCAGCATATGAGGAGTTGCAAATGGTACCGTATATTGTGAAACAATGAGCAAACATCCCCACTTCTAACCTTATGATGGGGAAAGGTATCTGATGAAGTAACTGAAAATGGTTGGGCCTAGGACATTGTGTAATATGGTGGTGATGCTATAAATCTAGTTGGAACGCATTCTTGACATGAAAATGTTTCTTAATTTCCATAAGGACTGTGGAGTGGTCACTACTATCAATACTGTCATGGACAAAAGCACCTGTGGCAGGCAGATTGGTAAGGATGAGGTCAACAGAGTCTACAGACTTGAGCCAATAATGTCCGTTCACTTTGCAAACAAATACTGCAGAAAATTCTCCTAACAAAGCCAAGCTAATTTCTTTAGCAAAATAGAGTGAACAAGGATTAGTTGCCCAGGGCAAATTATAGCTTAAAACGCAATTCTAGATTCTTACTGTAGTGATGTCTCTGGACCTGACACACAGGAAAACTATCCAACCATCTACATTTTACCTGAGTCTTGTAGTATCACTACATTCAGCCATAAGTATATGAATTCATATTATCTAAGAAAACAAAAAGGCACCATTCAATGTTATATGTGAATTTTATTTCCCTCGAGCTGATGACTGGTTGATTGCTTTCAGCAGCAGATGTCCATGAATGGGGGAAATGGGAAATATAAAATCCTGCAGCGTTGTAAAATTAAAAAAAAACAGTTCATTTAAATCCAGCAGTGTCCGCTGAACAAGACAATGACAATTCATTGGATTTTTGCGCACAATACCTATATTGCACAAGCTATTATATTGTCGGAGTACCAGGAGATTAGGTTGCTAACATAATGTCCACAGCCAAACTCCTTAAATTAGTTATGTAACATAATCTGTTAAAGAAAGCAAAGTTAGCAGAGAGAAAAAAAAACACAAAACCAGCAGAAATTTACAAGACAATAAAACTGGGAAATAGATTAAAACAAATAACACGGTGGGGTGCGGAGGGCACGGAGTCGGTGGAGAAGTAGAATGCACTGTGTCTCAATGATGGCTCTTTGAAAAAAGCCAACAAAGCTTTTTAATCCGATTTCCTCACATCCTGGCAAAGTCTCACAAATGGAGAAGTTTACTTCCTGCTATATGGTAAATTTGGTGGCAGAGGGCATTATATTGGGTAGGATTGGCAGGGCTAACTCTGCCACCTTTCTGCCTGTATCCTGATTATGTACCTTTTGGGGAAGCTCGTGAATGATCTCCCCACCCTACCACCAACTGAGACCATTAAGGCCATAACCCAGTGCATTGTGGGAACACATCATGCAGGAAATGAGACCAGAAAACGTCATGTGTTTTCTTGAGGAATCATTTTGTGGTAGTCAGAAAGACTTGGCTTCAAGAAGGAGATACCCATTGAGAACTATGCTCTGTCTTTGCTGCCAACTCACGACTTCACCCCATGACCTCAAACCATGCCTCATTCTTGGTAATATTTACATGCACCTGAGACCCTCCTCAATCTGAGGCCTTGGCTGGATCCAAGAGTGGCATAAGACATGACACGCACCCTTCCACCCAAAAACAAAGAGGTGATACGAGGTCCTTGTTTCTAGCTGATGGTGGAAACTCACATCACCTTCAAACAATTGCTGTCATGGTGATCAAAAAAAATGAAGATGTCAGAAAGCTTATTGGTTCACGAATGTTCTTTCAGGAAGGAGTTTGCTGCCTTTACCTAGTGTGGTCTATACGTGGTTGACTTTTAACTATCCACAAGATTGAATTCGGGCACAGACTGACATTGTCAAACTCACAGAAAATTATACCAACAATCAATATTCCAGTAACTTCCATAACCATCCCTCAATATGTCCTGCCCCATCAGAGGGGACAGCTTCGCTGGAGGGACTGGTCTAGGATTTCTAAAATAACTTAACTCTTCGGAGCAGGTCAACAATAGGTAAAGAAGTTCTCCACTGATTAGCATCCACCATTCCCCACAAGCCCGTACTTCTCTTGGCGGAAGGGCACAGAATGTAGCCTGGGAGCAAGACTTTGGTGACCATCAACAGCATTGATTGCAACATTACTGTTCAAGCTGCCTGACAGCACCAGCGACAGGTCATATAGTCACAGAGGCATATGGCATACAAACTGACCTTTTGGTCCAACTCATTCATGCTGACCATGTTCCCAAACTAAACAAGCCCACTTTCCTGCGCTCAGCCCATATTCCCCTAAACCTTTCGTATTCAAGGCTTTGGAGCAGATTTGTAGCTCGGGTTGTGCGTGTTGAGGTTGGTTGGCTCACCGAGCTGGTTTCTTGTATTGCAGACGTTTCATTAGCATGCTGGGTAACATCCTCAGTGCAGCCTCCAATGACGCGTCAGTGTGTTTTCTGGCCTGGTTTTTAAACTCTGGAGTCCGTTGAGCTGGATTACCTCAATTCTTGTTTTCCTTCATAGTGGAATGTATATGGGATCGAGTTCAATGTGTTTATTAATAGTGTATAGCTGTGTGGAGTGCCACGCTTCTAGGAATTCTCGTGCCTGTCTCTGCCTAACTTGTCCCAGGATTTTGGTGTTGTCCCAGTAGAAACGGTGATTCTCCTTGTCCATGTGGATTGAGATGAATGAGTATTGGTCGTGTCTTTTTGTAGCCAGTTGGTGTTCTGAAGTAGGGCCCGAAACATCAGACTTCCTGCTCCTCTGATGCTGCTTGGCCAGCTGTGTTCATCCAGCTCTACACCTTTTTATCTCTGGTGTTCATGTACCCTTGTTGTTAGTTTCCTTCCTGTTTGTCCGATGTAGTTTTTCTCACAGTCTCTACAGGGGATCTTGTAGATGACTTTGGTCCTTTCCGTGGCAAGGAATGGGTCTTTAGTTCGGGTGAGCACTTTTCGTAAGGTTGACATGGGCTTGTGTGCCACTCTGATGCCCAGCAGTCGTAGGAGTCTTGTGATGAATCCCAATGTGTTCCTGATGTAGGGTAGTATGATGAGTGTGTAGGGGCATTTAGTATCTTCCTGATGTTGTTCGCGTAGGCATCTTCTGACCCAGTTTTTTGGATGTCCATTATCCCTGAAAACCTGGAAGAGGTATTCTTCTTCCTCTTGGCGTAGTTCCGTGTTGCTACAGTGAGTTGTTGCCCTTTTAAACAGTGCTCACACGCAGCTTCGTTTGTGTGTGCTGGGATGGTTGAAATTCGGTACCTGGTCTGTGTGTGTGGCTTTACGGTGTACTTTCGTTTGCAGTTCCCCATTTGTCTTACACTCTACCATGACATCCAGGAATGGGAGCTGTTTGTTTTTCTCCTCCTCTCTGGTGAATTTTATTCCGGTGAGAACGTTGTTTATAAGATTGTCTAATTTGGTCCATTTAATGATGACAAAGGTGTCGTCCACATAGCGTATCCATAGTTTTGGTTGAATTCGCAGAAGGGCTGTCCTTTCTAGTCTTTGCATCACTGCCTCAGCTATAAGTCCAGAGATCGGTGATCCCATGGGTGTCCCGTTGATTTGTTATTACGTTTGGCTGTTGGAAGTGAAGTAGGTGGTGAGGAATAGGTCCAGTAGTTTGAGCATGTTGTCCTTGGAGATGGTTTCACTGGGGTGTTGTTCTTGTTCCAGTAGTGTTTTCACTGTTTCCCTTGCTTGTGGTATGTCTATTGATGTGAATAGGGCAGTGACATCAAATGATATCATGGTCTCTTCGTGGTCTATCTTCATCTTTTTGATGGATTTGAGGAATTCTTGAGCTAAGTGGATTGAGCGGGATGACTTGTTGATGAGGTGCCTGAGTCTCCTTTGTAGTCCCTTGGCTAATCTGTGTGATGGTGTGCCTGGTAGGGAAACTATGGGTCTAAGGGGTACTTCTGGCTTGTGCACTTTTGGGAGGCTGTAGAATCGGGGTGTGTATTTTCCTTCGAGTTTCATTCTTAAGAAATCTGCTTTGTTGATCTGTCCTGTCTGTTTAAGTCTTTTTAGTGTGTAGAGGATTTTGTTGCCTAGTTGTGGTGTCGGGTCAGTTTGTACTGGCCAGTATGTGTTCTCGTTGGCGAGCAGTGCCTGTGCCTTGGAGATGTAGCCCCTTCTATCCAGTATCACTGTCATGCGCCCTTTGTCTGCAGGTAGTATTGTGATGTGCTTATACTTCTTTAATCTGTCCAGGGCCTGTCTTTCCAATGTGTTGAGGGCGTTGAGTTCGCTCCTTCTGGTTAGTGTCAGAATTACTGTCTGTCTTATCGTTTGTTGTGTTTCTTTGTTGATGTTGTTGGTCTTGAGTGTGGCTTCCAGTGTGGCTAGGAATTCCATTCTGTTGGCGTCCCTATAGTTGTAATTCAGTCCTCGGATGAGAAGGGTTTTCCCATGTCTGTCAGTTTCCTGTCCAAGATGTTTCTTATCCATGTTTCTGTTCTGTTGTTGTCGTTTTTATGGGTGAGTGTGGCTAGATTGTCTTGAATGGTCTGTCCTTTCTTGGCTTTTGTGTTCTGTTGGCTGATGTTGATGGCTTGTTCCATGTCCCTTGCCCAGTCTTGATTGGTAGCTTCCCAGGATAAAGTTTTTTGGCGCGTAATTTCTCTGTTGTATCTGTGGAGCTGGTTGTGTGCGTCGTTTATCATTACCCTTACCAACTTGCGGCTGTTTCGTTCTGCTGTTTTGCGGGCTTGTGGATTGTTGATGGGTGGTTTGTACTTCAAACTGCGTGGTAATACCTGTTTCCTGAGGCACACATGTAAGAAGTAGAGTTGTTCGCGGGTTGCGCTCTCTTGTTTGGCGTAGTTTTTCCATTTTCTTGCCAATTTGAGCATGTTACGCCAGTAGGTATCTAATGTTTTGGAGCAGATTTGTAGCTCAGGTTGTGGGTCTTGAGGTTGTTTGCCTTATCGAGCTGGTTTCTTGTATTGCAGACGTTTTGTTACCATGCTCGGTGACATCCAAGAACATCACAATACTACCTGCAGACAAAGGGCGCATGACAGTGATACTGGATAAAAGGGATTACATCTCCAAAGCACAAGCACTGCTCACCAACCAGAACACATACCAAACAGTACAAACTGACCCGACACCACAACTAGGCAACAAAATCCTCTACACGCTAAAAAGACTTAAACAGACAGGACAGATCAACAAAGCTGACTTCTTAAGAATGAAACCCGAAGGAATCAACACACCCTGATTCTACGGCCTCCCGAAAGTGCACAAGCCAGAAGTACCCCTGAGACCCATAGTCTCCCTACCAGGCACACCATCACAGATTAGCCAAGGAACTACAAAGGAGACTCAGGCACCTCATCAACAAGGCACCCCGCTCAATCCACTCAGCCCAAGAATTCCTCAAATCCATCAAAAAGTTAAAGATAGACCATGAAGAGACCTTGATATCATTTGATGTCACTGCCCCATTCACATCAATAGACATACCACTAGCAAGGGAAACAGTGAAAACACTACTGGAACAAGAGCAAGACCCCAGTGAAACCATCTCCAAGGACAACATGCTCAAACTACTGGACCTATGCTTCACCACCCACTTCACTTTCAATGGCCAAACGTACAAACAAATCAATGGGACACCCATGGGATCATCAATCTCCGGACTCATAGCAGAGGCAGTGATGCAAAGACTAGAAAGGACAGCCCTTCCGCAAATCCAACCAAAACTATGGATATGCTAAGTGGACGACACCTTTGTCATCATTAAATGGACCAAATTAGACAATCTTATAAACAACGCTCTCACCGGAATAAAATTCACCAGAGAGGAGGAGAAGAACAAACAGCTCCCATTCCTGGACGTCATGGTAGAGTGTAAGACAAATGGGGAAGTGCAAACGAAAGTACACCATAAAGCCACGCACACAGACCAGGTACTGAATTTCAACAGTAACCATCCTAACACACACAAACGAAGCTGCGTGTGAGCACTGTTTAAAAGGGCAACAACACACTGCAGCAACACGGAACTACGCCAAGAGGAAGAAGAATACCTCTTCCAGGTTTTCAGGGATAATGGATATCCAAAAAACTGGGTCAGAAGATGCCTACATGAACTACATCAGGAAGATAATACACGCCCCGACACACTCATCACACTACCCTACATCAGGAACACATTGGGATTCATCACAAGACTCCTACGACTGCTGGGCATCAGAATGACCACAAGCCCACGTCAACCCTCCGACAAGTGCTCACCTGAACTAAAGACTCACTCCCCGCCATGGACAGGACCAAAGTCATCTACGTGATCTCCTGCAGAGACTGTGAGAAACACTACATCCGACAAACTAACAACAAGAGTACACGAACACCAACTGGCTACAAAAAGACACAACCAATTCTCACTCATCTCAATCCATATGGACAAGGAGAAACACCATTTCGACTGGGGCAACACCAAAATCCTGGGACAAGGTAGGCAGAGACAAGCACGAGAATTCCTAGAAGCCTGGCAGTCCACACAGCATGCTAGTAATAAACACATTGAACTCGACCCCATAAACATTCCACTATGAAGGAAAACTAGAAGTGAGGCAATCCATCTCAACGGACTCCAGAGTTTAAAAACCAGGCGGCAAAACACACTGACACTTCATCGGAGGCTGCTTGAGGATGTTACCAAACATGCTAATGAAACGTCTGCAATACAAGAAACCAATTGACGAGGTAACCAATGTCAACCCCTTTCGTATTCGTGTACTTATCCAAATTTCTTTTAAATGTTGTAGCTGTAACTACATCCACCACTTCCCCTGGCAGTTCATTCCACACACGAACCACAGTCCATGCCAAAAAGTCACCCTTCACATCCTTTTTAAAACTCTTTCCTGTCTTAAAAATATGTCCCCTAGTTTTTAACTCCACAGCATGGAGAAAAGTCCTTTGTTATTCACCTTATCCATGCCCTTCATGATTTTACATATCTCTATCAGGTCACCCCTCAATCTCTCACATTCCAGTGATAAAAATCCCAGTCTACCCAGTCTATTTTTATATCTCGAACCCTCTATTCCCAGCAACATCCTGGTAAATTGTTTCTGAACCCTTTCCAAATTCATAATATCCTTCTTATAATAGGGGACCAAAACTAGACAAGGTACTGCACATGAGGCCTGACCAATGTCCTGTACGAACTCAACATGAGGTCCGAACTCCTACACTCAAAGGCCTGATCAATGAAGACAAGTATGGTAAACACCTTCTTAACAATCCTGTCTACCTGTGATGCAAAGCTAAATGGAATAGATTCAGAATAAATCCAGGAGCATAACGTTGGGAATCCAGGAACATTGTGGGCTATGAGTAACCACAGAAGTGTAGCACCATCTAATACAGGAATCAGCATAAATATACATGTGTATTATATACACATACACACCACACACACACACACACACACACACACACACACAGGGGTCTCTGTTCTTGAGTTGATTTTTAAGAAGGTATTTCTACCTTAGACACATAAAATAACAAGTACCAAATATTGCATGCACTTTATATTTAATTAAACCTTTCTACTTGGTGTCCATAAATGAGATTTTTCTATTAATTGATATTCAATAAATTATTCATTCTCCATACCATTTAATGCATTCACCCCAAAATAAATAATTAACTCCATAACTGTGTAAAAATAATGCAACACAGGGGAAAATATAATTTGTACATAGCTTCTTGAAAGCCTTCATTAAAAATTGAATGCAAAATTCTAACTGTCTTCGAGATAAACAATATGCTGATTACTTAAGAACGAAAAGAACTGTAGATGCTGAAAATCAGAAACAAAAACAGAAACTGCTGGTAAACTTCAGCAGATCTGATCACTTCGGTGGAGATAAATCAGAGTTAATGTTTCCTCAGAATGCCTCAGAGCCTTCCTCTGAGGCAGTTCTGAGAAAAGGTGACTAGACTCGAAAAATTCACTCTGATTTCTCTCCACAGATGCTGCCACACCTGCTCATCTTTTCCTGCAATTTCTGCATTTTGTTGCTGATTATTTACTTCTTTGTGTTCTGTCCCTCTCTATAGAGAAAGGAAAAGAAAGGACTGAGCTGCCCTGATTGTCCCCCTTTATAAAATGCTCTCTGTTACACCTCTTACCTCTGCATGTTGAATAATGAGAGTTGTTATAAGCTTTGATGAACTTGGTGAGTGATGGTTAAAGTTCCATGATGCAGAAAGGCTGTGGAACCTACATTTCCAATCACCAATGGATCAACTGACCAGGCTGCTTGCTCCCTACCACCCCGGGCCAAGGCTCAACCTCCATTTCCTCCCTTCCGTATCTCCATACCCTCAGTAAGTACTCACCCACTGAAATACTATTGGTCCTGTGCTTATGCAGCTCTCTTGTGTGGTGACCTCTAGCAATACCCAGTTTTGCTACTTCAATTCATCCAAAGACTGATTCTCACCCTTTCAACCTTGCCTGCTCTTCCAATCATAAGCTATCACAGGGAGAGAAGAAACTTGTAATTGGCAGAGCTGGAGGACCCTACAAGAAAGAGAGAGAATCTCTGATTCCAGGAACAATGCCTCACAAAAACTGGCTCTCCCTTGTATGAGGGTATTTTTTTCTGATATGCTACCTCCATAATTTAATTTTTTCAGGTATTTGAAAAATTTTTGGAGGCAGGTATGTATGTATTTTGAACACTGATCTGTGATTTTATGGTGCAGCATATCCCTCTATCAAAGCAAGTGACCAACCCTGGTTCAATGAGTTGTGCAGGAGTGCATACCTGGAATAATTGTTGGGAATACCAAAAGCTGAAGTGCTAACGTTGTGAAGCTACAATAGAGGACTACAGACATATTGAACAGCAGAAGCAGCCTGCTAATGATAGAACTAAGTGAACCTGAAGCTAAAGAATCAGATCAAAGCTCTGCAGTCCCACTACATCCAGTCATTAGTCATGATGGATAATTAGATAGTTAATGGGAGAAGAAGATTCTACAAACATATCTTTGTTAATGATGGAAGCACTTCAGCAAGAAATGACCAGTGGATAATTCCTCAATTATCCCCCCGGATCTCTAGTATCACAAATGTTATTCTTCGCTCCATTCAATTTGCTCCATGGGATAGCACAAAATTGGTTATAAAATTGCTTATTGCAAGGGCTTTGAGCTCTGACAGATCCCAGGTGTAGTGCTTCAACATCTGTGCTTCAGAATAAGCCAAGCCATGCCACTAGAGTTACACAACACCAGCATCTACTGTACAAGGTGAAAAATTGACCAGGGGTGTCCTGTGCACAAAATGGACATATTCAGTCTAGACAATTATGCACTTATCAGTTCACTCTTATTTATCACCAGTGCTATCATGTAGATCAAATCCATATCTCACTACAACCTTGATTCAAATACATCTGAATTTTAAAAGTGTGGTTATAGTGACAAGTGAAATTAAGATAACACTTGGGCAAAGAGTGTTATAAAATTGAAATTATTGGGAAACTGCTTCACCTGTTCATTATGTAAGTTCAAAGGAGGATGGTCATAGTTGTTAGAATCCAATTTTCTCTCTCAGTCCTAGGACAATTTGGCAGTAGTTCCTCATGAGTGTATCCTAGGCTCAATCATTTTCAACTGTTTCATCATTGATCTTCCTTCAAACATAAGCATAGAAGTTGTGATGTTTGCTAATGAAGGCATTTTTATCAACTTGTTATGATGCCTCTGGAGCTTGAGCTCAGGCCTCCTGGCTCAGAGGTAGGTATATTGTCAGTGCACCACAAGAATGAAAACTGCATGTTGAGTCTCATACACAGTCTCAAATAATGAAGCAGCTCATGCTCACATCCAGCAAGACCTGAATAATTTTGATCCTTCAGCTAATAAGTAGCAAAACCATTCACAGCACATTCCATCTTTACCAGACAATCAATAGTATTACAGTTGTTAGAACAATGTGCTGGAAGTCCGCAATGACCAGAAACCTAACTTGACTATTGTAAATGCTAAATTGATTCCCCAAAGCCTGCCCAGCATCTATAAGGCACAAGTAAGGAGTGTGACAGCATGCCCACCACTTTGATTGGTGCAGCTACAGCAACACTCTTGAAGCTCAACAACATCCAGAACAAAAGCACTCTATTTGATCAGCCACAACATTAGGTATTCATTCCCTTGCCCACTAGTGCAATAAAAACGTATGTGGTATCAGCTATAAAAAGTAAAGCAGCAACTCACCAAGGCTCCTTTACAGTATTCCCTAAACCCAAAGGCCAAAGCAAGAGAACATGGGGACACCACCATCTTCAAGATTACCTAAAATGCATCATTTTGGAAATATATGGTCTCCTTCTATGCTATAATCATCCTGTGATTTAATTTAATTTTCATTCCTTCATTGTTGCTGAGTCAATATCCCAGAATTCTTCAGCTAACAGCATCATTTGTGCATTTTCACCGTACATATTGCAATTGTTTAAGAAGCTTGTTCACCCCAACTTGCTCAAGAGCATTTAGAGATAAGCAATAAATACTGACCATGTCAGCAATACCCACATCCCATTATTTGAAATTAAATATTAGTTATGAAATCAACACCACAGGAAAAGGCCAGTTGACCCAATGAATCCGTCCCAATTCTTAAGAATACCAATTTTATTAGTCCCATTCCCCTCTGTTACCTCATGTTACTTCAAGTTTATTTCATTTAAATATTTACCCGTTTCCTTTAAAAGGTCTCCTTTTGAATCTATATCCTTTACCTCGCAAGGCAATTCATTCCAAATACTAACCCCATATGGTTTTCTCTTCTTCTATCTCCTCTAGTTCTTCTGCTGATCACTTCAAATCTCTACGTTCTTATTATTGACTTTGCAGTGACTGGAGATAGTTTATTTTTCTATATTTATGTATTCCATTTCTAAAATATGATTCAACAATAGTATGTCTCAGTTCTTTTATAATCGTCTACTTGAGAGATACATTTTCCAGAGTCCCATAACTTATTAAAGATCTGACAGGAATCAATGCCACATGTTAGTTTCACTGGCATCATTGATTGATAGCATCGGTGAATGCCCTTTGGACAAAGAGTGGTGATGTGTGGCACCATAACACATAAATTGCATCATCTCAGTCATTTTTTTTTTGATTCACTTATTTGTCAAGTTGCTGATTTATTGCTTTATAAGTCATCCAGTTTTGCAAAGTGACACAACTGCTGATGTGCCAGCAAAGGACTGGAGTGTCAATGTGAGGATATCGCACAATAACAGTTCTTTACTGTGGCGGAATCAGCTTTCTTTCCTGATTGTGGCTATTTGTTTTCAGTGGAAAATTCTTGACATTGTTTGCAGTGCCACAAACCTTGCATCATTTGGCAGCACATTTTTTATTTTAACTTAGACAGCTTAAACTAGAGGCAACGTTTTTAAACCTTTCAAAATATTAGTATTGCCATTGAATCAAAACATCATTCATTCTGAAATTTTTAGAAGATTGCTTAAAGAAAAGATTTCAGACCAAACACATCATCTTGTAATGACTCTGCAATAATAACTTGCATTTTCGTGCACACTTTTCAGAAGTCACTGTGGAAACTGGGTCAAAAGGAGGTAGGCGAGTCACTACTTATTGATACAGGCAGTCATCTGTTTCATTCTCCCTCAGTCTCTGAGGTCCTCAGAGGATCAATTATTACAATTAGCAATCTCTCCTTGCACTGTGAAGTCTTTGGAACATCATCTCAACTTTGCAGAAAGTATTTAAAGTGTTTTGAAGCATTTGAAATCAAGATAAGACATATATAAATGGAAATATGCCCTTTTTCATTTCCCTCCATTTTTTGTTGCTTTTTCTGTGATAAGTGTTACGCTGAATTTTTACCATTTCTTTTTCTCTAAAGCCACAAAAACACTTTCAGGAACACTCAGTGATTCTCGCACTCATTCATCCATCATCTTCTCTAAGTTCTATTTCCTCAGTACTTCAAGACGATGATGGTTAGATTTTATCAGGCACCAGAAAGTTTTCAGAGGCCAAGGGAGTCATGGGGAACCGCTTCAGATCAGGGTCCCAGCTTTGGGGTATTTTATTGACAGCTGAACTGGATGCAAAGTGACTACCTTCTGCAAAAACATGGTCAGCCTAATTTCTGTAATTAAAGACCAAATTAAGGACAATTTAATGATGTTGACAATATTTTGCCAATTAAACAGAGATGACTTCCCATCGGCAGACTGGGAAAAAGGTTTGATTGCGTGGAGTCAGCCTCAGTGACACCAACAATTTCCCCTCCAACACAGGACCCCATCATTTTTAGAAACCATTCTTAAAAAAAAATTCATTAGAATATGCACCAGGTCTCCTGTATTCTTTGGCAGTATTTACTATTCCTAATGACACGGCTGAGGCTTACTATCTGCTCGCCCTCCAGTTGTAACTGGTTTTCCCTATTTAACTGGGAGGTCACCTGTAGTTAAATTATTCACCAGGTCCCACTGCCAGGAAGTGCTGGCTTGGGAATTGCTTTTTTACCCTAACATCAGGGCCCTGACTCCTCCATTAAACTCAGTCTCGTAAAGCTCACTACATGTGCCCCTTTCAATTTTCAGGCTTTCATAACACAAGCTTTGCACTATTTTATCATGACTTGAAACCCGTTCAATTTTGTCATTGGCCTTCACCAGATTTAGATTTCTCAAAATAAATGTCGTTTGATCAATTCACTATTTCCTTGGAACTGAAAGAGTACAATTTATTTGCATGTATGGTGACATTTATAGAACAATCTAGTTTAAATTATTATTAAATGGTTACAGAGTAGTAATTGTATACGCCAATAAATATGATGAAAAGTTTCTGCTGTTGTTCTTGACATTTATTTTGAATTAGACTGCAAACAAAGGCTGTGTCAGAGGTTCCTCTGGAAGGTCTAAAGCCACACTTTGCGTCTTTGGGAGGATTTACTTAGTCGCAGGAAGCAGGCAATTCAAAATGCATGTCAGGATTTTCCCTGCCTATAGACAAAAAGGGAATAAAAGAATAGTTTCCACAGGATGATTTATCTCCCATCTTGAACACATGTACAGTTGTTACATTCTTAAAGTGGGAGGACAGTTTTTCTTTTCATTCTGAATTCATAAGATGAATACATGGTGCCTTGATGTGATTGATTAAAAGTTTCCGGTTTTGTACACCTCAGCTGGAATACCATGAGAACAGTAGAATTTTCACCTCTTTGAATAAACTTCTTGGTGCACTCTCCCATTGACGGTGCTTCACCCATGGATTCCTATATTGGATACTTGGGGATAGCTTTGAGAGCATTAACTGTCACTAGGGATTCAAGTTTCAGGAGTTGGTAAAAATGTTCTTTCCAGCTTTGATGGTGACACTGCCATCCTCAGAAAAAAGAAACACCGCCCAATGAGTAAGGGGAGGTTGGTCCTTTTAACTTTGGTTGATAGATGGCTCTGATGGATTCAGAAAAGCCTGGCACGTCACAATCATCACACTGCCTGTAAGAGTGGTAGAGGCAGAAAACCTCATAACGTTTTAGAGGTATGTAGAGGTGAAGTTGCAATACCAAAGTTTTCAAGGCTATGATCTAAGTGCTGGAAAGTTGGATTAGAATAATTAGGTGGTTGTTATTGACTGGCACAGACTCGATGGGCCAAAGGATTTTTTCAGTGCTGTGGACCTCGGTGACTCTATGACTATATGGATTGTTGGATCTCTTAGATTTCTCATTCAATCACAGGCTAATTATCCGCTGAATTTGTCTATGGTTATCAGCCTTGTGCTATTGGACTGCTGCCTTCTTGACTTGTGACCATGGCTTTATCTCCCAGACAAGGGCGGCTGCTTATTTTTTTATTCTGAGAGAACACACAGTTCAGCATTGTTTTCATCAAACCAGTCCTGGTAACAGCCACATGAGAGCAAAATGGTCTGGAGACAAAAGCCTGGTACAGCTGACTTTATTTGATCTCGTTCTCACTAAATTGTGTCGGATATATGACGATTTTCCAGCTTCATCATGAACTGCACTTCAAATTCCTCATTTAGTCTAGCTGCTATAGGACTGAGACATTGATCATTGTTCCCTTAGAGTTTTAGGTCTTATAAAGTCAATATTTTGTCCAACAGATATCAATCATCCACATGGATCAATTGATACAAACATTACTTAGATGTTTGACTTGAACAATGGCATAATCTATGCGGTTTCAGTATTTTGATTTTGGATGCCTTCATGTGATTTTGCATTTATCCTTCTGGCAAAACAGAATGTTAGCTATAATGAGACCATGCTGAGTGATACAGGTATGCGCTTTACCTCCAGCAGAGTATTTTTACCCGCAATACAGCAATGCTTACGACGTTTTCCATAATGTAAAAATCTAGATATTTAGTATGGCTCATTGATAAATACAAATATCATATTCACAGGTCAGCATCTGGGCTATTTTAAGCAAGTTTGCTACAAAGAGTAGAATGTTTCCAACAGCATTCCATGTATCAAGTGAGATGGAGTCCAAAACCTTTATACTCTCAAGTCACATACTGGGATCCAGTGATGATACTATCAGTATTCTTTTAAAGGTAAACCTACATACTGACTATGAAATATACAAAGCAGTGGGCATACTTTTTCAGCAGGAATACATCATTTGCATTGACTTTTCCCACCTAATTTCTCCATACAGGATTATTTTCTCCAGAAAGTTGATTTTTAACTTCTTTTGGCAGTGAGGAGTTCACCAAGCCAGAATAGAAATTCCTTGACTTCTTCCAATGGAGTTACTGTCATCGTATAAACATTGATGATGTGGCATATTAATTGTGACAGAGCTACAGGTAAAGGATCAAAGGGTTTCATTAACACAACTGGGGCGTTCTGGCAGTGCATCCATGATCCTAATTCAGATGGCAAAATCAAATTGTGAACATAAGGGTCTCTATCTATCTTGTCTTTCTACGAGAAGATGTTTCTCTCAGCTTGCTCCCTCAGCAGCCCAACCCCCTGGGAAGACAGGTCTTACAGAGACCAGTGATACCCTTTTGGGTCTTCAATATTTGCCATGATAGGACTGAAGATTTTCTTTCTGGACGATGGCTTTTGAGATTGCCCGTATGTGTTCAAACATTCCAAGCTGCAAAATTTAAAGTTTTCTTTCTGTGATTACAAAGATGGTAATCATGGAAAGCTTAGTTCCTCGGCCGGATATAAGTGCAGTAGCCTAATTTTAGAGCACATTAATACCCATCTCTCCATTTGAGGTGAGTAGAGAGTACTTTGAAAGTTACAGATACTGATGCTGAAAGCAATATTTTTGTCCCCATACAGGCACCTGAAATAACTCTACTGAAGCTGGTATCCCGTCACCAAGTCATCCTTTATTTACACGTGGAATGTTCTTGACACTTGACACTAATCCAGTTTTCTCAGAACCGGCTCTCAGAGTGAACAGGACCTCTGACACTCTTGTTTATATCTGTCAGCCAGGGCTGCCTGGGCCAGGTTAACAGCCCCAGTCAGGGAACTCATATTCCATGAGGTCCATCTGGCTGACTTCATTACGATCACTACCGTGTCCAATAACCTTCAGCTATCTGGATGAGAAAAACTGCACTCTTGAATTCAAAGTGATGAATGCTAAGGCATTTCTATGAGTGGCCGAAAATGAGCAGGACAAAAGAGATTCTTTTGGTTGCTGTTTATTAATTGCACAGATGGTACAGTTGGAGACCATATTTTCAAGGGAATTTGAGATATTCAGTCACCACATATAGACTGCTATGCCTTAGCCCAACACTTGGAAATATGGAGATGTCCCTGGTGAATCATTTGGAGGATCTAGATGAAGAGCTTGTGAGATCAAGAATCTCTCATCATTGACCAAGACACTACCAATAATGCTGTTATGATGATAGCGTTCATAGTAGTAATGCAGGCCAGGTTTTACTGGAGCATCGAGGCACCTTCTCCATTACCCAATTTTCCTGTGTGGTTCACTATTCTCAAAAACTTCTGGCATTCTAGCATATTCCGAGCTTGTAGAAATTCCTTGATAGCTTTTGTCTTCAGAGGGTCAACTGTGACACAATTGCCTGGTCAACGTAGCCCAAAAATGTCATCATTGGCTTTGAAAATTAATACTGTTACGAAGTGTCAATACAGTATCTTGTAAGTTTGCAAGACTATCCAATATACCTGTGTCATGAGAATGTCACCTATACATTGATTTATGTGCATTTTAGCGTGTTGAACATCTTCTGTTGGAAAATCCAAGATGCAGACATGAATTCAAAAGTTAACACAATGAGAGTGTTTTTGAAAGTTGTTCTTGGTTTAGATCCTCACTTAACAGAAGTTAACACATTGTTGAAATCCAGCTTGGTAAGCATATTTGCAAATTTAACTAGACTAACGGTTACCATTGGGTACATTTCTTGTTGTACCGTCTTGTTCAAATGTGTTAAGTCAACACCAATTCAATTGGATCTGTTCGGTTTGGGAAATGGCACCATAGCAAAGCAACTCACGGTCGGTTCTATCACTTGCCAAATAATTCCCTTCCAAAGCATTTCCTCAGTCCCACTTCTTCTTTTAAGAATTAGACGTATGATGTTCTTTTGTAGGAACAAGCAGATGGGTTTGGCATATGCTTTCAATGAGTTTTCCTAGACCTCTAAAGACTTCTGGAAATTGTCAGTTCAATTAATTTATTGTTTCCTGTTTGTTGACATTTTCTATTTTATGATTGAGACTGAGATGTAAACATGCTTCCATGCTTACTCATGAACCTAGCTGATTGTGCTTATTTTCTTCTGAGATTTATCTGTCTCTGTGTCTCCATGTTGCCTGAAGATGACCTTTGACATTGTGGGAAATTGATCATGGTCTTTGTAGTTTGAGAAATGAAGGTTTCAGTTTTTTTTAATATGGCAACCATTTAAGTCCCAGTGACTCCTGTCCCTAAGTCCATTTTAAAGTCTGTGTGATGTCCTTTCACTTCAAGGTTAGCCCTGCAATATTGATTTTTACTGACTTCCCCCAGAAAAGTGAATTATTGTGCAGTGCTTCTTCAAGAGGTAGTTTTTTCTGTGTTTACTAAACATAGTATTTTTTAAAGCCACCCACTGACTTAAAACAGCTGTTGTTATCTCATCCATGGCTTTCAATGGTGTGGGCAAGTCCTTCTTTACGGCCGTGGACCTTCTTCAGACCACTTTTTCCACGCACATTCCGTGTTATTGTCATAATAGACTTCCAAACCTGCATTTTCCAAGGAGGATGGCTTGGAAGTCTTACAATCATTCTGCCATTATTTAGCTTGACTGGGACCTTCTGTGCTCTGGCAATTTTTTGTGTGGATTAGGGCAGCATTCATTGCTGACTTTGGTTGACATCAGTGTCTCCCACGTTGTTTTATGTGTTGTTCTTGGACTACGTTGCGAGCTTCCCCACTTCTTCGATCTTTTAATTGGGCTCACAGCCCTTCATCTGCTGCTGTTTGTAGCTATTTATTTATTTTTAGGAATTTTTTCCACTTTCCATTGTTTCTCTTAGTCTTTGCACCACCTGCCACCATGTAGGAATTTCATAAGGCGCATCTCGGAGTTTGAAACAAATATTGTCTGAACACAAACTTTTGGAAACAGTTAACATTTATTGCCTATAAACTAGGCATAGAAGTGGGTTAGAACAAGATTTTACTGGTGACTTCTTCCATCAAGTCTCAATACCATATGATTCAACTCCGTTAATGACATTGCTCCTTACACATATGCTCAGTAACTATTAGAGGACTGGTACAGTTAATTCTTTACTCCACAGTGAATTTTTGCTGCAGTGGGCATTTTGACCATCTTAGATACGGTCCACTCACAAAATCATTCATATTTTAGTTCATATCTCCACAATAATTTCCTTTGTTATGTGGACTTCTGTTTCACCTTCTGTTTTTTACTCTTTCTGCAGGTATTGGATATTTTCTTCCACCTTTCCACTCTTGTCTGTTTTTAGAGCCTTTTTTTCTCCTTCTCTCATCTTTCAGTATCTGAAATTAAAGCTCTTCTTCTTCTCTTTCTTTTTACATCCAAACTTTTTTGTTTATCTTTAAGTTTCTTTTCAAACAGTTTCCTGCCATAATTTTCTCATCTTAGCCTAATCTTGTCTGCAATGACATTGTCTAGTGAATATATTTTCCTGAAAATCATTCTTAAAACCTGGATCTGACTAGATTGCTTGTGTTTCATTTCATGAATCCAGAATATCTTTCAAATTTCATGATGGAGATAGGTTCCAACTGTGCCAAAGATGAACAACAAAATGAGACCACAAGGCCCCTGCAGTTTTTGTACTCTTTCATGGGATGTGGTTGTCTCTGGTAAGACCAGCATTTGTTGCCAATCCTTATTTGCCCTTGAAATAAGTGGTTTACTGTGCTATTTTAGAAACCAATTAAGAATCAACCATAGTGCCGTGGGTCTGGAGTCATATGTCAGCCAGGACAGGTAAGGTTGGCAGATTTCTTTTGTTACAGGACATTAGTAAAACATTTAATTTTCACAACTATTGGAGATAGTCTCATGGATACAATTACTGAAACTAGATTTCAATTCCAGAGTTTTTGTTAAATTTGATTTTTAATTCTACCAGCTCAGGTAGGATTCAAACCCATGTCCCCCAAGTCAGTAGCCCAAATCAGTAGCCTGAATTCTGGCTTAGTAGTCCAAGTATTTTCTTGGATGATTATTCCTGGTACATTGCCATATCTGCCATCGCAGCAAAATAAAACTACAACATAACTCCCTTCTCGAAACACAGACTGTGTGTGTCTTCAATAGAATGAATGGAGCCAATTTAATATGAACGTTAACACTTACAGAACGATTACCTTATACAACAGTCATGATATTTCCATTATGCCACCATCTCCCATTAATTCTCCACAATTTGCAGACTTATTGTAACAGAAGCATCCCATAACATGAAAATTTACATCAATTTATTTGATTATGTGACTAAACATTGAAGAAAATATAGAGAAGAACATTCATTATGTTCAATTTTAATATAAAAATTAATTTCATAGTAAAGCAATCTTTAAAAAGTTGAATTTTTCCTCCAAATGTCAATCATTTACAAATGTATAATTTTCTTACCAATGCTTATTTGAATAAGATGTTGCTCTGATCTGTAAATTAAGTCCAACTGACATAAGACAAGAACATAAGAAAAGGAATGGATGTCAACCATTCAAACCTGCTCCACCATTCAGTTAGAACATGGCTGATTTCACTTTGGTGCAAAATCCATTTTCTAACACTTTTCTGTCTTGAAGGAGAGTCATACCAGACTCAAAAAGGTTAACTCTATTTCTTTCCATCGATGCTGCCAGACCTGCTGAGTGCCTCTGGCATTCTCTATAATTGCTCCATTTTTCTGACTGCGTCTCCCAATTCTTGACTACTTTGTAGATCCAAAATTATTTAATTCAGTCTTGAATGTCTTCAGTAGTCCTCTGCCGTCTGGGATAGAAAATTCCAAAAATTATTGGTTCTCTAAGCAAAGGAATTTCTCTTCATTCCCATATTAAATTGAAGGACCCTACTTTTGAAATTATACATCTTGAACATAAATTACGCCCCCCCCCCAAAATAAAGCATTTCTCAGTTTGTACTTTGTGAAGCCCCTTCAGAAACTTAAATGTACCAACAATATCACATCTCATTCTTTTGATCTCTAATGGATATAGGCCAAACTTGTTCAAGCATTGTCATGAAACATCCTCTTCAGCCCGAAAACCAACCTAATGAGCTTTCGCTGAGCTGACTGCAATGCAAAGAACATATAACATAAAATAAGTATACTTAACAGTACAGCACTGGAATAGGCCCTTCACCCCACCACATCTGTGCTGACCATGATGCAATTCTAAACTAATCCCATCTGCTTGCTCATGGCCCATATCCCTCTATTGTCTGTCTGTTCATGTGTCTGTCTAAATGCCTCTTACTGTTGCTTTTGTATCCGCATGACAGAATGACTGCATCCGCACTCAGTAGAAACTGAACTCATTGATCTACCGGCAGACTGTAGGATCTGTAGCAAATCTTTTTTATCCATGACAAACACCACAAGTGATTGTATTGCCTAGGAAACTAGAAATGATATTAAAAAGCTTCCTGTAATAAAACCCAGGGAAAACATTAAATGACTAATATTATATATTTTCATGTGTGGAAAATGCAACAAAGCTCTGTAAAAAAAAAATCAGCTGTTTATTTATAATATTGACTCAGTTCTAATTATGCTTCTTTGTATCTTGTCAATGGTATTTATGAATTTGCATTCTAAGTAGTTTCTGAAAATAGACCCAGTGTATCAGTCAGTACACATACAGTGATCTGCGCTAAAAGAATTTTATACAGTGCCTTTCATCCTGCATTATCTGAAACCTGACAGCAGATGTTGGCCATGCTGATGGGAAGTGACCTGTTTCGCCTCATTACATTCCTCTTTGCCACACTGCCTCAGCTCCTAACTGACCATTCAAATGATATTATTAAATTTATAGACAGCTTCTCTTTGGTGATATTAGAAGGCACTTATTACCGTAATACTTGTTATTGATGTGTCAGTTGAAAACTGACAAATTGATCCACACACAGTTCAGCTGAAGGGCCTTGTCTGCAACATAAACCTTCTCAACTTTATCTCTCAGATGTTGGAAAAAACCACTCTGTATATTCAACATTTTCATTTGTTTCAGTTTTCCCATTAACGTCGCCATAGTCCTGCTGTATCATCAGAGAGAGAGAGAGCGAGAGAGAACTGCTGATGGTTTACCCTGAGTGTTACCACACCTCAGGTGAGGGGAGACGATGAGTGTCCTACATGGTGATCTCAGCTGGTGTAGGAATGGAATCCACACTGTTGGCACCACTCTGCATCTCAAGACTGATATTCAGTCAACTGAGCTAACTGACCCCCACAAATGCTCCCTTTATAGTCACCTTTATCGTCATAAAATATACAGCTAATATGGGCAAGCATTTTATCAACTTAAATTAATTGTTAGTCCATCTAAAATTTGCAGCAGTTCTTTTAATGCTGTACAATATCATCCGAAAATCCTATCAATTCTCAGCAACCTCTTCTGCCTTAATTCTGAGGGATTTTATCTGCCGCCCATTAACTGCCATTATCATGTGTGCGAAGAAGGCATTCAAGACTTTTCAATACTTAGTGCAGTAAAAGCATAAGACTTGGAGTAGAAGCAAGCCATTTAGCTCATTGAGATTGCTCCATAATTCAGTGGGGTCATGATTGATTTCATAAAATTCAACTACAGATTCCTACTAATTCCGCCAAAACCCTTGATTCCCTTACTGATTAAAAATCTGTCCATCTTAGCTTTGAATATAATTGATGGCCCAACCTCCACAGCCCACTGTGCGAAAAAATTAATTCCAGAGATTCACAACCCTCAGAGAAGAAATCTGACTTAAATGTCTGACAGTTACTCTGAGATTGTGCTCTCTCATCCTGAACTCTCCTACAAGAGGAAACAACCTTTCTGCATCTAAATAGTTGAGCCCCTGAGAATCTTACATGTTTCCATAAGGTTGCCTCTCATTCTTCTCAACTTCAATTAGCACAGGCCCAACCTACTTAACATCTCCTCTTAATACTGTCCCTCCATACCTCAAACACATTTTAGGTAGTAATTTTAATATTTGGTACATATTACCCAGCAGTCTTGTTTGCCTGACATTATTGACATTTGGTCCCAATCACCTATATAGACAAATCATTGGAGGAATGAAAGCTTTGTTACTGTCAGTGCAGAGCAGATCCAAAGGCTTCTCACTAATGGTGGGAGAAAAGGCAAAGACAGGGGAGCAAAGCATGCAGGGGAAAACAGAGGATTTTTGTGACCACAGAAAGAATCCCTGTCTTTGTCTGCCTTACAAATATCAGATAAAGATTTTGTGTAAACATTCTTGGAACAATCCTTGACCAGTCCTTTAACAAACATTTGTTTGACTGCTTTGCATCAAGTAGGAAGCCAAAATTTCATCAATACCCGAAATATACCTTTGAGCCTGGATTTAAATATAGTAACCAGACTTCTGCCTCACTACTAATCTATTCACATTGAAGAGTAAAGTAGTAATAAGATTACAATCTTCTTGTATTTATAGCAGATCATTTCAGGGACTAAGATATCTTGAACATTTAGAGATTAAGAATTAGATTGTACATTGATGACTTATCAGTTAAGGAACTAACATGGAAGGTTAAATATAGTATACAGCATGTGCACTATTAATACTGTCATCAGACAAGTATACCATTAAACTTCTTTTTAATACTCAGTAAACAGAGTGCCCTCCTTAAACAGGCATTCAGTTTATTATTTATGCAGGTTAAAGATCTAAGGCTTATTTTTGGCCCTTTTGTCAAATTGGCTCATGACAGATTTTAGAACCCCAATTGATTTTTCATCATGTTTAGTTTTGTTCTTTTTCAGCTTTGGTTTGGAGTTGTGATCTGGAGACTGCAGGCTGAAGATGACCTTTGGACTTTGGGAAACAGCTTGTGGTAAAAGGAAAGGGACAGAAAAGAATTTTCGTTTGCGAGGCCAAGCCTGGAGGTTAATTGCAGGCTGATTCTTGATTAAAAGGGTTCCTCCAGACACAGCAAACCTGGAAGGAGCATTGTATTTAAACAGATAGCAGAAGTGGGTTATTAACAATGTCAGCACCTGGGAATTGGTTCTGGCTAGTCTGGGAGAGACTTTATGTTCAAGCAGATGGCAGTTATTGAATGGTAATTAAGGTCTTGTGAAAAATATCGTCAGTCTTTAGGGCAGACCCAGAGCTGAAGTTGTTTTTTGTCTTACCTGTGTCTTCTGGGTAGAAGGGTTTTGGCTGTTGATGAAACATCATAGAGATGCTGAAAGTTTCCTGACAAGTCTTCCTCACCAGCTTTTGGAAGCCAGGGAGTGGAAAGCTGAGTTAGAAGTATTACTGAGATAAAACGTTGTGGAGCTGGGTGAACACAGCACTTTGAGGTCTCGACCCGAAACCTCAACTTTCCTGCTCCTCTGATGCTGCTTGGCCTGCTGTGTTCATCCAGCTCCACAATGTTTTATCTCAGATTCTCCAGCATCAGCAGTTCCTACTATCTCTTAGAAGTATTACTACCTGTTATCTGAATGAACTGAAAAAGTGACCCTGATCAAAGTTTCCAGTAAAGCACCTAAGGAGTCTACATCTATGCCTGTGAAACAACATATAATCAAAATCATTTCACTAGTTTGGCCAATTGTTATTTTCATTTAGCCTTACCTTGTTTTTATTTAGACTGTCTTTTGTGTGACTGGGAACTGAAATCAAGTGTTTTAGATTTAAATCATAGCCAATAATTAAATTCCCTTGTTTAATTTTTCTCTGCTATACATTTTCTATATTTAATACATTTCTAAAGACTTTTGTGTCATATACAAAACTAATCTCCAGAATTGATTTTTCATAATGTCTTGGATTGGCTATTCAAAAATCTGGTAAGGAACCACCAGAGTAACTATTGAGGGTCTTCAAAGGTTTAATTTTATTGTGATACAAATACAGAGGTAGAAGGGCTAATTAGGTTCCCTGTTGTTACAATGATTATATATTCTGCAATCAATTTCTTAGGTCCGCTTTAGCAAAGCCACAGTCTTTGAAGGGATTGCTGAATGCTGGTACAAAAAAAAGTAAATACAAAGTTTCATACTTACGTTAAATGTGAATTCAGGAAGAGAAACTTCCTGTCGCCTTAAACTGCCCCTCCAGAATGCCATCATAGGGCAATATCTTGCTAGTCAATCCCACAGGGTTTGACATGCCTCCCAAAATAATTTGCAGCTTCCATTTCCCAGTGTAAAGTAAAGGATCAACTAAAACTATTAATAACTACCAAACATGTGCATATGGAGCTGTGGTTGTCATGCTACCGGATCACATGGAGCTGGAATTGGAGTCTGTAGGTTTCCAGAGGCATTCTCTCTTACCATCTCTTGTACGTGATTGGTACAGTAAAGTCTGTTAATATTCGCTCATCTGAGTATAGACCTGATCTTACAAAGACATAGCTTTATGGGGAAAATTTACTCTTTTACTCATATTAGCTAAGGAAAATATTCTGCTGCAATCAATGAGCAATGATCTTATATTAGGAAAATTAACTCTTTAAAAAGATCTGTGTTAACTTTCTGAAGTTCAGCTACACCAGGATTATCCCCAAATTTGAACACAATCCAATTTCATGACCTCCTGATATCAAGAAAAACTAATTTCAGATCACGAATGATTCATAAATGGTGCTGCATTCTGAATTGATTAAATTGTGGACATTTTGGGATGAGCTATAGTTTTCTATGTGTGCTAATGGAATGTAATTTTGAGCAAGTGTATAACATTTGCAATCCTTCAGTTTTTTGGGGGCCTCATTCCCTTACCTTAAGGAGAATCGAAGAGTACAGCAAGCACCTCCTCAATGTCAATCACCTATCTGGACTTGATGAGTTATCCAGTCTTTCAATACCTTCTTCTTATGCATGTTTTTAATCTCAACTGTTATGCCAGATACTTGATTATTCATCATGACAAAGCCATTTTGCATCAGTGCAAAATATTCATTTGCTACCTTAGCTTAAGCTTTCGAATTTTTAAAATATTCATTCACGGAATGAAGGTGTCGCTAGCTTGGTCAGCATTTATTGCCCATCCCTAATTGCCCAGAGGGCAGTTAAAAGTCAATCACATGGCTGAGGGGCTAGAGTCACATGCAGGCCAGACCAGGTAAGGATGGTAATTTCCTTCCCTAAAGGACATTAGTGAACCAGATCAGTTTTTCCAACAATCAATTCACAGTCATCATCAGACTTTTAATTCCAGATTTTTAATGAATTCAAATTCTGCCATCTCCCATGGCAGCATTTGAACCTGGGTCACCAGAACGTTACGTGGGTGTCAAGATTAATAGTCCAGCAACAATACCGGTAGACCATCATCTCCCCTTCACCAAGAGGTCAACATGTTTGTCCTTAATCAGACCCAATATTCTTCTGATAACCTTTTCAGTGTTAAATGAAACTAACCATTTAGATAGACAGCCATTAGTACACTTTTCACAGGTTGAGAAGTGGAGATCACTGCACCCCCCAACCAATAGAAGGCTTTAGAGAATGGTAACGATCAACTGTGATATATAGATTGATTGACAGACATAAATACTGCAAGACATTCATTCTAGAGCTTACAGATTACCTACTGCAGCATGAACTCAATTTACTATGAACATAGTAGACTTTTCACTGAGCTTTCAGAACAGGGTATTCTGGCTTGACTATCCCGATGCTCTTTGGTAAAGTGAAAACAGCATTTTAATATCATTCAGGATTTCCATGCAAAATAGTCTGATATTTGGTTAGTGGCTCTGAGGCATCTCATAAAAAAAAGTGACATAATTGATGGTATTTGACACTTCAGCAGCTATGGAAGCAAGCATTTCAGTTTCTATAGTTGAATTTCCCAAATTACCTTTCATAATGATGTGGAGGTGTTGGTTTTAGACTGGGGTGGACAAAGTCAAAAGTCACACGACACCAGGTTATAGTCCAACAAGTTTATTTGAAATCGCAAGCTTTCGTAGCACTGCTCTTTCATCAGGTGAAGTCGAGGGAAGCACCGCTCCGAAGGCTTATGATTTCAATAAACCTGTTGGACTATAACCTGGTGTCATGTGACTTCTGACTTTTCCCTTTTTGTACTGAGACAGGGAATTGCAAACCCCAATTCAAATAATTCCAAAAAAATGCAAATGTACAAAATGAAAAAAACATATATGTTTGATGCTGGCTAAATATATTTGTACTTATGCATACTGTTTTCCCTTTGAAATGTCTTGTTCAGTGTGTTACTGAACAAAAGCTGTGAATTTGCCAGCTTTGCAAAATATTTTGATTTTCAATATCATTTTATTTTACTGAAGAGCATCAAGAGATTTATTTTCCTGTTGCGTTACAATAAAAAGAACTTAAAGATTTCATGCAATGATGTAACTCAAGCTTCATCGTGTTCAACCAAGATGGGAGTGAAGCTGAAAGGTCTAATGCACAAATGACTTCAAAAAAGGTTCTCTGCATGTGTTTTTTTTAAGTCACCCTTTATCTCTAGCTTGCCTTGCAGCTGCTTCACAGTAATATTTACAACATTCACTAACAAGACCTATTGGAAGCAAGCCAACAGACTCAGACTTTTCCATCACTCTTTATCAGTGGTTGAGAACCAAATCAAGAATAACAAAATTCAACTGCTATGTCTGTTTCTGTCTGATTACATCCCTCAGAAGAGTTTGGGATATTTTTCAGCACTAAAGACTCTATATAAGTGAATATTATTGTTCAAAATATTTTTAAAAATCCAGGCTTGACTAGAAGAAAATATTAAAAATTATCTGAAGTTCCAATAGAATTACAGAAGTACTGAAAAAAACTTGAAGTTCGAACACATGACTTCTTAAAAATTAGTAAGTCATCAAGAATCCATTTCAAAATCCAATGGAAAGTGTTGTGTTAATCACTCTGCATGGGGCCTTTCATTCTCAGTGTCCACATTTACTCACAATATTTCTTAGTCCTGCAGGTGGTGCTGTGACAGAGGTTTCCAATTCCAAGTCAGATGATGTTAGCTGATAAAAGCCAGCACAAGACTGATGTATCTCCAGCATAAATTGGATGAAAGAATAGTGGTTTCCAAGAATGGAAGAAAGTCGAATCATTGCAACTTTGAAAACGCTGAGGTCTACACATAAGGTGAAAAATGTTGGTCTGTATACAGGCAAGACAAGGGAAGTTAGAGATAAAGGATGACGTAAAAACACCATGCAAAGAACCTTTTTTGAAGTCATTAGTGCTTTAGACATTTTACCTTCATTCCAATCTCAGTTGAACACCATGAAACTTTTGTGAAAAATCTGGAGGAAGACACCTATAAAAATTAATAGTACCCTGGCTTGTTCAAGTCTTCAAACTCAGATCATTGCAAACATTAAAAAAAAAAACCCTGTTCAAAATCAGAAATCCTGAAAATCAAGACAATTTCAGGTCAAAAAAATGGTGCTTAAAAAAGGCTCTTAATTCAGGACAAATATTCTGCTCCCTCATTGACGTAGTTTTCTCTTTGACATTCCAACCCTGAAGAAGTTGTCTTCCATTTTTACTAACACCAATGGGGAGTTGCCACCTCCATCTGCATAATGTATTTCAATTGTTTCTTAATGCTTTGCCCTATCTCTACTGTTTCTCCTCAAAACTGAAATTCAGCATTATCATCCAACTCCCCAGATGCTTCCTGCTGTAAATTCCTTTGCAAACTCCACATTTTTTTTTCAATTCCTTTATGGGCTGTGGTCATTGCTAGTTAGAACAGCATTTATTGCCCATTCATAGTTGACCTTAAGGGTTGCTGAGTTACCGATTTGAATCACTATAGTTCATTTGGTATAAGTACACCCACAATGATATTAGACTTAGCTGGTTCCTTATTGTCAGTGGAAACAATTTCTTGGTTTCCTCCTTTTCCATATTCTTAAGTCCTCTGCCCTCTTTCACCTATTAGATAACAATGTTGTGCATTCACTTGACTCCACATATGCAGCAAAATGGGTCCTTGAATTGAATGGTCCAACATCTTCCCTACTTCAGAAATAAGCACTATACACCTAAAGTACCTCACTGGTTGTTACACACTTTGTGTTTCAACAGCCATGCAGTGAGGCTAATGCGTATAAACCATCTCTCTAAAGTGGCATAATCTGTGCCCATCTTACGTTTAACAAACAGTGAAATGCTAGAGATAATTCATTGTTAGTTTCTCAGTCATAAAGTGTTGTCCAATTGCAAGTTTGTCTCTATTGGTAGATGTTTTGTTTTCAGTTTGTAAGTACAGTCTGCATTCTGTCTATTACACGCAACTTAAGGAACATGCTGTTTTAGTTATAGTAGGAACTGCAGATGCTGGAGAATCTGAGATAACAAGGTGTAGAGCTGGATGAACACAGCAGGCCAAGCAGCATCA
>JAHRHZ010000016.1:40874551-40907191 GCA_024137785.1 Ginglymostoma cirratum | reverse complement strand
ATGTCAGCCTTCCTGCTCCTCTGATGCTGCTTGGCCTGCTGTGTTCAACAAGTTCTACACCTTGTTATCTCTATGCTGTTTTAGTTGATCAGCCTATCACATTTCAATGACAAAACTGATCAAATAAAGACTCATGTACTTAGTACCACATCACCACTGAAAATCATCCATGATATTACTCGTTTGTGTTCTAAACAAATCATTTTCCTCACTTGAAAAGTGCTCAGTCTACCTCAAATCCTGAAAAAGAAAAGTATCTTAAAAATTTGAACAACGGATTAAAAAAGTGACAGATTTCCACCATGTAGTGTCTGTGCAACTGGTAGGATGCCATGATTACAGGCAGAGCTCAGACAAATTTAATTTGTCCAGACTTCACTGACATTCTGCAATGTGACGAAGATACACACCTTGTAATGAGGATGTAGGCCTCCAAGATGGCCACAGAGTAGGACTTCTGAGCCTGAGCTCATCCACACTGCCCATTTATTTTCTTTTTCTCTCTTTCTTTTTGCATCTTTTTTTCTTTTTCTTTTTGCACCCCATCCTTGGGTGGCATAAGTGCTGTCCGAGGTGAAAGTCAGTGTGGACTTGGGCGCATGGCTTCAGTGCACACCCTGACCCACGGCCTCGAGGTTAAGCCTGGCATGGTCTGGGTTGAAAGGACTATTATTCTCAACTCTTATTTCTCAATTTTCCTAATTTATTGCTGGATTTTTTATTTCTTTGTTTCTAATTCTTTCCCCCTTAAGAATTTGTACTCAAAAATCTGTACCGAAATACCTTGGTATCTAAAATGGCCCCTAAACTGTTGGTAACTGTGAGTATGCATGACAATAAAGCTAATTCTAAATTCTAGATAAGCATCTCAGTCCTGCAGGTCCGTTTGGTGATTTTCCATTGCTTTTTGTCAGCTGTCCAATGTTGATGGCTGCTCTCCAGTGCTGAGCTCTTCACTAAGAGACAGGTTAACTGTCAGTGTAGGTTCAAGGTAGCAGAATTTTTTGACTGATTCCAGTGGTGTATTGTTGAGATAGAGATATCACAGATAGGGAGACAATACGCTATTCCATTCCTGTAGTTTTCTTGACACTGGTAGTGAAAAGGGAAACATGACAATGACGTGAGGTAGACAATCCATTAACCTTTGGAACCGGTCTCTGTCTGCACTAATGCACCACCATCAATATCTGTCGTAGACCTACCCTTTTGATATCAGGTGATTTAGGTCGTGAATATTTAAGATTTTCAAATCAATGAAGTCAACTCTATTATGCCCTTAATGTCACGTTTGCTGGTCTAATCTGGAATGATGCTAAGAAGAAAAGAAAATTATACGCTTTCTGTAGCAGGTCAATATCTAACAGTTCCCATTACAAGCACTTGGGTTTGGATTAGCACATCTTCAGCTGGTCATTCCCTCACTACCCTCCTGCCAGTCAAATATTCTATTGAATATGTTACCATTGTAGTAAATGTGGGCTATTGAATTCTAAATTCCATCATCTGATTGAGACATTTCATAAACCAAAAAGATCATTAAAGAAGATGAAACATGGGCCTAAAATAAGTGCAACGGTGACCTGACCATAAAATGAGGCAATTCCTGGAAACTTAAGTGGAATAAACAAAATCACCTGCACTGAAATGATCATTATTATCGGAAGACATTGAAACCAGGCAATTAATTCAACATCAAAAAATGCATATCTCCTTTTTAATGCACAGTTGTATGATAATTTCACATGTTGAAAGATGAAAGACTGATCTGTCATTTGTCTAGATTGGAAAGACAATGGAACCAGACTCTGAAATTCACACTGGCCCATATTTCAACAGCACCTTTCATGCGGCAGAATGGAAAGAAGGAAAATGAATTAGTAACAATAAGATTGAAACTTTCTCCTTTCATGCCTATTTTTCTCATTATCTCAAAATAAAGTACCTGGTGAAAAAAGATTAAACACAAAAAGAACGGTCTGTTAGGCTAAAAATGGAGAACTGGTGTCCCAGAAGGATATAATACTTTCAGAAAAGAAGGGAGAAGTAACTGTGTGGAAAAAAAAAAACAGATTTGGCTTACTTTGATGTGCAAGGATGAAACATATTTGAGACGGCAAGTAGACTACAGCAGTTCAAGAAGCAGCTCCACACCTTCTCAAGGTCAACTAGGAATGGATGATAAATGTTGGCAAGCCAGTGATGCCTACATCTGTAAAACAAATACAAAAAAGAAAGGAGAGATTATTTATAAATTGCCTTGCCAAAATTCACGCTCGCGACAAACAATATCCCGATATGTCCATCAGCCATTCTTTAAATGGGATCTGCACATGGATAATTCCTACTACTTATTACTATAGCTGCACTGCTGGTGTCCAACTTCCTTGATGCTGCAAGCCAGGCACTACTCTTCACACTGTGATTCAGTGTTGTTATCAGACAAGACATAGCTGAGAAAGGGAAGCTCAGCCAATAGGGCCCAAAAGGTGTTGGTGGAAAGGATGTTTGAGAGGAGGGCAATGCTTTATCAAGTGAACTGGTAAAAGGAGACCATGTCACCAGAGCCAGCCATCCTGCACCAAGATAACAGTCTGCTATGTCCATGGTAAAACAGAATGCACAGTATTGCAACAGGAAGGTCAATGATTTTCTGTGTTCTGAAAGGTGATTGTCACCATCCTCCTCTGAGATGTTGCACTCACAGAAGCAGCACTCACTCTAACTCTGCTACTGCACTTGGCTCTCACCAAAGCTCAAGGGCTGTAACTCTCACCAATGCATGCGTCATGTTCACTCAATGACTTTTGCCTACCTCATCCTCCCAAACTATGACCCTTCTTGTCTTGCGCATTTCCTACTCACTCAACGTAGACATCTTACCACCTCTCCTACTCTAGCATCACCATAAACTGCTCTTTTATCTTCTTCCATCATATTCAATCCCTACCCTTGTCTCATTTCTGGAAAAACATGATCCACAACTGTGCCAGAGAGTGAAGACAGGTAGTGGGGTGTTGAATATAAGGCTCCTCACATTATTTAAAGTGAAAATTCTCAAGTTGGCTAAAAAGAGCACAACTGGTCATGTAGAGACACAGAGACCTCATTGGTTAACCAACCCAGTAAACTTCATTGTGCTGTGCTGCTCTACAATTACCATGACTAATACTCAACTGCAAAAGCTTATATTCCTCTTACACAACACCATTACACAACCCTGTCTTTTCTTACACAGGCACTAGCTGCACCCAGCAATCATCAGCTCTGAAGAGGCCTGTGCTGGAAACCCTTTGCCACCTCTGAGGAGGAAGCCTCTGAATCCCCAGAGGATACACCACCAAAGCTTTCATCTGCACCCTCCACTAGCTCTGAGACCATCACCTCAATCCTTCACTTTCTAGAATAGATTGAGAGCACATTCTGCTAAACACTGACATGTCTCCACAACAGGTTGAGGAAGAAATTCTGCAGGAGAGCAGCACTTAGAGGACTTCCGGAGACCAGGCATTTGCTCAACCTCAGGCGCCAGAGAATCTCATGGTCTCGGCTATTAATGAATCACCAAATTGCAGAGACAAGCACGGCAAGGCAAGCAGGCTTCTCAGAGGCCACAAGTAAATGGGAGAAAAGGATGCACCAACACTACCAATACTGTGCTCGTACTGGCATGTGTGTGACTGGCTGTCTCCATGGACAGGTTGGCGACTGCCATGGAGAGACACATCCGGCACTTACCATGCTTGCTGGATAGGCACACAGACCTGCACTACCTCCCATAGCTATAGATACTCACCATCAATGACATTGTGAAAAGGAGCTTGGTAAACTAAATATCACTTTAAGTGCCCTTTCCCCTCAGGAAGACAGAGTGATAGAGTCATACACATGGAAATAGACCCTTTGGTGCAACTTGTCCATGCCAACCATGTTACCCAAACAAAACTGGTTCTATTTGCCTGAATTGGCTGATACCCCTCTAAACCTTTCCTATTCATGTACTTGTTCAAAAGTCTTTTAAATGTTGGAACTGCATCTGCATCTACCACTTTCTCTGCCACCTCATTCTATATATGCACCACCTTCTGTGTAACTAACAAACACACAAAAGGGAGAAGGAGCCATACACAGGATCTCCTCTCTGGATGTTCCAGAGACCCCTGGCCTTTTTCTCATTACCCTTGATTTCCTCACTGATTGAAAAACTGTCTTTCTTGAATATAATTACTGCCACAGGCTCTCCAGCCCTTTCCAGTAAGAAAAAGTCTCCACAGATTCATTTCTCTGATTAAATACCATATCAAAGGTTATTATGGAAAGTAAAAATTCATATTGCTGGACGTAATAATGCCATAGACAGATGATTGGCTGGCTATGAGCATGCAGAGAGTATGAATAAATGGGTCTTTTCAGGATGTCATTAGTGGTGTGCCAAAGGGTTGGGTTTTGGAGCCTCAACTCTTTAAAATTTGTATAAATGATTTGGATGAAGTAATCAAAGGTATAGCAGCTAAATTTGCTGAAGACTCAGAAATAGGTCGAAAAGTGAATTGAGAAGAGAACATAGCGAGCATACAAATGGATATAGATAGATTGGTTGAGTGGGAAAAGATCTTGCAAATGGAGTGTAATGTGGGAAATCATCTATTTTGATAGAAAGAACAAAAAATAATCGTGAGAGCTTGTAGAACTCTGTGATGCAGAGAGATCTGGGTGACCTAGTGGATGAATTTCCGAAGGTTAGCATGCATGTGCAGCAAGTAATTAGGCAAGCTAATAGAATGTTGTGTTTATTACAAGGAAAGTTGAATGTGAAAGTAGGAATGCTTCAGTTACATAGGGAATTGGTGAGGCCACACCTAGAGTCAATTACAGGTCACCATACAGAAACATAATAATGTCTTCGAAGCAGTTTGGAGAGGATTTACCAAACTAATAACTGAAATGAGCAGATTGCCTTATGAGGAAAGACTGGACAGGCTAAGCCTGTATCCTTTGGAGCATATAAAATCAGAGATGTCTTAATTGAAATGTAAAAGATGCTGAGGGGACTTGACCACATGATATTGAGAGGATATTTCCTTCTATGGAAGAATTTAGGACTAAGTGATACAGCCTAAAAATAAGGGATCATCCATTTATATTTTTTCCCTGTGACGGTTGCAATTCTTTGGAAATCCTTTCATCAAAAAGCAGAAGATGCAGAATCTTTAAATATTTTTAAGGCAGAGGCAGATAGATTCTTGATTACCAAGTGGATGAAAGATTAACAGGGGTTTCATAGGGATTTAGAGCTAAGGTTAAAATCAGATCAGCTGTGATCTCATTGAAAGGTAGAGCAGGCTTGAAGGCCTGAGAGGCCTAGTCTTATTCCTTGTTTGTATGTTTGCATGTTCAGGTAATGCATTTCTGTATTATGTCCTCTTGAACGTATCTTTCAGTCAAGGTCCTGGTCCTTATCTTGATCTCCATCCTGAGAAGATTACTGTAGATTCCCCATCTTCTCTTCATCTGGGATACCCCTCATTTGCCGCTCCAGCGGTGAAGAACAGAGCAGCCACAATGATGAGATGTACCCTTTCTACAGACAGGCTTAGCCAAAGCAGTCCACACGTGGAACCTCATTTCAAGGAGGCCTAAGCGTCCGTTCCACGATAGCCCAAGTGGAAGCGTGAGCTGTGTTCTGTCTTCAATCTGCGCCAGTCTAAGATGTCATCGGACGTATTTGAAGTCTGTCCCCCAGGACCCAAACCTGTTTTGAAGGAGGCAGGAACCTATGAAATATTTAGTAAGTATGCACCATGGCAGCTTCCACATACCTAGCGCAGGCTTTGAAAATCTGGCAATGTTCAAATATAACTTGAATATTGATGGATTGAGGAAAAAGCCTTCCAACGAAGTACCGCACACAAGACAACTTAATAAGATAAGAGCCCGTGTTGCTTTTGGGATGTCCAAGAATACAGGGCGTAATCTCAGAATTAGACGTTACCCATTTAAGACAGAGAGGAGGAGCATTTTATTCTCTGAATGGGTGTGAGTTTATGGAGTTCTGTCGAGGCCAGATTGTGTGAAGTAAGATCAGGAAGGGAATCAAGGCAGAAAGTGAGGTTGAGGATTTTCAGATCAGGGATATCTAGGAATGGAAAGCTGAGGTTAAAATTAGAACAACCATGATCTCATTGAATGGCAGAGCAAGTTCAAGGTGCCAAGTGGCCAATTCTTGTTCCTTGTCCATCTAAGATCATAAGGTCATAAGAAATAAGAACAGGAGTAGGCTATTCACCCTCTCAAGCTTTCTCTGCCATTCAATAGGATCGTGGCTGATTCGACATTCCTCATAACTGCATTTTCCCCATAAGTTTTCAATGAATCTATCTATCTCAAATATACCCCACTGCTCTCTGTGGCCATGAGGGTAAACATCCTCTCAGCATTTACACTGTCAACTCCTCAAGAATCCTGTATGTTTCAATGAGATCACCTCTCATTATTCTAAACCCCAGTGAGTAGAGTCCCAACCTGATTAGACTTTGCTCGTAAGACAATCATTCCGCAGCAGGGATCAATATAGTAAACAAATTGGAAAGGGTAGGTATGACAACAAATTCAGAGAGTGCATTCGGAGTAGTTTCCAAGAACAATATGTTACAGAGTCAACCAGGGAGCAGTCTATCTTAGATCTGGTAATGGATAATAAGGCAGGTTTAATAAATGACCTCATAGTAAAAGATTCCCCTAGGACGTAGTGATCAGAACATGATAGAATTCAATCTACATTTTGAGAGTGAGAAATTTGGGTCAGAAACAACAGTGTTTAACTTCAATATGAGGAATCACACAAGAATGAGGATAGAGTTGACTAAGGTGAACTGCATGGAAAAATTAACAGGAATGGCAATAGGCATGCAGTGGCAGATATTTAAGGATGGAATCCATGACTGTCAGCACAAATACATGCCAGTAAGAGGGAATGATTCTAAGAAACTAACCACTGAAGTTAAGAGTATTAAATTGAAAGAAAAAACATATAAGGAGGGAAAAGTCAGCGACAGCCCTGAAGAGTGGGATAAATTCAGAATCCAACAAAGGAGGACTAAAATGATAATAAAAACAGAGAAAATAAACTATGAAGGCAGATTAATGTGGAATGTAAAAACTGGCAATGAGAATTGCTTTAAATATATAAAAACAAAGAGAGAGGTCAAAATGAACATAGACTCTTTAGAAAAAGAATTTGGGGAGATGGCTATGGGGAACAAGGAAATGGCAGAGGAATTAAACAGATATTTTGCATGAATATTTCAAACACTAATACTGAAGAATACAGGGGAGGAATTAAGTAAAATCACAATTGAGACAGAAATAGTATTAGATAAACTGGCTGAATGCAGATAAGTCCTCTGGCCCTGATGACTTATATCTTAGGATCTTAAAAGAGGTAGCTACAGAGATAATGGATGCATTGGTTGTAGTTTTCTAAAACATCCTTGGATTATGTAGAATACCAGAGGATTGGAAAACTGCCATTGTGACACCCCTATTCAAAAAGAGATGGTGACAAAAAGCAGGTAACTACAGACCAATTAGTCTAATACTTATTATTGAAAAAATATTGGAATCAGTTATTAAGGAAGAAATAGCAGGATATTTGGAAAATCATAACCTAATCAAGCAGAGTCAGCATTGCTTTATGAAAGGGAAATCACATCTAATTTATTTGAGCTTTTCAAAAATGTCTCAACCAAGGATAGATGGAAGCCAGTAGATTTGTAATATCTGGGCTTTCAGAAGGCATTTGACAAATTGCCTCACAAAAAGTTAAGTCATAAGCCAAGAGCCCATGGTGTTGGAGGTAGGATGTTGGCATGGATAGAGAATTGGCTCATGGGCAGTAAACAGTAATTGGGGATAAGGGGCTTTTTTTCACGTTGGTGACCGGTGCCCAGTGGGGTTCAACAGGGATCAGTGTTGGGACTCCAACTGTTTACAATATTTATTAATAATCTGGAGGATGGAAGAAAATGTACTGTAGCCAAATTTACTGATGACACAAAAGTAGGTGAGAGGGAAACAGTTTATAGAGATATTGAAAGCTTAAGTAAATGGGCAAAAAGTTGGCAAATGGAGTATAATGTGGGAACATGTGAAGTTATTGATTTTGTAAGGGAGAACAAAGAATAGAATATTATTTAAATGGTGAAAAATTGCAGCAAGCGCAACACAAAGGGATGCAGGGGTACTTGTTCACAAAACACAGAAAACCAGCAGGAGCAAATTACTGCAGACGCGGGAATCTGTACTGAAAACAGAAACATGCTAGAGATCATACCAGGTCAGGCAGCATCTGTGGAGAGAAAGCAGCTAATGTTTCATGTCTAAATGACTCTTCATCAGAGCTGAAGTGAAAGCTAGAACACTAGCGGAGCAGCTATTAAGGAAGGCTAATGGAATGTTGGCCTGAATTTCAAGGGGTTGGAATAGAACAGTGGGGAAGTCTGACTGCAACTGTACAAGGTGCTGTGAGGTCACATCTGGAACATTTTGACCAGTTTTGGTCCCTTTATTTAAGGAAAGATATCATTTCATTGGAGGCAGGTTCACTGGGATAATTGCCAATATGGAGGCATTGTCTTATAAAGAAAAGTTAAATTGGAACTCTTCACACTGGAATTTGGAAAACTGAGAGGTGATCTCATTGAAACATTTAAGATTCTGAAGGGGCTTGACAGGGTAAATGTTGAGAGAGTTTCCCCTCCTGGGAGAATCTAAGAACAGAGCATAATTTCTGAATGAAGGGCTACTAATTTAAGACAGGGGTGAGGAGGAATTACTTCTCTCGGGGTAATGATCCTTTGGAATGCCTTGCCACAGAGAGTTGTGGGGAATAGAGTCTTATATATATTTAATGCTAAGATAGGTTCTTGATCTGTAGGGGAATCACTGATTACAGGGAATAGGCAGGAAAGTGGATATGAAGAATGTCAGATCAGCCACATTCCTATTGAATGGCAGAGCAGACTCAGAGGGCTGAATGGTCTACTCCTGTTCTTATTTTTATGGTCCTATTATTTGCCTAGTTGACATAACAAGAAGGCAATTAGTGCTTACTTGAGGCTATAATTCATAATGTGCATTCTTAGACAATGCATCATCTGCTAATGAAATGCAATTTGGTGCCAAATGGTTAGTGCTTTTGAATCAACAGATGCATAATTAATATAACTGTCCAAACAGGACCTCAAATGTTTAAAAAAATTCTCTACACACTCTGTATGCAGTAGTACCCATATTGTATTGTTATTACACAGTTGACTTTGGATTGAAAATGGCAAACGTTTAACTTCATTTGCTTTGAGTAATTTGTAGGCTCTGCCTGAGATGCAGTGATTCCTTATTTTTCAGATCCCCTTCTCTGTTTCTGTCCCGTGTCCTTGATTACTTTTCAGCCTCTCCCCTTTTCTGATCAACTCATTTATATATCTGCTAATATCCCTCAATTTAAAACCACAGCCCATGGCTTTGTGTATTGCCATGTCCTTATTGGCCATGTATTCCTCCCTTGAAGAGGCCAGAGTGATGGCGACTTGTGACAAACCCCTTCCCAGAGTCTCCTGCCTCCTCCTATACTCAGATCCCAGCCTTCCATCTTGAACTATCTGCTCTCACTGTAATCATTCCCTCAGTGACCCAGTCTAATGAAGACCATCACCTGACTTGATTTTCCCACTTACCATAGGAGTCCAAAGCCGGCCCTGATAAGCCTTCTGGCAATTAATGCCCAAAGCATCAGGATTAGATATAGCCCACCACTTTGACTCACTTGTGAGGACAACCTTGACTGTAAATAGGCATCCAAGATGGTAATGCCAGCAAGGTAGGTAATGCTCAGGCTCCAGCGCCAATCTGCTTGGCTGGCTACTATCTACCTTTTTTACCTTACCCTTTCTTTCTTTTTCTTTTTATTCTTCTTCGTTTTCTTCCTGTCGGCAGTGGTAGAGAAGTGACATCGCGGAGGAGTGCAGCCGGAATGGGACTCTTGGCAAAGTGGTGGCGGCCTAGCCTGGCAGTGGAGGCAGGGACTCCTGGTTGTGGTTGGCCCAGATCGGAGACTCCAGGCATCAGCGAGGCAGCGGCTGAAGCTGTGGTGGTGTGGTAGGTCCAGAGCGGAGAATCCTGACATTGTCAGGGTGGCAACGGAGGCTCCTTTTTGTGGGCTAAGTGTGGGTCCAGCACAGAACGCAGCATCGGCATCGGTAAGATTGTGCCAGCAGCGAAGAGATGGTTTCTGAAGACTAGTGGCTCTGATGTTGATGGACCTGGCACAGGTGTCAATGAGGCATTGGAGGAGATGTGGGGGGTATGGAGATGTTGATGGTGAGCCGGCTCAGGGCTTGAGACTCATGACGGAGGCAGCAGGACGAAGGTGGACCCTCTTTCAGCAATATCTTTTTATTCTTCAACTATTCAAAATGGTGCCAGATGGTGGCAACAGTTGAAGCTTTTCACTGTATATTACTGTATTATTCACTGCAAAATATAAGTGACAAAAAATCATTCAAAATGGCCCAGTCGCTGGGCTGTCGTCTCCAAAGCACATCAACTGATGTAGCTATAAGCTCCAGACCAGTTGCACTTGACCTGCCGATTGACTGGGGCCCAATGCCTGCACTGCAAGGATAAGGATTCCTGGATTCCAGTCAGACCAAGTGCCTTCCTTACCATGGCCAACCAATGGAATAGAATTATCCAATTCCTTGAGTGACTGTAAGTGCTCTGATTGACCACAGTATTTTTTGCTTTCACTCAGGACTGCTTCCATTTGATTTTCAGACATAGCCTCTTAGTTAAAGCACATACAGTGTGTTTGCTGTGTAAGCCACTGGCACATGCTGGGGGGAGGAGGGGTTTGGTGGTGGTGTATGGGGGTAAGGGGGGATATTGACTTTGCATTCAGTGACATATCTACCTCTTTGCTGCTCAGAGCTCCTAACTGTAACCTGCCTCTCCCTTTGCCTTAGAAAGCAATGCAAGCCACAAGCACCAATAACATCCAAGTAAACATAAAGCGAGTGAGTGATAATTAGTGAAGGTGATAGCCATGTGATGCATCTTGTGTAGATGCCTGAGATACCTGTCTCTCTGCTAGACAGTAGCATGAAAGTTGTAAGTGTCCCTGAGCCCCTGAAGGGCTGTAGTGTGTATGTTGGACTGAAAGAAGCAATAATGTTGTGGTGAGACTTGTGGTTCACTGATACCAATTTGCACGGGCGAAGAGTAGAGGAGCATGGTGTCCCTGGAGCATACAGGGACATTGTAATGATGACGGAGTTGGATTAAGGCCCAGAAAAGCAGATAACGGTTTGGACTTGCATGTCAGGAATTGCTGTTGTCTGGTATCTCATGGAAAAAGTGAAGAACTGGAAGTGGCATGTAAATGAAGTTAGTTAGGTTAATAATGAGATGCAAATGCATGGAAATAAGTTAGTCACTGAGGTTCTGAAGGTGCCATTTAAAACTTAAGGAAAAACTTTTTTTATTTCTCATCACATTTTCCCAACCTCCTCACCACTGCTCAATGCCACTCTAGAGAGTGAAAATAGTACAATTCCTTACATCCTTCACTCTATGTTTCTCCATTCCTTGTTTGCCTACTCAATTATATTATTCCCACAGGTTAGTTTTTTAGGAAAAGCTTTCAGATCACTTATGCAACAAAGAAGATACAAAAATCTCATTGCATTCTTAAAGCAAAATTACTATTAACTTGGAGGTTACACTAAACTGCCTGGAATAAATACTTACCTGATTCCCTCTTAGCTTATTGATGCAAGGATTGCATAAGAGGCATCTTCATTTCATTCATTTACTGTTGTGGCAGTGGTTTTTGTTGAGTGTTTTGTAATTCCCATCAATGTTCTGTGCTAATGGTAAACAACATAACCCGACTTTAATGCCACAAAGTCAATAGTGATAGCTGATGCTGCTAGCTATCTGTCTGTTTGGCTCCTTTAGGGTCAGTCTTGATGTTGATGTGTTTCATCTTGTTTACAATGCAGTCAACACAGGGTGTTGGTGCTTCAGCTCCGCTGAGGGTTGCATGTTGGAACAAGTAATAACTGCTGCCATAAACTGTTTAAAAGATTGCTACCCAATGATTGTGAACCCACAAACAACTGATCCTGACTCTAAGACAGAAGATCTGCGTTCAAGTCAAACTTCTTTCAGAGGAGTGACATGGTATGTCTGAACAGATTGATTAAAAATATCTACAGTTAAATTTTATAGATGTAGTTAGTTAGATGTAATTAACCTTGGAAGATTCATTTCAAATGTCAGACAGCTTAACTTTTTGTTCTCCATATATCAGTATATTAGTCCCATTAGATTTATGAGTTTACTTTACAATAGAATCTTTAGTATAGTGAAGTAGTGTGCAATTAGAAAGTATTGGCTCTTCGTAACAAAATGTTCCTCGCATAATTCTACATAGAAATTAATGCACATTTGTGTAATCTCACAGAAAACTCCAAGGTTTTAATTGTATAAAAGCAAAATACTGCAGATGCTGGAAATATGAAACAAATATAACGAATGCTGGATAAACTCAGCAGGTTTGGCAGCATGTACGGAGACAGAAACATAGGTAATATTTCAAGTCCAGTATGACTCTTCTTCAGAACTTTTAAATGGTGCTTTCATTGTGCTGTGAATAAACCTTTAAATTACAAATCTATGCAGTTTGCCTGACTGTATTTTGGAACAGTATGTAGCTGTAAATCAACTACTATTAGGCACACTGCACCAGCGAATGTTTACAAGCACAAACAGGAATGCACAGAATTGGTTAAAGAGAACAGATCTGAGGCACTTTGTAAACTGGATGGTCAGGTTTCAACTCAGTCTTGGGTGCAACTGATGGAATGCTGCGTATCCATGCAAGTTTGAGTAACTAAAGATTTTTAATCCTATTTTGAAATATTCCATAAAGAAGTACAAATCTAGTGTAGAAGAAATTCTTCATTCTAGATAAGATGAAACTCCAGTTGAAAGAAATCTGAAATCTTTAGAAGTTCAGGGACAGTTTCATGAAAGAACAGCTTCTCAAGTGCAATGATATTGAAGTTGCTGTCACTATGAAGAAGCTTTCAAAAATTCTTTAAGTGGGCCGTAAGTTATATTCTGCTTGATTAATTTGTCTGATTCTATCCTCTTTGGAACTGAACATGGTTCAAATGTTCCATTCTGTATCCCTGATCCAACAAATAAAAATGTCATGTTGTCAGTCACAGAAAGTAGCATGTTATAGTAAACCAAGTGTAAAAATGAAACACTAGCCCTCCTTTGATTTGAAAATATTTAATTAAAAATACAATAATTTTCACAGGAATTCATTGTCTTTTTTGGATTTTAACTGTAAAGATTTGTTAATAGGACCAGCATATACTTAAAATGCCCATAATACATTTTGCTGTTGCTGCCAGAAAAACAGAAGTTCGGAAGATTTCGTCGTTCTTAGCTGTTATTTGTGCTGCAAATTATTTGCAGACGTTGCAGCTTTGTTTCTTGTTCCAAATGTTCTTCTGTTCACCTTTCTTCTGTTGAAGGATTATCCTTAATCCACAAAATCCACAAACTAATTAAAAATTTATAGCATTTGTGTGTTTGTAGCTATTTCCTGAAAGAAAATCTTAAGTGTAACATTGCAGAAATTCAGCAAGAATGTGCGTAACAAGGATAGGTCACTTCCACAATGGTGTAAGGCCATTGTCAATGTCAATTTCAGGGCTTGAAAGTGTTACTATTATTTATATTTTGCTAATGTTGCAAGACCACACTAGAATACAGCTGAATTGGATTGTTTGTATGGATGGTCACATGTATATAATTACCTTTGGCTCATTGTTACAATATTTTAATAATTTGTTAGATAAACAGTGTTTCAGTAATTAAATCTTGAATTTCGCTGTATTGAATGTTTCAAGAAGAACCCTAAATATCTTCAAATTCTCAAATTAAAGTAATACAAGAAAGTTCACACAATATCTTGTGACAGGTCCCACAAACTTTTACACTCATGTAATATTGTACAGTTTGTTTCCTGGGCATTGAAACTTTACATAGATGGTCAAAATACCTTCATTAATTACAGCAGTTCTCATGTTGAAATAAGTGATAGAGAGTTGCAAGATTCAGGGTTTCTCCTACCCAGGCAGGTCAAAGTACTTTAGTGCAGGAATTGTCAGATAGGCTACAAATGCAGACTTCTGTGCAGTGTGGCAGCAGATTGTTAGCCACATGATTTCAAAGGTTCATGATCTGGGAGCTATGTATTGTATAAATTGAAAGCAGTAAAGGATTTGCTGCTAAACCATCAAATCCAAGTGCTTATAGAAAAGCAGGGGAAAAGGCTCATACTTTGCAGTCTGAAGTTATCAAGGAATTTTATCCACAAACAAGTTCCCACATTTAGTGTGGACAGCTCTAGAGTTCAAAAGGGTTTTGGATATCACACTGAGACCACATTTAGGTCTAAAGTTGTATGATAAATTGGCAGTTATACTGGCCAAACATGAACAGTTGATGCCCTGCCCATCTGAAACCTTGTTTTCTCCTACAGAGGCTTGTGTTATTATGATCTGTGACACTTTAGGGTCCTTGTATTTGTTAGTCTTCACAGCAGTTGTCAATAGCAATGTAGCATTTATTGCCCAAGTCTAATTGCCCATGTGAATGTAATGGTGACCTTGATATGTTCAATAACTCAACATTTGAGTTGCTTGGTAGGTTTGTTCAAATAGCCACATCGCTGTTGGTCTGGAGTCACCTGCAAGCTAAACTGGGTAAGGGTAGTATATTTCGCTCCTTCCAGGATATTCTCTTCACATAATGAGCTTTTAATGATAAAGTTGTGGTTTCTTGGTCATCACGACTAATGCTAACTTTTTAAATTCTAGATTTGTAGATTTTTTTAAAAATCAACTTGTTTAGAGAGGTTATGACACAACTCTGGAGCAGGTCTTCAACTCTGGCCTCCTAGGCCAAAGGTAGGGACATTACCACTGTACTTAAAAAGCCCTTAGTTTGATTAAAAACATGTGTTATGACACACCTCTGGAGCAAGTAGGACTTAATCACAGGTCTTGTGGCCCAGAGGTAGGAGTATTACCATTGCATTAAGAAGACCTGGTTAATTCTAGATTTCTATGAACAGTTCGAACTTAAATTCCTCAACTGCTGTGATGGGACTAATATCACCTCTTCAAATCATTGTCTAAATCTTGTGATTGCTATCCCAGTTACATAACTCCTATCTTAGGTATATTTAATCAAACTGTTCAGACATGTTATGACACAGGGCTGCATCAGATAGGTCTTGAACTTGGTCCTTCTAGCTCAAAGGTAGCGACACTGCCACTGCACTACAAGAATCCCTCATTTCAAGCTCATCACCGTAACCACTACAGACTATAACTACTACCTTACCCTACCCTTAATTCGATTATTGCTTTGTAATTTGCTGACAATATTCCTTATCCTGCTTACTGGATCAGCTGCCAAGATCACTTAATAATAGAGATAACCAGGTGTAGAGCTGGATGAACACAGCAGGCCAAGCAGCATCAGAAGAGCTGCTGTGTTCATCCAGCTCTACACCTTGTTATCTCAGATTCTCCAGCATCTGTAGTTCCTACTATCACTTAATAATAATTGGTTTGGGCCAGATGCATCAGTAAATAGCTCTTCGAGATATCCAAACAACCATTCCATCAGGTTGCCAATATAACAATGCTATGAACTATGCCTTTTAACGTGTTTCTACAACGTGCTGTTTCATAACATTTAGAATGGATCATAATTAGTAGAATGGAGGTAGTATGATTTTGAATAGTCTTTTTTTTCCCTAGCCTAATGAAGGGGCCAAATCTTTTCAAACAAGACCTTAAAGAAGCCAGTTGCAAAATAAAATGAACTCTTATTTCTGTACAGAAACTCTGAAGATTAATCTTGAAATTGAAGCATCAGATGAAATGGAAAGAAGCAAAAAGAATGCATCAATTTGTTATTCAAAAGATAGAGTGACATCTATTCAGCACTTAATAGTGTGTCAGATACCATAAAGCATTTCACATGGAATAAATTGGCGTAATCCTGAGTAAAATGAGATCATTAGTTAATTACTTCCATTAGACATGAAGAACCTTCCTAGTTTCAGAAAACTAAATGAGAAACAAGGATATGCAACCGTTTGTTGATCATTTTGAGCCTAAATGATCTTTGACAAATTAGCAATGTTTTAATATTACATTCAATTGAGGCTTTCATTTTAAATTCAGTGATATTTTCATGGGATTGAAATGAAAACTGGTCTTATGGCTCAGAACTGCAATGGATAAGTGGAATAAAAGCAAAATACTGTGGCTACTGGGAACCTGAAGTAACAAAAGGCAACCTGGGCTAGGTTTCTTATAATTGATAGGATGAGCTTTTGGTGTGAGGTGAGTGATAAATTGAGTGTAAGGAAGCAGACCTATGGTACTTAGCACAGTGCAGCCAATAAGATCATTGACTTTCTTGAGAGTCTACTGACCATTTCTGCAGGCCGTGGAGAAGGCGCTGACCTGGGTGGTAGCCCCAGACCAGGTTGCCAGGGTCTGATGTCATGGCCTCCATTGTCGATCCCCCAGGAGGAGGACTCCTCTCCTCTGCACCGTCCCCTTCACCAGGACCTCCAGGCCCCTGTTGAAGGAACACAGTGCCGTTTTCACTTTTATCACATGTTCACAGTCTGTCTTCGATCATGTATGGTAGCTTTAGAATGTCAGTGCTTACCTAGCCACACAACAGCCTTTTGGAGATGGCACAGGTACAAAGGATGCTCATCTTTCGGCAGGCATCTGATGAGTGGTAAATTCTTCTGGGAACGAACGACACGTGGTAAGATGAAACTGGAATCAGGTGAGAAGGATACAAAGCAGTGGAGTAAGACATTAATGAGGTGAGGATACTGTGAGAAAGCGTGCTAGACCTCACAATGGAAATCCCTCCAAAAGACTCAATACATCTCAGATCTAGCCAAAAATAACATAAGATTTAGTGCTCAGTCAATTATTTTAGTAAACAAAATTTCAAGTTTTTTTTCAGGCTTTTACATTCACCCAGTCTACTAGAATCTTATAAATGTGTTGCATCTACAGTATAATAATACCTCATTTCATGCTATGAAGGCTTAATCTAATCATGTTTGAAGCTTAACAATACAGCGAACAGATCCCCAAGCAATTGACTTTGCAGTTATAGTTGGATTTTTAATGTTTTCATTCATACACCGTTAGCCACATCAGTTGGATGTCTAATATCTCCGAGCTATATGTGGATGTCATTAGTTTTAATGGCTTGAATTTTCCCAGTTCTTGAACAATGTTGGCAATGGCGTGCCCATTGAGAAAATGTGGCAACATCAGAGAAGTTAGATTCTTGATGTCGAGGAAGAAAATATCCAATTTTTCACTCAAGGTTTGCACAATAGAATGAGAATCTCACTAGTAAATGGGAAAAGGTCCATTTGCACACATTCACATCTTGCTAATACTAATCTTGCCTGATTTATATGCAGACCCGATAATTATTGTGAAGGAGTGCAACTCGACACGTAAGGATGGGAGGCAATAGATTAAGATCATCGTTGGTCACCACCACCGTGGCTTCGATGGGAGCATGACCATGTGTGACATGATTAAACTGCATGCCTGGAGTTCAAAATTGAATGTCAAACGTTTGTATGTTATTCTCTATATATATTTGAAACAGATTACTTTTCCCAGAAAGAAATTTAACTTAATTTGCTACAAGAGGTTAAGATAATTGATATTGTTATACTCCTATTAAGCACATCAGAATTATAATCACAGATCAATTCAACTAGACTTCTGCTATTCCACTAGACTTTCACTACCAGGTTGCAATTCCAAACCTACCTCAAAGTTCCAGGCAGAACATCTAGCATAATGTTTATCTTTTGAATTGAGTTACTGTATTGGTTGTCTTGTTTGCCTTACAAAATCTCTGATCATTGCACATTCATACACAAATTACACCCATCTGTCATCCATGCCTGATATGGTCAAAATGCTTAGACTGTTGTTTTTGCCTTGTACTAAATGTTAGTGTCAATGATTCCCAATTAGTTTAATTCTTCGTATTTATTAAACAATACTTTTGTCAAACATGAAACTCTGATCTTGACATAAATGTTATATTGTGAAGTCATTCATAAATGTTTATAAGCTCTATTATCTTTTGTAAAAGTCTACTGTCCCCTAATTTGAGAGTCAACACACCATGGTGTGAGGGCTAGGGTTCTCCAGTGCTAGACTTATGACATTGCCACTACTCAGGTGCACGAACATATAAAATGGAGATGAGGAAAAGCTTCTTCTCTCAGAGAAGAATCTTTGGAATTCTGAAGAAGGGTCGCTGCACCCAAAATGTTTATTGTTTTCTGTCCACAGATGCTGCTAGACCTGCTGAGTTTTTCCAGAAATTTCTGCTTTTTCTAATGTTTGGAATTGTCTACTCCAGATAGCAGTGGAATCTATATCATTACATATGTTCATAGCTACTTTGGACAGAGTTTTGATGTACAAGTCAAGGATTATGGACGGCAGACAGGAAAGTGTAGTCAAAACAGTGATAAATGAATAGAAATGTTAGTTGATCACTGAGTGGGCTAGTATACATCTGCTCCTATTCTTATGTTTATTGTGCCCATTGAATTGAATGGGCAATTCACCTCCCCATTTTCAACGGCAAAAAATATAAACTAGTTTCAGCACAAGGCTATACATCCCACCAATTAGAATGACATTGACACATGTTTTTTCTAGCATTAAGGAGCCAGTCTCAAAGTTTCCTTGTATAACGAGGAAAAGTTTTATTATCTGCTAACCCCAAGAAAGATAATAAAGACATAAACACAACTTTACCGCCTTCTTACAGCCTCACACAAATGCAGTCATGCACAGTAACAAAGTTAAAAGGTGTTACTGTCCAATGCAAAACGATGATAAAAGAGCACTCAATTTCAATTATTTTGGATGTCTTTATGTCAGAGAGGGACTAAACAAAGATCATGGTCAGTTATTTGATTTTGGGATTGCCAACAGTAGAGATTTTTTTTTATATTCACTCATGGGACATGGATGTGGAAGGTTGGACCAGCATTTATTGTCCATTCCTCGTTGCTCTCAAGAAAGTGAGCCGTCTTCTTGATCCGGTGCAGTCCATGCACTGATATGTGTCATTCTGGAGGGAATACTGTGCTGCTCACTTTCACAACAAGGCCAGGGAATCTGGTGGAGCTGGCTCACGAGGGCAAACCTGGGGTTGTTTGGGGGTAAGGTTGGACCAGTTGTTCCTCCTTCAGAAAGAACATGTAGATCTGCATTTCTCTTTGTCGTACAATTCTTCTACAGCAAGTAAAATTATTTTTCTTGAGTGTCCCAATTCAGCCAGGAAGGTAAATCTTATTGACCAAGCATACTGCCATCAACATTAGAATGCTCTGAAACCCTGGACATGGGAACTCCAGATTTTGGGAGAGGTCCCATTTCTATGAGAATAACATAGTTTGAGGTGGTCAAAAAGTTATAGCGGGAAATACATCAAACTAGCCATTGGGGCCTAATGGATTATCTTGTTGAAATTATAAAATTACATCATGGTGAATTTCAGGAGTTAAAATTCTCCCTTGTGTTTCTTTTTCAATATACTCAGTCTGATTTTATATTCATTATTTTGATTATGAAAATACATAAAAACAGTATTTTCTTCTGGAAGAGGGACAAGGGTAATTGTTGGAGATGGTTCACCTACCACTCTGACATAAATATGCAATTGTAGATAATGGTCGTAGTTTTTATTATAAAGAACCCACAAAGCAAATAGAATTACATTATATTTTGCTTAGAATAAACTATCATTGCATTTGGACATGCATGTTTTAAAAAACAAGATCCACTACTACGATATATGTCACTCACTCCCCTGTATGATTCTATCTAGAGAACCATATCATACTGTTAACAAATGTGAATTTGAGCTTAGGGATATATACATTGCAACAGGATACTGACGTGAGACTCTTACAGATGAGGAGTCCAGCGTTAAGATTTACTTCTAATCTTTTGCCTTCTCCCAGCATAACCTCAGTTATGACATAAACAATTATGCAGAACGTTGCAACAGTTTTGTAAATAAATCAATATCTCAAATATTTCATTTTAGATACGGAGGACATATTTTGCCGTCTGTATTACCAGATCTTTTATGAGTGTTAGCTGTAGCTCTCATAGTTATTTGAAACTGCAAAGCATTGTCTTATTTATACTAAATTCTGTCACCACTTCGATATTATAATCATGGGAATCACAATCGGAATTTCCTGATATGCTGACTGGCAGGCAAGGCTCCATGCAGAGAATTCATATTTTAAAACTCAGCCTTGTAATTTTCAAGATTAACATTATGAATAGCATTGTTGCTGTGGAAGATTGATCAAGATGAATATTTTAATTAAACATTGTCAGTAAACGTACCTTGCAGAATGACACTACAACAGGTAAAGCAACGATTCACTCTCCAGTCTGACAGCTAACCACAGTTGAGATAACACCTTGAGCCTCCACCTTTCTGCAGCATATCTTAAGGTGTAGAATGTAAAACAAAATCATGAGACTATTTCCACTTCTCATCCCACCAGCGATTCCTATTAATATATGTACAAACTAACGTGCTGTATGAGGATGATAAATGGCATAAGAATATAAGAAATAGCAGCAGGTGCAGTCCCAATGGCCCTCAAGTCTCCTCTATCATTTGATATAATCATGTTTGAACTTTATATATTAACCCCTCTTTCTTCATTCTATCTTCATACCACTGATTCAAATACTGCACCCCCAACCCCCTCCCCTCCAAAAAAAAGGCAGAGTTTTAATGTCCTTTCCATTCCACAATTCACAAACTTGGGAAAAATGCTAGCTGTCTGCTGAGATCTGTTAAACTGTATTCCAGCTGGAATCACTAACCACAGAAGTGAGAAAGAACAATTAGCTGGAAAACAAGATTGCTTGACATCATTGCATGATGTTATAAATTTCTTCAATCAATTACATTGAAGTGTTACATGTCTGCTTTATTATGCAAACCCAATAAACTAATGTTAGATTTAATAAATCTGGTCTACGATATCTATATCATTTAATATTTTATATATTTCAGATAATGTTCCTTGCAAGTCTTCTTTCTGTAGCGAAGAGCTTAACTTTCTTTAATCTGATCCCACTTGAGTCATATCTTATTACTTATTTTTATGCTTTTTTCTCATATAAACAAATTCTCAGTGTGGCATGGTGACCGAAACTGAACACAATAGGTTTTATATATTCTCATCCCTTACCATCAACTTTAATCAAGAGTATAGATCAGCGAGGAAATGTTTTTATCATGAGAAGATTTCTTCTTGAATTGTAGTGTGGTGTGCACTGATACAGAACAAACTGTTCACAAACAGTTTCCAGTTTTATTAGAACATTTTAAAAGAAGTATAAATTAAATGGACTATTTTGTATAAGCAATGCTGTGGCAGAATTACTTCACGACGTACAATATCCATGAAATAATTGGTGGTTGCTATTTACTGTTGCTACAAAATTACAACCACAGGTACACTAACAGAGCAAATATTCCCATCTTTGTAGACAATGTTTCACTGTTAATACACAGCAAATAATATCAATTCACAGGATGTCCTTGATACCATCCATGAGACTGTTCAGTTAGTGTATTTTCAAAACTAACACATTTCTCAAATCATTGAAATGCTGTGAAATGAATATCCTTTTGCCTCTCCCTAAGCTACTGCACTTTTGTTGCAGTATGAATTGCCTTCAGGCCACGTGCCTTCATTTGTTGCTATAGCCTTCTGTGACCTGGCCATGCAAACTGAACAGTAATCTTAATGGGACACGGCAAGCAGAAGAAAAGGCTCATTCAAGTAGAAAATGTCCTTAGCGTTTTAGATGTTTGCTGCTAAAGTGACGTATTTTGTTGTCGAACGCTCTTTCTGATTCTGTCAACATCTGTTCTATCAGTCTCACATTTGACAGCTCCACTGGGGCTCGAACAGAAGTACCTACTTCGATCACACCATTCACTATTTCTACAATTTGTACAATCAGAGTTAAAATAACATATCTTGTGGCTTTACTTTCTTTACTGAATATGACCTTTTTATTCTGATGACCATTGCTTACGTATTCTCACACTTTAAGGCTCTACTTCCCTTCTCTTACCTGTTTTTCCAGTAATGATAGATTTTCCAATAATAAAGCCCTGCTAGACTCCTACAATATATTTTTGGTTCAAACGGAGAGGCTCCAGATTTTCGGGAATTGCTCTGGTGTAAATGTGATATAAGAATGACAATGTGCAAACTTTTACATTGAGTTCACATTTGATTTCCATTGATGATTTACCACTCATCTGAGATCTGGCTATCAAACTCCTTTGTTGTTCTATTATATATCTCCCCCAGCCCCATGAAAAAGAACCCAGAACTTAGATACAATTTAGCTCAAAGTCAATTGATATTCATTACATTGAGGCTTAGGTTTAATTCTGAAGTTTGTACTAACACAACCAGCCTCATTTATAGTCTGAAATCTTTCAGAAATGCTCAGTGTCCGTGCATGCAGATGAAATAATTGATGGGTGCATGATCAGAAGATGCTGGATTGGCCAGACGAAATGGCACAAACTGCTTCTGCAGAATAATAGGGAAGTGTAACAGAAGGAGCAGGATATAATCTGAGGCAGCAAAACAGAATAACACAGCTCGCTTGCCACATACACAATGTTCACCAAATGATAGAATTGTGACAGCACATAAGGAGGCCATTCAGCCCATTGTGAATGTCTTGATTGAACTTGCCTCCACTACTGTCTAAGGCGTTGCATTTCAGACACTAACGATAGTGATTGTAATGAGGCCAGCCAGGTGGGCCTCTCAGAATATGAGTTCCCTGGTTGGACCAGATTAACAGCCCCAATCAGGGATCCCTGTCTGACAGATATAAACAGGAATGTCAGAGATTCTGTTCACTCAGAGCTGCCTCTGAGGGAACTGGATGAGTAACAAGGACTCTCCACATGTAAATAAAGAATGACTTGGTGATGGGATACTGGCCTCTATGGAGTTGTTTCAGTAGCAATGAGAGAAAAGCACTCTCCTGAAGAATTCTGGTCATAACAGTCATCTTTAAGTTGGCGTAAGCATTTCCGGCATCATGCAATTTGACTCGTTTGATCTTGCCACAGTCAGGACCCACTATGTGCAAAGAATACATTAATTTTTCTGGGCAAATGATATTGGAGCAGATAGAAAGCAAGAAGAATTCTCCTGACAGTGTGTCAACCGACAGCTTTTTTGGTTATTACGAGCCTAACTTTCCCCAAGGCCCCAAATACTAAAACCTTTTAAGAGCTGACAGGTTTAGTTGAGAAATATTACCACCCAAGTCTCTTCTAATTCTGAGATGCTGTTGGTTTTACTCGGCAATTTGAGAACCAGGGGAATCCGTATCAGGATTTTTTACTAGGCTAAGATGACTAGTAGAGGGACGTGACTTTGGTTGAACTCTTAAAAGAGGTGCTGAGAGACCGTTTGATATGTGGGATTAATGATGTAACCATGCAAAAAGCCCAATTGGACTTCAAGCAGGCACTCCAATTGGCTCTATCATTGAAGAATGTAGCAAGTGGAGCATATGAGCTGCAAGGTGTTCCAATGGAAGTGGACACCCTCACCAGTCTGATGAGCTTGAGAGGCACCACTTGAGTGAAGGTACTTGCATGGCCTCACTTTGGGCAAATCCTGAACAGAGGGACTCTAGGTCAGCTCACAGCAAAACCCCAAAACAAAGCAAAGCCTTGGCTAAATGGCTAACAATGTCTTCAGGATCCAGGCTGGCAAGCCATTGTAGTTGCTGCTGGTATACAGACTTGAGACAGCAAAACAGTCCCATGAGACCTAAATTGATTAAGAGAACTCATAGGCCGGTATCAACAAGAGTGCACACCCTAGAAAGCCCACCAATATCTGGCTTGGAACAGTTTGATGCTTAGCAACATCTAAATCAGAGCAATCAAAATAAATGCCTGGTTAAATGGTCACCTGGCTCTAATGGTGGTCAATACCTGCATTGCTGATTCTCCGATCGCAGAATCAGTCTTTAGTAAAATTTGCTTTGGATCCCAACTCTTAAGTTTGTGCACGACATCAGCCAGACTGAGAACCTACTCTTGGCAACCTTGACAGATTAAGGGTACAACTTTGGTTCTGGTCTCTTACGAGAAGCAGCTGGTGCAGTTACTACTGATAGTAGTAAAAGGCTCAAGGCCAAGCTCAATGGGGCAGAATTGGATGAGAAAGATTCACCTAGATTGGTTCAACATTTTTCAATTAGGAAATGGCTGCCTGATTGAAGTCCTAATTAAATACACGGAAGTTTCTCAGGAAGGGACTATCAAAAGAACCAAGGCCATCTTACATGTTGTCCAGGAAGTAATTCCATAACTCTGCAAGGCACACTCAGTGCTTTTTGCCTTATGGGCAAAAAATAGAGGAAGAAATCAGAAGGCTTGAAAGTGAAGGACTCAATCCAGTCCAGTTTGCGGAATGGGGAGCACTGGCCCTAGCGAATGTGAAGCCCAATGGGCAGTTTGCCTGTGTGGGGATTTTAAACAAATGTTAAACCAATTTTTGCAGCAGGATAGATACACAATCCCTCGCATAGATTATACACACAACTGGTGGGGGGCTACCCTTCATGACATTGGGCATGAGCCATGCGTATGTGCAACTGTGGTCAGATGAGAATTCCCAGAATATGCTCCATAAACGTTTGTACCAATATACAAGACTGCATTTTGGGGCATCATCAGCCTGTGCAATTTTTCAGTGGACAATGGAGAGCATTTTACAAGGTCTATCCAAGGTCACCATTTATGTGGATGATGTTTCAGTAACAGGGAAGGCCAATAAAGAGCGCTTAGAGAATTTGGACATAGTTATTAAACATTCCTCCCAGGCAGGCATATATCTTAGAAAGGCAAAATGTGTGCTCAAGTGACTGACTTGGGCTACAGAGTCAACAAGACCAGGTTATACCCATTGGAATTTAAAGTGAGGGTGATCAAAATTGCCCTGCCTCCCGCACCTGCACCAGAGCATAGGTCTTTCCATGGGCTGGCAAACTATTACATAAAGTTCATACATAATCTAGCACCTTTGCATCAACTGTTAAAAAAGGGTTAGCCTTGGAAATTATCACAGACAAGCCAAAGCTTTCTGGGAAGAGAAGAATCAGATATCATCCTCTGAGGTGTTGGCACAGTATGATCCAAAGTGAGATCTGGTGTTGACATGCGATGCTTCCCCACACGTCATCGGGATAGCATTAACTCATAGGTGGCTCAGTGGAGAGGAGTGCCTAATAGTGTGTGCATCCAGGAATTTGGCTCATACAGATTATAAATGAGCCAAAATGGAGAAGGAAGAAATGGCAGTCACTTTTAGAGTGAGGAAGTTCCACCAATACTTTTACAGATGTAAATTTGTAATTTCAATGGACCATAAATCTCCGCTAAGTCTAGCTAAAGAGCACAAGGCAATGTCACCCTTACCTTCAGCCGAAGTTAGTGGTGGGCTCTAATTCTACGTGCGTATAGTTTCAAGTGGGAACACCGTCCAGGAGGCCAAGCAGCAAATGTGGATGTATTGAGCCAACTCCCACTGGTAGTACCACCACTGGAAGATTCCTTAATGGTTTTAAATTTTCTAGACATACTTCTAGTCACAGTTGGCAATATCAGACTTTGGATGCAGAAAGATCTGGTCCTGGCAAAACTGAAACAGCTGGTGATGATGGGGAAACCAAAGGGCCATCACAACCAGAATTGAAACATTTTTGGACCTGGAGAGACCAGATCACAATAGAGGACGTCATATTATTATGGGGAGCAACAGTGATTGTCCCGAGCAGAAGTCACTCCAGTGTCATCCAGAGGGTTTCCAAAGTGAAGATATTGGCAAGAAGTTATGTTTGGTGGCTAGGATTGGAATTGGACATAGCTGCATTGGTGGGGCAGTGCCCAGAGTGCCAAGAAGGGCAAATATTACCGCCAGAAACTTCCCCACATTTATGGGAATGGCTGGCTAAAACCTTGACTTGGTTACATGTTGACTATGAAGGTTTCTTCATTTGTCAAAAATGGGGACAACAATAGAAAAACTGCACGCATCTTTTGCAATACTTGGAGGACTGACAGTGTTGATCACAGACATTGGGCCATCATTTACCAGCAGGGAATTTGAGTATTTCATAAAGTTGAATGGAATTTAGCATATAAAGGACATCATCCAATGGTCTGGCAGAAAGAGCAGTCCAAACTTTGAAGTCGGGCTTAAAGAAACAGCCTACAGCTTCACTAGATACTGAACTATCCCGGTGCCTGTTCGATTAAGGCACTACTCCTCATGCAATACAGGAATAGTTCTGGCAGAGTTGCTAATGGGAAGAAGACTCTGCACCAGGTTAAATCTGATCTTCTTGGATCTGACGGGGAGGATTGAACAGTATCAGGAATGCCCATGCTAGGTACAAGACTCCACTGAGCAAGAGAGACAGTTTACTTCAGGGGATGGTGTTTCATGGGATTAAGAAGCATGGTCAACGCGAAGTCAGGTCCAGTGATGTATAAAGTTTGGGTAGGTCCTGAACAAGCACATGGACCATACGAAAGCTGAAAACTCACAATGATGCATGACCAAGACATGCCCAGCCCCTCGACAGTCTTTTGACTGTTCCATCCACCATGTGTTCAATGCTTGTTGTAGAGGGAGAAGATACCTTGGAATCCAAGATGGACATGGTGGATGCTGCAGCCTTGATGCCTTTTCCGCCTGAAGAGGAGAATTAATTTCTTTCGAGATGCTTTAGGTGCAAGAAGCAAGCTACTGTGTATTACACACTGCCTGTATCTGAAGCAGAGTTGGAGGAACCTGACCAAGTACTAAAATGTCCCAGGAGGAGGTACAAAAAAAAAGAACCAGCCTATGTCCTCGGATTCGGTGGGGAGGAATGTAGTTATAGTAATGAGGTAAGCCAAGTGGCCATCATAGAATGAGTTATCTGATTGGCGCTATTAATCTACTCTAATCAGGGAGCTCTGCCTGACAGTTAAGAGGAGTGTCAGACATCCTGTTCACTCTGTGAGTTGGCCCTGAGGGAGTTGGATCAGTGTCAAGGACTCTATACATGTAAATGAAGGGTGACTTGGTGACAGAATACTGGCCTCTGTGGAGTTATTTCACTAACCACTTGCTGCAACAAAGAGGACCTTGGCTCTGCATTTTGGGGAGTGGGACACAGTCAGTCCTGTGGCTCCATAATGGCCAGTCTCTGGGGGTCAGGATTTGATGGGTTGGGGAAATGCGTAGTCACCAGTCAGGGGTCTGGGCACTTCCTGTCTAGGGCTATCTAGTTAGGTCGGTCAAGGAGGTAGACTATGGTCAGTCAGTCGGGTCTATGCACAGGAGCTAAGGAGAAAGGGAGAGAAAACCTGTTACCACAGGAAGAAGCCTTAGCAAGTTATTCTTAGGGACTGAAGATGCAGGTTCGGGGTAGGGGGTTAATAATTGTGAAGAGGGGGTAATAGTATCTACAAGGGAGGGGGTTATTGTAAAGAGTAGATGAGAAGGCATCCATGGAGAAAATGGTTCAGTCATGGTCAAGAGCATCCTGACTTTAAAAGATGACAGTGTATGACCACACCTGCCATGGTCACATCCTAATCTAGGAGCCAATGGAAAAGAGGACAGATACAGGCTTATGTAGATGGTTGGGTGGGGGCCTGGGGAGATGTAAAGCCAATGGGATTAATGAGTAGGGATTCTAGGAAGGGGATTTGGATGTTTGAGGGTTCAGTGGCATGTGAAGACAGAAGCCAGGAATCACTGGCCGAGAAGCAGTCACTGTCACCTTCCAGGATGTTGGTAATTGGAAGTGTGCGATGAGGAAGGAAATGGTTGTGACCACATTCAGCATGGGTGGGGTAAGTCATTTAACCTGGATGGGAGGGGCTGCAGGATGGACTGGTATTAGGACTTTTAAAAGGAAAGAACAATGACACACAAATCTGTGGGCTCCCTAATCACTGGCCATCATAATGCATTGCAGACCCCTGTTTTTGTCACATCTCCCTGTCCCAGACATTGCTGACCAACTCATTCATACCAACACTTTGGGCACAGAGGCTACAAATGAATAGGGATATTGTACAAAGAGGCCCAAAAGTTGTCCACAGGCCTCATGGCCAGATAGTGTCACAGGCTCTCACCACAGATATCCATTACAGAACATTGTGTGAGGCCTTGAAATTTTGCCTCTTGTTGTAGCAATGACATTCAGGGATACACAAAGAAACAAACGACCAGGTCTAAGGTGAAAGCAGCGCGATTATAGGAAGTGCAAAATAACATGCAATGCCTTGATTCAACCTGGTTGCCTGGGTGACAATGAGTCATATCCTTCCTCTCTCTCCCACAAGACCTAGTGTACTCCCTAGTTCTGCAGCTGTTGTGGAAGGAACCTGCTCAGCAGTGAAGCATGTTAACCCTGGAGGTTTGATCGGGTGATCCCGAGTAGGCTTGTGTCTAGGTGGGCCAGACATGCTGAGCCTCTACTTGTGAGATACAAGTTGACCTTCCTCTGAATGAACTTCCAAGGGTGGTAGGGGAACAGGAAGGGTTGAGCTGTTGAGATGTTCTTTTCTGAAATGGACAAATCTGATGAAGCTGCATCTGGTTTCTCTTCTGGATGGCACTGCCCTCTCTCCATGTTAGGAAAGGGCACATATTGTGTAGGCCACGTTTCCATTTCTCTGTCACCATACCTATAGTCACAAAAGCCAATGGGTGGGCAATGAAATGGAGGAGTGTGCACCTCTCCAGCAGACCCGGAGGGCTTGGACTTGACTCTGTAGCAGCCACCAACTTCTCCACGGCAGCAATAGACATGACTCACTGTAGTGCTGCAACATTGACAGCCATTGCATCCCAAGTAACTGTCAGCTGCTCCTGTTCCTCCCTTTACATGTGGACAAAGTTGCTGATTGCCAAAACCACATGCTCCTCTCCTGGCTGGGGCTGAGTAAGTGCCTGGTCTCTGTCAGTCCTCTGAATGCCAGTAGACTCTGATCTTTCTCAGCCAACTGCGTACTTGTGGAGGTACTCATTGGATTGTCCTCCCACACTCTGTCTGTCTACCCTATTTATCCTCATGCAGTACTCCCTCATCTCTCACTGTACCGAGGTAATCAACACCAGCCTTTCTAGATTTTCGTCATAGTTGAAATGCTCCAGCCCCAGAAACATCCTGATAACAAACAAACAAACTGCACCCCTTTTGTCATTCCTATAGTGTGTTGACCAAAACTGCCCAAACTACTCCATATGTGGCCTAACATCACACACAGCTTCAGCCTGGTCGTGTATTCAATGTCTTGACTAACCAACTGTTGTATTTATGGTTGTTAATCTTAACATCTAAATAAATGTGAACACTAACCAATAACAAAAGATAAAGGTAAGTATACCAAATGTCTTCTTGACCACCTTATCTACTTGTCTTGTTGCCTTCAAGGATGTGTGGACATGCACACCAAGGTCCACCTGATCTTTTGTGCTTCCAGAGCCCTACTGCTTGTTGTGTACTTCCTCACCCTGTTGGTCCCTCTATTTCCTTAATTTATTGATGTGAGATAATTATTAGCTTGGATTCTTAATATATAAAAAATAGTTTAGTGCATAAATGAGATAACAAGCATGGGGCTGGATGAACACAGCAGGTCAAGCAGCATCATAGGAGCAAGAAAACTTGACGTTTCGGGCCTAAACCCTTCATCAGAAAAACCCTTCATCAGAAGTGCACAAATGATTTCTTCAAAACAGACTTCAAGTACTGACAAGTTTGAATGAAATATGTAGGATATTCATACTGAATCAGGACAGAACCCGGATATTGTAAGAAATTACATAAGATCATGTGAGCAATTTGAAATTTACAAGGAGAAAATTGCATCAGGTACTTTGGCTTTTCTGACAAATCTCAAAAGATGCCAGCAACGTCATAGCTGAATGATTTCCAAGTCTCCCACTTTATCCAGAGAGATGAGAAGATATCAAAGGATCAGTAGAAAAAAACAAGTCTCAAAACAGTATCAATGTTAGGGTCCCATCTGCAAATGTTATGTAAGCCACAGAGCCTATCTATTGCCTCTACCAGCAAAGCAAAATCCAAATAATAAGATGGCATAAAAGACATGAAGAATGAGTGCTATTGCAGAACTAGCTATGTGAGTTCTAACCAAATATTTGCCCACAAATTCTGGTGAATTTCAATAACTCATCATTATTTTGTTACCTTTGTCCATAAGTGTTTTGTTTGGTATGACTCACTATAAATAATGGAACAGAATACTTCATCTCATTAAATCTTATGAGCATCACTTATGTCAAATGTTAAGGTTGTCTTCCAGTAGCAGGAGTGCAGTCTAAATGGACTGTGAACAAATATAATGCCAGTCTCTGAAGCTGCAGTTGACTGGTGTCAAGTTTGATGGGAGGCAGTAAAGGTCATAGCATCTTGATTTATATTGAAAAATGTGGAAAAGCTCTCAACTTCAAACCAGAGTTAGAGCTCTGATATAATTTTGACAGGATAGCATCAAGAGCCACTCAATAATTGCAACATGCTGGACATGAGCCTATGGGCCTGATTATCAATTTTAAAAGCTTCAAAAGACTGAGGAATCTACATATTGATAGTTAACCAGCATAAATCTTCAGACATTGTGGGCAATTACATTTACTTGGGCAACAAAACATTGCTTCGAGATGGGAATTTACAAGGCAAATGGTTATGATGCATGAGTATTTAAACGGCAGCTCATACTAGAGCCAATATTATGTTGTTAGTAAAAACTGAGAATAAATAACAAGATTTTAGTAAATTCCATTTGGAATAAGAACCAGTTACTAAGTTGGGTTGTCGAAAGACACCAAGAAAGTGAAAGCTTTGCTCTTTTATATTTCAAAAGAATGCTGTGACATATTTGGCAAGAGCAAGTGATTCATGAAAATATAATAAAGCTGGCAGAACAAAGACTCACTGGAATCTAAAAGTGATTTCAGCAGAAAAGTTACTTTATTTTCATGCTGGCTGACTGAATTCTTATACGCAGCTTATCATACGTTTTGCACTGTGGAAATTGGTGAAATTTCTTTCTAGTATTCATTAAGAGTTATATGTATTGACCACGAGCTTTGATCTAGTAGTTAGTTGTTATGGCATTGTGGGAGCCCGTTGAGGTTACAAGTGCAAGGGGTGGCCATTCGCAATGTCTTTCAGTCCAGATAGCCATACTGTAGACATAGAACTAGGCAGAGTGATGAGTTCATTTTATCAGTCATCCTTTAATGGTGTATGGTTTGTCATTTGGATCTTGATGCTCCACTTAATGCCTCTCCTAACATGCATTCAGATGCACAATGAACACCCTTACCAGTATTACATAAAGTCATCACTGTTCAACTTGCAAGTGGCACCCTTTTTGACTAATTGTGGAAGTTTGTAGAAGCATCAGTTTCTTAGAGGAGTTCAGAAAAAGTTGGTTAAGTCTGCAGGGAGCTGTGCGTGAAGTTTGGAAGGAGTTCAAATCTCTGCAAGTCCACTAAACATAACACTTGCTCTCATTCATAGCTGCAATTCCACTTCTTCTACAGACTGAGGAGAGTGTTCAGGCAGCAGAGAAGACAAACTGCACATTGAACAAGGAGAAGAAGTTATTTCAGCAAAATGTCCTACCAATCACTTCTTCAATACACAGTTCTTTATCTGAATCTTTACCAGGAATAGTATTTAGTGGCTGTACTTCACCAAAAGAGTGGCCACAGAATTGTATTATCACTTGGAACTAGACCACAACCTCGTAGCATAATTAAGATAGTGTGGCAATGGTCAGCGTGGTGACCGTGGTCCTTAAATTTTATGTCATTGCTCTCTTTCTGGTGACAACAGATGATTTTACCAATATATTATAGTTTGTTGCTCATTGCTCCTTCCGAGAAGTCACAGAAACCCATAAAGAGAATTTCAATGTTTTCTCACAAAGAAAACAGAGAAAATCAGGGGGACTGACTTAGTCAGGATACCAGACTTCCCTACTATGTAGGAAGCCATCAGCTGCATGCATGTAATGTGGTAGGTGTTATATCTCAATGGGAGATCTACTGCTCAATGAGTAGTTGATGTGTGACCATGCACAGAATATTACTCTATTCAATGTCCACTATCCTGGTAGCCGTCATAATGCCTTCATTAAATGCAAGTCCATAGGTCCAACCGTTTCTCAAATCGGTATGTCTAGTCAGAAAATGGCTGCTTAATCATAAGAGTGAAACACTGGATGCATAGTTAATGATTCCCTTCTGCAATGTTGCCACTTGTAACCTGCACC
>JAHRHZ010000016.1:40821424-40874151 GCA_024137785.1 Ginglymostoma cirratum | reverse complement strand
TCTACACCTTGTTATCTCAGATTCTCCAGCATCTGCAGTTCCTGCTATCTCTGAGCCATTATGTTGCAACCAGTTTGTGGACAAAGTTCCTGAATTTGTTATGGTTCCAGACATTATATAAACTCTCAGGTGAGAAGTTGTGAATTGGCTTGGTCTTCTTTATTCACCTGCCTCTTCAGTCAGTCACAACAAGGTTAATTTGAAAAGGATTCCTTCCTTTGTGGACTGAATGAATTTATGTTTTAAGAGGAACCAATTCAACCAGGTTTTTTGAGTTAACAAGAGAGTGAATTAATTAGCTACTAATTGTGAGAAGAAATAATAATGCAACACGCATACATACTGATTGGGCACAGAAGGTGATTTCAAACAAAGATAAAAGTTTTGAAAAGATATACAGTCTGAGTCATTTGCAAAGAGTAAGACAGCAAAATGCTGTGGCTGGGTGGGACCAGTTGATAGCTAAGCAGCTGATTTTGAGATGCTCACATTTACAGTTTGGTTAAACATCTTTTTTTCTGGAGATACTAGGAACTGCCGATGCTGGAGAAGCTGAGATAACAAGGTGTGGAGCTGGATGAACACAGCAGGCCAAGCAGCATCAGAGGAGCAGGAAGGCTGACGTTTCGGGTCTAGACCCTTCTTCAGAAAAAAGACAAATTTTTCTTACCTGCTTTCCTGCTCCTCTGATGCTGCTTGGCCTGCTGTGTTCATCCAGCTCCACACCTTGTTATCTCATCTTTTGTTCTGGTTCCTATTGATGGTGGCTGGCTGACAGAACTCAGAGAGAGAGAGAGAGAGATGGGGGGTGCGGGGAAGAGAGAGAGAGAGAGAGCGGAAGAGAGGGGAAGAGAGAAAGACACAGAGAGAGAGAAAGAGAGAGAGAGAAAGAGAGAGAGAGAAAGAAAAAGAAAGAAGGAAAAAGGAAAAAAGAGAAAGTAAAAAAGAGAGAAAGCAAGAGAGTACTTCCTTTCCTTAACCTGCAGTGTGGGCTGTTACCAAGCTGTGACTTTCACGGATCACTAGTTTACGCACTAGTCCATCAGGGCACTAACACACAGTCCAGAGATTGTGGTCAGTTTTTAACCTTGTTTGCTTTGCACATCCCTGGAAGGGTAAAGCAAAAACATGTCTGCAGTAGATGGTTTCCTGGTGGATAGCGGGTGATTAGTCAGCTTCTCATTATCTCTATCTTAGACCGGACTATATAGAGGGGTAACATTCTATGGATTCGTGTAGGACCTTACTAGACTGTCATAACTTTACATCTGCAGTTAACTTTTGGCTATGTCATTCCTCTTTTAGAATCACATGTTGAATTAAAAGCTTGATATTTGCTTAATTACTTTGACTTTCTAATCATCATCTTCACACCTACATAATTATAGTCATGCTACAATGGAGAAAGGTACGGAGGAACTTTAGCAACGTGACCACTTTGGAAGTGGCCATTATATGAATGTTAGGCTTTACAAAGATAGATATATTTTAACATTTCTTCTTTAACTGAAATTAAAATTGAGAATTCCATAAAAAATCTTCACTTGAAAACAGGGTAATGTGATCTTGTTGTCATGAGAAGAGAAACTCAAATATTGAAATATTCAAGGCAACTTTCACTGGTCAGACTGATGGGCAGGCAAGTGTCATGTGAGCCCATTGTGCACATTAGAGGTATTTTCACCAGTATGTTAAATAAAAACCAAAAAGAATTGCAGATGCTGTAAATCAGAAACAAAAATAGGGATTGCTGGAAAAGCTCAGCAGGTCTGGCAGCATCTGTGAAAAGAAATCAGAATTAGCATTTTGGGTCTGGTGACCCTTCCTCGGAACGGATGGTAGCTAGGAAAATATTGGTTTATATCACTGTGACCAAGACTTGGGAGTGTGCGGAAGGTGCAGGACACAATTCATTTTCCCACCAGTGTCTTTCACCGTCAGATAGTCTTCTTCCAGTGAGAGCCCCTATTTTCCTTCAGTTTCTGACCATAAAATTCCATGCCATTTTCATTCCCTGCAATTCATTTTGCACTCTCTAAAACATTACCAGGGCTCAAGTCCTGGACCAATGGAGGAGCCAAGGTACAAAACCCGATACAGTGCAACTTACTTTGTTGCTGTTGAACGCCAGTGAGGAGTGTACTGGAGTCTGGTGTGATGCAGGACAATTGCTGGACTTGAGCACAGCACCATGTGCTGAGCTGCTGTTATCAGCCCATAACTTAAAAACCTTTTCACTATGTGGTAACTACCTCTGAAAGTAATGCTTATGCTTTCCTTAAAGCCTCTTTGTATAAGAACACTATTTGTTTTACTCTGTAAGATATGTACCTAGGTACTTATACCTAAGATGGCACCATTAAAAGGCAGCCATTGTAAAAACTTTTCACTGTACTCCTATACCTCTGTATTGTAGTACAAGTGACAATAAAGGATATTCTATTCTACAGAAGATATAAATCAATATTTTCCTAGCTACCTTCAATTCTGAGGACAGGTCACTGGACCCAAAACATTAACTCTGATATCTCTTCACTGATGCTGCCTGACCTGCTGAGGTTTTTCAGCAATCTCTATTTTTGTTTCACCAGTATGTTAACCTTGTTAACACCAGGTTATTCCTTGCCGACACCTGCCAGCCTGACTGGTGAGACCCATGCCTCCACCATGTACCTTCACATCCATCTCCATTGGTAATCACTACTGTGTCAGTCACTGCTCGTGTTGATGCTGCTGTGATCAGGGAGCTTTTGAAATTGAAATTCACCCCCCAGCATGAACAGAATGCTTTTTTCAAATCAAATAGCTGCAAGACAATCTAATTTAGTGAGGCAGACTCTCCTAAGCATAAAAGGCCCTTCCCACAGTGTAATGTCCAGCTCTTGATTCCCCATATGGGTGAGTCAAGGCCACTTTAGGAAGTTAAAGGCCAAGGATTTTGAGGAGGAACCACACTCCCTTTGAATCGAGTTTTTTGTTTAGAACATGCGAGCAAACCATTCACAGGAAGCAAGCAGGTCATTTAAATATCACGATGAGGTTGCATACTTTCATTCTATTTTTGTCCTGGGCAACCTGGTTTCTAGGCCTTGGGAAACTCAGAAGCTAAAAAGGAGGTAAGAAGGGCTAATTTTACAAAGTGTGTGGCTTTGCAACACTGTTTTTGTGCTGGGAGGAACAGGAATACTTTCTGCAAACCAACTACTTTCTAACTACTTTATATATTCTCCTGGGTCCTTCCATAATCTGTCTGCCCCCTCTCTGCATTTCAACCACCAAGGAATCCTCACCACCTAATTAGTATCTGACCAACTAACCTTACAACCAGGACTGACCTTGGACCACAGTGGGGCCCTCTGCCAGCCCAGCCCCTCCTTAGATATACCCAACCCTGACCGGGATTCCAAATCACCAGCTTCTGATAGGATAAAAAAGAACAAACTGCTGAAATGTGCTACGAACACTGCATTATCTTTGAAAGATAGTTTCTTCAATGCATTTTCTCGGACCTTAGAACTGAACTCATCTCATGATAAGCAAACAGGATACTGCTGCTTTAAGGGAAATGTAGGATATTTCTGTTTATGACTGGAAAAGCTGATCATCTGCAGTGCCTGTGGTGAATAAGATTACAATTTCAGATATGGTGTGTTGTATTTTCAGAATTACAAGGTTTTATCACAAATGCCAGCAGTGTGCAGACAATAGCCAGTTCTGCAGTAATGTGTATGGACATTTTAAAGGGGGGATTAGCAAAGGGTAAGTCTAAGTAAAGTACCCAATTCGAATTTTTTTTAAGGGAAGATTTGATTTAGTGTGTGTTGACGGCTGAGAAATAATGAACGCTGCTGATTTTTAAGAATTCCCTCTGCGCGCAGTGGGGATAATGGTAAAAACTCCAAACAGTGATATAATACAGGTCCTTTTGCAGTCAGTTAAAGCAGCAGACTAAGCATTTTCCCCAAAATATGTTTAACTTTGATAATAATATTTAAGTCACACTAGCGAGTTCTCTCAAAAATAAGCTGAAAATATTACCTACACTTTTACAAGAACAAATTCGACTTCTCCTACTGCGCTGCATAATTGAGCACGTGAGATAAAAAAGATAGCAGCAAAAAGACACATTCCCAGCAAATTTCCTCTCCAAAATTTCAAATTCAAATCACAAGCACGTTTACATCATCTATTATTTAAAGAGATTATAGAATGGTAACCGAATGAGCTACATTTAAATACTAAATTAATATTTCAGGCTATTTTCTGAAGAGCACACCAAAAATGATATACAGTCTCAGGGTGTTGAAAACACAACTGAATGTCAAGTGGAAGAGTTATGATACTACATTGTAATCCTTGATGGAATTTCTTGTCCCTGTTTTCCCCTTTACATTTATTTATGTTCTTATTTATGTTACTTAGGCCCTCTGATAAATTGTAGTTTGCTCATGATAAACAAATTTCCCAGCAGGATCCTTCAATGAGTCTTAGATGGTATTAACAGAGTCGTAGATTTATACAGTCATTCAACGCGGAAACACACCCTTTGGTCCAACCATGGGGCTTAATGCTTCTTTCAATACTGGGCCACCCATGGTGCCTTAAAAATCAGCCTGGCTAGTGCAGGTGCATACTGGTCACAGGCTGCCCCAGTGCTAACTTTGTTTCATTGCCCAATTTTACACTTGAATAATGGACAAAATAAATGCCCTCTCACTTTGTTTGTGGTCCTCTCATTAGTCATAGCATCATACAGCATGGAAATAGACCCTTTGGACCAACCAGTCCATGCTAATCATAGTCCCAAACTAAACTAGTCCCGCCTGCCTGCACTTGGCCATATTTTTTCAAATATTTTTTATTCATTTACTTATCCAAATGTCTTTTAAATGTTGTAACTGTACCCACATGCACCACTTCCTCAGGAAGCTATTTCCACACACGAGCTACTGTGTAAAACATTGTCCCTCGTGTCTTTTATAAAGCTGTTTTCCTCTCACCTTAAAAATATAAGCCTAGTCTTGAAACTCCCCCATTCCAGGGAAAACTCACTGGCCGTCATGATTTTCTAAACCCCTATAAGGTCACCCGTCAACCTCCTATGCTCGAGTGGAAAAAGTCCCAGCCTATCCAACCTCTCCTTGTAATGCAAACCTTTCATTCCCAGCAACATCCTGGTAACTGTTTTCTAAACTTAATAATATCCTTCATATAACAGAGCAACCAGAATCGGACACAATACTCCAAAGGAGGCCTCTCAACTCCAATACTCAAAGGTTTGAGCAATGAAGGCAATCATGCTAAATATCTTCTCAACCACCCTGTCTACATGTGATGCAAAGTTCAAAGAATTATGTACCTGAACCCCAAGGTCTCTCTGTTCTACAACACTACTCAATGTCCTGCTTTCAATTGTACAAGTCCTGCCCTTGTTTGTTTTACCAATATGCGATACCTCACATTTATCCAAATTCGACTCCATAGTGTCACAATGATCATGAGACACCATTTTCAATTTATAGCATTCCTTTTATTGTTTGAAAATTATTGTTGAGCAACCATTAAAATATAGCAACATAATGTTAGCTTATTGTTAAAGTAAGAGAGACAGAACATGCATTTGGACACACCTGAAAGCTTCAACCAACACTTACAACAAGACTGTTCAAACCAGAATTATTAAACCATCTCTGCTGTGGCTCGCAATAACTGTGTTTTCACATATGTAGTTATTACTTTTCAGAATCGAACGTATGTCACTTCTCTGCAATTTTACTAGCTGCTAAAATAGTGCCAGCTTGTCTGTCTGCGCTGGGTTCAAACTCAACTCATGAAAGTATAATTTTCCAACAAATTTTATTCATCTTCTGCAACTATTTGTGTCAACTGATTTAGGTTCACAGCTACTAGGGCAGGTACATGACATAACTTTCTATCTATCTACTTTACAACAACTCTTCACATGACTTGTAACGTAGTTGTGTCAAATATGCGATTGTTCAAACTCTCTTAATTCAGGACTGCAAAAGTAAAAAGGAGAATCTTATAAAAGTCCACAAGAATAAAATGAGGTCGTAGGTTAGCAGCATGGACAACAAGACAGCAGATGAATTCAATGTAGAAGCATGTGATATAATGGCTTAACAGTTCAATTGTGAATGGCATGCCCTATATAGTGAAACAGTGAATGATTAGTGTCCAAATGCTGGGTGTGTTAGATAAGATCATAAGACATCGGAGCAGAAATTAGGCCATTCGGCCCATCATGTTTGCTCCACCATTCAATCATGGCCGATAGGGGTTGAGAAACCTTTTTCCCCATAACTTTGACCCCTTGACAATCAAGAATCTATCTATCTCTGCCTTAAAATGTACTCAGTGGCAGTTATTGGTAGACCCCTGGGTAGTGTGGTCAAACAGAGAGACCTAGGTATATAGTTCTATGAAGTTTGCATCACATATAGGCAGGGTGCTTAAGAGGGTGTTTAGCATGCTTGCCAGACCATTGATTAAAGGAGTTCAGGCATCATTTTGAGGTTGTACAGAATGTTGGCAAGGCCACCTTTGGAGTACTGTGTACAGTTCTGGTCACCCTCCTATAGGAAGGATATTATTAAATTTGAGAAGTTTCAGAAAAGATTTACCAGGAAGTTGTCGGGACTGGAGGGTTTGAGTAAGAAGGACAGGTTGGAATACAGGAGGTTGGGGTGAACTTATAGAGGTTTATAAAGTCACAAGGGGCATAGATAGGGGATTAGCAAAGATCTTTTCCCTAAGGTAGGGGAGTTCAAAAGTAGTGTTTTTAAGGTGAGAGGGGTAATATTTAAAAGAGACCTGAGTGGCAACTTTTTCATACAGAGCGTGGTTCGTATATGGAATGAACTGCCAGAGGAAGTAATAGATTCAGATACAGTTGCAACATTTAAAAGACATTTGAATAGGTACTTGAATAGGAAATGTTTAGAGGGATATGAACCAAATGCAGTTAAGTGGGACTAGTTTAGTTTGATAAACTTGGTCAGCCATGACATGAGACGACACTTCCCTCTTCATGCTTTCCATTGCCATTCCCGCAGACTTGCCACTTCCTAGCCCATTGCCGAGGGCAGGTAAAATCTCATGCATAGTCTATGGCAGCTACCGAAGACAATGTTCCCTGGCCACTGAATCCATCTCTGACCTTGGCAATGTACAAAATTGTTCACAAGATTAGTGCCACATTTAACCCTTCAGTAAACTTCCAAACACATGTTTGTGCCATCTCTAAAGCTGTCTATTTTCACCTGCATAACATCACCTGACGTTGGTCTGCATCAGCTGATTTACTGCTGAAACTATATGTTGTTCTTCTAGATTTAACAATTCAAATGGTCACATTTTCAACCCATTATAAATTTAAAATCAACTGAAATGTTTCTGCATCCTCAAACCCCAAATCCTGTTCACTCATGACCCCAATGTTTGCTGACCTACTCTCCAGTCACTGCTATATGCCCTTGCTAGCATGACCCACATTGGGAAGTGTAGTCATGTAGCTATTTCTTGTGTGTGCCAGTTAAAGCTGATTTGCTGCTGTCATTGTTACTCAACCTGACTGACTGATATGATGTTCTGAATGCAATCCTAGATCACACAGGTCCCATACATGTTCCAGGTCTCAACTTTAAAATTCTGATCCTGGCTCTCAAGTATTTTTCTGTACCCTCACCAGCCCAATTACCCATAAGATATCTGTACTCCTTCAATTTAGACCTCCTGTGCGCAACCAATTTTAATCATTTCACCTCCCATGGCTGTGATATCATTTGACATGGCTGTAAGCCTCTCAGCCTATCACACCTCAGAAGGCCCTACTTAAAGCCTATGTCTTTGAGCAATCTCTTGCTCAACTGTCCTACTTTCTGTTTGAGAGGTCTGCCATCAAATTTTGCATGGTAATGATCCTGTAAAATCCCTTGCAATGTTTTATGATGATAAATGGGGCATATAAAATCAACACTTTCTTGCTGCTGGAGTGCATTCATATCAACCATCCTCTAATGCTCTTTGAAGAAAGAAATTGTTGGGGGACGGTTGATTGATGTAAGATGAAGACATAAAAACTACCAGACACAGATTTGCTTTACCTTTTAGTGGCGATCACAGACCAGGTGTATATTAATGAGTGAAACCCCTTCCTAGTAATCGAAATGCGAGCATAATACATCAATGAGTGTAGCCTATGCTTGCTGCACATGAAAGAGGCTAACACCTCTCAGTTCCCAGACATCTGCCATTTTAGTTGTTGGAGTCTACCAGAGTAAGTAATGCATTGATTGGCTTGATGGTATGCATTGGCAGGCCTGCTGGATAGCATCCCAAAATTGTCAAGAACAATGGAGGAGTCAAACGCAATATGATAAAGGGCATCATGCAGAATGTCCACTCTCTTCAGCCTCTACTTCATCTCCTTCACATCCCCTAGGCATGGAGACACTATAACTGCAGTTAAAATACTTGCAGCATTTGTGTGGACAGATCATGAAATCCTCTGACCTCCCTGTGGGGATGCAACAAATACACCTCATCAAATCCAAAACCACCCCAGTGAACTTCCAAAGAATTTATAATTGCAGAAGTTATTCCAGACATATCTGCCTGAAGATTAGGTGCATAACCCTTTATAACACTAATGCTGCAAGCCTGTTGTAGCTACTTTTTTTTGGTGATTGACAAGCTTTTACATGTATGGGGCCGTTATGATCTAGGCTTGCATCCAGAGCATCACATTAGTCAGTCAGGTTGAGCAATAATGACAGCAGCAAATCAGCTTTAACTGGCACATACAAGAAAAAGCTACATGACTGCCCTTCCCAGCACGGGTCATGCTGGGAAGGGCATGTATTCAAGTGGCCGTGACCAGAGATACACAGCTTGCCAAAGGAAGAGCTCCTTTTGCTTCCATAGTGTCATCCCTACTGGTGCTCAGAATTGGAATTTTATGTCCTTGCTGTTTTAGTTACATGAATTATAGGCTTAGAAAATTCTAAGTTTCAAAATCACTCATCAATTCCATTCCGTTTGTGTTTTATTCAACAAAATTCTTTGATTTTCACTGTCACCACACTAAGCCCCTAATTTAAACGCAGTGTGTTTGATTATATTATAAATGCTAGCCCTAGGCCACAAAGTGCTTTTGCAGTGTTAATCATCAAAACTTTAAAACCCCTTAAATTGAGCGCATGCTGGTCTTTTAAAGATTAGCATTCCAATGATTTAATAAATTGCAACATTATAAAATGTTGAGGTATAACTTGTTCAAGACAAAAAATAATCACAAAGCAATATTTTCATGAGGGCAAAGCATCAGTTTGTTTCACTAACTTATTTAGCACATTGTAAGAATTGAGATTTTGTTAGGCTTACCTAAGGGAAATTACACAGCCAACAGCATTGATTATGCTATGGTTTGTCTTGCAATCACAAAGACAAAATGACCTAATTACAAAAGAAGCAGCATGCACTAGCATCTGAACTTGAAAGTGACACCATTGTATTTCAGAATGAGGTATAGGCTATCTGTTGACCCTCTCAGATGGTCTTCTGTTCTGTGAAATCTCCCAATATAAAGTTCCTCATATAATGTTCAATGTACCTCATATTTATCTAGACCTGAGATTCAATACAAAATCTCTGTTCCTCACAATGAAGCTAAAGTGGAAGTCCACATCCTCATTCATGATCAAGCCTATCCTGCTACAGAGATGATATAGAGATAAGGTGTCTGCCATTCTTTAAGACAGAAGCAAGTTAGCATGGCTATATTCTAGATGGATCTGTTTGAGGGCCTTTCTTGAAGCTCTGCAGAGCCAGCCACTGTCTCCACACCAAGCATTTTGCAATTTCCTACACTTATAATCACCAGTGGTCATGTTGGACCGATCCATTACTTCCATGGATATGGAGTTTGGATGGCGCATTCGGATGTATCTTTAACATTTTCTTCTTATGCCCAGAGTTCAACATCTGGGCCTAGCTCAACTGAGTTTGGGAAACATTGTTTCACCCAATGAAGCTTTCTATGCGGTGCATCCCACCAGTCTTTGCTGGTGTTCTCTTATGTGATGCGAATCATTAGTTTAAAACCCAACTAATTATTAAGTGGACCAGCGAAAGTGTCTGTACTGTCCTGGTGCATGTCTGTAAGCACTGTATATCCTCAGATGGAATACAGGCCACTGAGGAATTCTCCTGATGGGATGTACCATGAAATTTGCTGTCTGTATGAAGGCCTAGAAGCAAAAAGAAAGGGATACCATCTAATTGGAGCAGCATCATAAACTTGATAATCACCACATTCAGTTTTGTCATTGTTCAGTTGGTACATGTGTGTCAGGAGATATTTGTACTTCTGGCAGCAACCATTTATGAGTTGTCTGTCTCTCTATTTCTGACTGAAGGGAAAAGCAATATGCCACTTTTCTTCAGGGCCCACTCTTGCATTGAACAGTAATTTTTGTACAGTTCATCTTTAGTCTTACTCCTCTCCGTTCCAATTTATGTGCTCTTTCTTACCAGAGTGAAAAAAGAACCAGACCAGTGAGAGATTATTGGTCAAGTATTCACCTGTAGAATGTAGACCATTCAGTGAGGGTGAATAGTAGAGGTACGCTACAATATGAGGATTATCGTGAGTAAGAGCGAAGAACAGATAAATGGGACTTCTATGAAGTGAAGGCTTGATGTTGCTGCAAAACGATTGCTTGGGAAGAGTGGTCAGATGGTGAAAACTTAGCAAGACAAAACAAAAATGACTGGGGAGTGAGGGTGTCAAGCCACATAATGTAGTTGAATCAACAAATGGACTCAGCATTCCTGACCTGATTAGATCATTAAACCATTTTCTACATTTTATACATGACCTGGAGATAAAACTCCACCTCCTTAACTACCTCCAGTTGCATCTTCTTGATGAAATTTCCAGAATTCTTCCATCTAATACTGTGAAAATAGTATCTCCTTCTTGTTGAAGACAGACCAGTCCACAGTAGTGCAGGGATACATTATTGAGTGTCAAACCGCACAGGTTCTATATCATCCATGCACCCCGAATACTTCCAATTTTCAACAGTCAATTGTTTACGTAAAGTGGAGATCATTTCATTCAAAATTGTAATGGCCGCTGCACAGCTTGGACTTACAAAACACAAGACTAATTCGTACATTTGCTTGACCTGCTGAGTTGCCTTCTGGGGTTTGTACATGCAATTCCACCTACACCACCCACCTGAGCCTGCTTGTGAGTTGTCTTCAAATTAAGATGAAGGCCATCGGTTGAGGCTTTACATTTCTGAAACCATTAACCCAAATTCACCCCTGACTATGGTGAATGAGAGAAAAATATTGAGGTGGCAAACACTGAAATGGAAATCTCCAGCTACTGTTTTTTCTTTATAAGGAATTGGTTATTCTGCTAATTTGTGTTTATTTATGGAGCTTTCAGCACCTTCTAACAATGCTTGATGGTGCTGGAACTAAGTGGTAACTGAATTGAACAAATTACCCTTTGCTACTGCAGTAGTGAGTTATCAGAGTTTGTTGCAAAAATTAATAGCTTCTGAAAGAAACTATAACAATTGGATGTAAAACAAATTGTATTTGCAATTATAACATGAGAAATTGATGTTATTTTTGGTTGTTGAATATGTTTCTTTGAACGTACTTATTGATTAAAATATTGCAACATTTCTTTTCTGAATGCTTCAGTTTTGTGAATTGAAATGGAAATCCAGCTGTTGTCCTCGATAGCACTCTCAGTGATGCCAGAAATATATTGTAGTATGGCAGATTCAACTCAGGTTCTTTGGTTGCGTTCACAAACATGTGACTTACTTCATGTACCATGTTAACAGTCTGCAATCTATGACACCCATCGAATATTTTGACCTTATCTGTACTATTACCTTTTTCCTTTATCTGGGCATAGGATTGTATGGCAACTTTCAGGTCACAGCTTTGTCCAGGTTGATGGCACAAAGCCCAATGTTGTCGTGGGTCACATAAGCATTGCTATAGCAACTCCACTGCGATTATGATGAGCATAAGGGAAAGCATTTCACTCTCAACCAGTCATCTTGTGTTTCAGATTGCTCATCTGGGAAGTCAGGGACTTGAACATGAACAGTCTACTTCTTTGTGATGTATTTTGCGATATTCATAAAACTAAAGCATCCATCCTAAACCAATGCTATCAGCAGAAAATATTTCAGGTCCTGGCTGAAATTATGTTTATACCATGATCTGGCATAATGTAATTTTAATTGAGCACTTATAAATATTGCATCCAGCAGCCTCAATTTACATACAGTCCATTCATTGTGAATGCCAAGTACAACATCAGAATACAGATAATGCCGCAGTAATCAAACTCAGCAGTATCGAGACAAAAAAATACTGCAGATGCTGGAATCCAAGGTAGACAAACAGAAAGCTGGAAAAACACAGCAGGCCAGGCAGCATCTGGAGGAAAGGAGCAGTCAACGTTTCGAGTAACACCCTTCTTCAGGACTGGATGTGGGGGTAGGGGGAGCTGCAGATAAAGGGGCGGGGAAGGGGTGGAGGCAGATTGGTGGTGATAGGTGGACACTGGTGGTAGGTATGACCTAATTAGTTAATGGGAGGGATGAATGTGGTTGGTGGCTGGAAGGGAGGGTCAGAAGGTAGAATAGGAGGGAGGAGGTGGAGCTGGAAAGGGAGGCAGGGGATGGGTAGGAAAGCTTTTTGAAATTGGAAAACTCAATGTTGAGCCCTCTGGGCTGTAGGGTGCCTAGATGGACAATAAGGTGCTGTTCTTCAAACTTACATTGCCAGTTGCTGCAACGCTGGAGAAGGCTGAGAACAGACATGTCAGAAGGGGAGTGGGATGGGGAGTTGAAATGGGGAGTAACTGGGAGGTTAGGTTGGCTGTTACAGGCCAGGGGGAGATGCTCGGTGAAATGGTCACCTAGTCAATGTTTGGTCTCACTGATGTACAGAAGACCACATCGGGAGCACCGGATGCAATAGACTAGGTTGGAGGGAATGTGGGTGGAGCTCTGTCTCAATTGGAAGGACTGTTTAGGGCCCTGAATGGAGGTGAGGGACGTGGTGCATGGGCAGGTATTGCATCTTTTACGGTTATAGGGGAAGGTACCAGGTGGGTCGGAGGGTCGGTAGGAGTGTGGCCCGAACTAAGGAGTGGTGAAGGGAATGATACTTGTGGAAGGTGGACAGGAATGGGGAGTGGAAAATGTTCCAGGTGTTGGGGTCTAATTGGAGTTGGCAGAAGTGTCTGAGGATGATACGTTGGATGTAGCAACTGGCAGGTAGAACGTGAGGACAAGGGGGACCCTATCCCTATTATGTTTGGAGGGAGGGGATGGTGGTTAAGAAATGTGGAGCAGGCAATGGAGGAGGCATGGTGGAGGGCTATCTGGATGACAGAGCGGGGAAAACAGCATTGTTTGAAAATGGCGGACATTCGGGATGCTTGGGAGTGGAACATCTCCTCATTAAAGTAGATGCGACAGAGACGGAGATGGAGACAGAGATGGAGGCGGAGGAATTTGGAAAATTGGATGAAGTTTTTGCAGAATACAGAGTGGGAGGAGGTGTAGTCTAGGTAGTTATGGGAGTCTGTGGATTGAGCCATTTTTGAGGTTATTGTAAATGAATCAAATTAGTGGGTCTAGCTTTTTTAAATGTAGGAAGCTATAACAAATCAAAGATGGAAATAACATAACTGGTTTGTCAATTCTGAGAGACAAGGGAGGGAATGTTTCTGTGTGAAAAATACAGCAGCATACTTGAGCAAAGAGGATAATAATGAATTGAATAGCCTACAAGCTGCTTAATAGAAACATGGGAAGCTGCAGATTATCCAGAAGATTCTCAGTAATGCACCAAAAGACCTGGAAAAGAACAGAAGCATTTGGAAGTACCATGTTTGAGGCTATTGTGAATGAATCAAAAAGTTCATTGAAAAATACCTGATGAAACAAAATAGGAGACTAAAAAGGAAGACAAAAGATCCTGGTGACACATAGGGGCATAAAGGAAAATTATGGTTTCAAAAAAATGTAGCTGGCTGAATTTTTCTCTTTGTGGTCAGAAAGGAGGTTTGCAGTGGTGGTGGGTAGAGTGCTGGAGCGGGTAGGGATGGAAGTGGTGGTTGGTGGTGTTTGTTTAGGTGACTGTAGTATGGAAGCCATGGGGTGACCTTCTAGAGGTTTATAAATCAAGAGGGGCATAGATAAGATGAAGAGTCAGGTTTTTTTTCCCTCAGGGTAGAGGAGTCCAAAATTAGAAGGTATAGGTTTAAGGTGAAGGGGAAAGATTTAAAAGGGACCTGAGGGGCAACCTTTTTGCGCAGAGGGTGGTGTGTATGTAGGACAAGCTGCCAGAGGAAGTGGTAGAGGTGAGTACAATTACATCATTTAAAAGACATTTTGACAGGTACATGGATAGGAAAGGTGTAGAGGGATACGGGCTAAACGCAGACATTATCTGAGTCTCTGGGCTAATAGTCTAGTGGTAATACCAACTACCCATCTGCACATAACACACCCATTTAAACTGTGGATTATTCAAAGGCACTGTTAAAGGTTGAAATTGATTTTCAGGGTTTTACAGCTTTGTTAGATTGCTTAATTAAAACCTTAATTTCTAACTAGAGCTTGCAGTATTTTTTGCCCCTGATGTTTCAGTGTCTATCTTCATGCTTTGTAACTGGGGCTTTTTCTATAGTCTAAAGAAGTAATAGTGAGTTACCATTGAAGATATCTTGATTTCTGCTTCTTGGAAAAAGAAGATGATAAGCTATGGAAGAAACACAGCTCGTCAGTCACTACAGAGTTGGGGGTGTGGTGTTTGTCGAAAGGATGGTTGGTGTGGTACACAGGTAATAATAGCTTTATTGACTATGGCTGTTTCAGAAATACTAATAAGAGCTATGAGCGCAAGGGCAACATAGAGGGAGTGAAAGTTATGAGATCCAGTGCAACCCCCTTAAACTGAGTATTGGATGATGAACAACCAAAATATAATGTTCAGAAGTCATAGCCATCAGGTTTATTATAATCTATCAATGTTACATGGCTACATTATGTGATAGCTAATATAGTGAATGAACTAGAAACTTTAAGACCATGGATTTAGGCACTATTTGTAAATGCTGTCACTGATTAAGCTTTACTATTAAAGGGATCCTGGAATAAATGTCACACAGTCTAGGAAAAAGGCTCTGAACTGATTCATCCTCATGCTGATCACTGGACTAATTGATAAACTGAATCTACTAGAGGGCAATGGTGGGGATTTCAGAGACAGGATCCACACAATTTCAGATGTCTCATGAAAATAAATAAATAAATAAATCCTCTTTAAGGAATTTAAACACAGCTTGTGGATTCATTGCGAGTTTCAGCACTGAAATAACTGCACAGAGACCGGTATCCCGTCACCAAGTCACCCTTTATTTACTTGTGCACAGTACACTATGGCCAGCCAGCTCGGAGTCAGTCACCTCAAATGAGGACATTCTAAATCCCCTGTTTATGTTGCTCAGCCAGGGCTTCCTGTTTAGCCCAGGTTAACAACCCCATTCAAGGGCTCAGTGGATCCACCTGGTTCCAGTCACTACCAACATTTAAATCTAATGTTAGAGCAATGGACATGATCTGAGCAAGGAAAACTGGACAAAAGCAGTATCTGCCAATGTCACTACTTGAAAACAATGCCTTGCATTCCGTCAGATGTGAGTCTTCATTCAATACAGTCAAGACACAAATAGCACTGATATATTTCAGTTAGCTATAAGCTTCCTTTGTGAACATTACAGTGAACAAATTGTTCCAACATATAAGACAGGTGAGCATAACCTTAGCAAAATGGAATTCAGGAATTTTTAAATTTCAAGATTCTGGAGCATTGATTTTTGATGCTTGAAAATACATTTGGATCTACACTTGTTTCTGACTGCCCTAAAGGATCAACATTCCAAAGACGTTTGTCGGTGACCCGCAGTTAGACCATCTTAGGCAGAGCTATGACTTTTCTCATTTGAATACACTATGCGCTATTATCATGGAGTAGGAGGAGAAGCTTAGCTTGGACCAAAGAAGATTCAGCCCACCAGGGGTCTTAAAGGATATAGGATATAGGATAAAGGATATTCCAGTCTTAAAGGATATAAGACAGCGCATGTATATAATAGGACCATCTGAGGAACTTTGTGTAAGAGAGGATTTTAGCAAGAAGGCAATAGAATTTGGTCACAACCTTATGAAAATTTATGGCCAAGTAAGGGTCTTGCAGCATTGTAGTCGTGTCCCTACCTCTGGATCAGACAGTCTAGGTCCAAGTCTTATTGCAGGATGTGACAGCCACACAACGGTGCATAAAATTATATTTAAATAGGATCTTTCCAAAAACAAAACAAGCATCCTTATTTATTTTCTTACAATCCTCTCTGTATGACTGTGAAGCTGACTGCCACACATAATATCTGAGTTACAGAATAATTTCAAGCAGTCATGAGGAGTCTTATTGAAATAATCATCGCCTCTATACCATTAAATCCTTCAGAAAAGCATTTTGAGACAAATCTCAAGAATAGACTGCTGATGCACTGTTATATGTCAGACATAAGTTTGAAGCCATTGCAGTGGAACAAAGGCACCTTTAGGTGCTTGACTCTACAACAAGTACCAAACAATTTTCCAAGCTTGATATCTGCAATGGCTATTGATCCATATATTATTCTTCAGAATTACAGGAACTGACAATTTTTAGAATACCTTTTGGTCAATCTTGTCTCCACAGATTATCATTTAGGTTATTCGTCAGACAGGCCATATTCAAACAACATTTGTTTCATATCAACAAGAATCTACTGTGTCATCTCTGTATCAGAAGTGGTATCATAGTCCTCAAGAAGAAACTAAATATGAGCACGACACAAACCTCCTTCAGCTTGTGGCAGCAGCAAGGAAATATGGTTTTGGTCACAATAGTAAAAATGACAAATCAACATGAAACAAATCACTTTTTTCAGATCAATCTGCTCATCAAATGGTATTATCCCTGATCTTGCCAAAATAGAAGATATACAGAAGATGCTGACACACAAGACAAAGACAATATCCAAAGGTGTCATGGTTCCTTTAACTTTTAACCCCCATATATTCTGAACTGTGCAATCAAAGTCTGTCCTCAAGATCTTCTTGACAAAAGACACACCGTTCATTGAGCAGTAAGATCACCAGCATGATGTTTTCAATCTCTCAAAAATGCTTTATCGTGCAGTAGGTGTTAGCATCAATTTTTTAATCTCTGAATTTACCACTTTGGAAATAGATGCCTTCCAAAAAGGCTTTGGAGCACATTTACTGCAGGATGACAAATCCATTGTGTCTGATTCGAAGAGGTTCTTTTGATAGTTTGTCTGAACTAAGTCAACATTGGAAGAGAAATTCTTGCTTTAGTTTTCGGAAATAAACAACCGACAGTCACATGTACTCATGTGACAAACATTTCATTGCCTGTACTGACCACAAACTGTTGGAAATGTCACATTGAAAGCCACTCACAAGTACATCTCCACAATGCCAAAGATCCAAGGATACAATTTAGAAGTACAATACAAACCAAATAGCCATTTCTGGTGTTCTTAGCCAATCTCCAAATACCACTGTGAACAAAGATGTTATTTTAGTCCAATAAGTGGATAAATGTTAGTAGATGATGGTAACATTGATCTCACACATTTTAGTCATAGCAAAGCAATGCAGATTCAGCAAGCTATATCAGATGATGGCTAGTTGAAAAAGCTCATAAAGATCAATGTCATATGTCTTGAACGTAGTCAACAGTTATGTGATCAAGCACATATATTCTGGTTGTTCAAAGATAAGCTCAAACACTCCATTAAATGTAAATTTTAGATTTGGAGAAGCCAGTGTTGGACTGGGGTGGACAAAGTCAGATGTAGGTTTAGTAGATTAGCCATGGGACATGCAGGGTTACATGCAGGTAGTGAGTCTGGGTGAGAGAGTTTGTGTGGACTTGTTGGGCCAAATGATCTGTTGTTTTGACACTGTAGGGACTCTATGATTCTATGATGATGACCAGGCTATAGTCCAACAGATTTATTTGAAATTACAAGCTTTCGGAGTGTAGCCCCTTCATCAAGTGAAGTGAGAGAGAGGCACACAGAACACAGAATTTATGGGCAGAGAGATCAAGGGCAGAGAGATCAAAAGATATACAAATGGTGTGAGTGGAGTGTCGAATTACAAGTCCCTGCAGGACATTCAAAGTGTTAGACAGTGTGAGTAAAGTGTCAACAGTTGAATAACAAGTGAAGGGATGATCTATAATCCTATTAAATGAGACAGAGAGATAATTACAAAAAAAAAATAAAAATAAGGTGATGCTGGAGACAAACCAAATGACTGGAACAACAAGATAGGGGTAAGAGTTGCATGCCGAGGGTCTAACCAAAGTAACAATTAATCCAAAGTTGTAAACGCTAATTGAGGGAGGGAGATCATAATTTATAAAAGGTGATGGTGTCAAAACAGGACAGTAAGGAAGATTTTACAGATATAGGATAGTCTGGTAAGGGCACACTAGTGCGACATGAACCCAAGGTCAAGGTTGAGACTGTATCCATAGGTACGGAACTTGGCTATCAGTTTCTGTTTGGTGATTTTTTGTTGTTGCGTATCTTGAAGGCTGCCCTGGAAGATGCTTACCCAAAAATCGAAGGCTGAATTTCCTTGACCCCTGAAGAGTTCCCCAACTGAGAGAGAACATTTCTGTCCAGCCATTGTTGTGGGGCATCTATTCTTCCACTGTCGTAGCGTCTGCATCGCCTCGCCAATATACCATGCCTCGGGCATCCTAACCTGCAGCATATGAGATAGACAACATTAGCCAGGTCACATGAGTACCTGCTATGTACGTGGTGGGTGACATTCTCTCGTGCGATGGTAGTATCCATGTCGGATAACCTCTCAATGTTGCACTTCTCTAGCTTCCACCCTAAACATATTAAAGAAGCCATCTCCCATAGATAAGACCCACGCATACACAGGATCTGCTCAGATCAGGAGGAACGTGACGGACACCTAAAGATGCTGAAAGGTGCCCTCATAAGAATGGGATATGATGCTCAATTTATCGATAGCCAGTTACAACATGCCACAGCAAAAAACCACAACTACTTCTTCAGAAGGCAGATACAAGATACGACCAATAGAGTACCCTTCATTGTCCAGTACTTCCCCAGAGCAGAGAGACTGTGCAATGTCCTTCACAGCCTTCAGCATGTCATCGATGGCTGTGAGCATATTGCCAAGACCTTTCCTGTGTCTCCACTTTTTGCCTACAAACAACTGCCAAACCTTAAACAGACCATCGTTTGCAGCAAACTACCCAGCCTTCAGGAGACCATTGGCCACAACACCACATAATCCTGCCACGGTAACCTCTGCAAGAGCATCAACATGGATACTACCATCACATGTTGGAATACCACCCACTTCAGCCAATGTTGCGTCATATGCTGCAGGCAAGGATGTCTCAAGGCATGGTATATTGGCGAGACTATGCAGACACTATGACAACAGATGAACGGACACTGCGCAACAACTGCCAGACAGGAATGTTCCCTCCCAGCCGGTGAATGCTTCAGAAGTCAGGGACATTCAGCTTCCAATCTTCAGGTAAGTCTCCTCCAAGGTGGTCTTCAATATACAAATCAGAATCGCCGAGCAGAAACTGATAGCCACGTTCCGTACCTATGTAGACGGCCTCAACTGTGATCTTGGGTTCATGTCACAATACATGTGACACCACCACACTTATGTATCTGTAAAATCTTCCTTACTGCCCTGTTTTATCACCATCAGCTAGATAAGTTCGAATGATCTCTATACCTTAATCAGTTTATACAGTTTTGGATTACTTATTAATTTGGTTACACCCTCGGCACGTGACTCTTATACCTATTATGTTATTCCAGTCCTTTAGTTTGTCTCCAACACCACCTTAATTAGAATTTTTTTGTAATTATCTCTCTGTCTCATTTAATCGGATTGTAGATCATCCCTTCACTTGTCATTCAACTGTTGACACTTTACTCACACCGTCTGACACTTCAGATCACTTGCAGGGATTTATTATTTAACAATCCACTCACACTATTTGTATGATCTTTTGATTTCTCTGCCCTTGATCTCTCTGCCCAGAAATTCTGTGCTCTGTGTGCCCCTCTCTCACTTCACCTGACGAAGAGGCTATGCTCCGAAAGCTTGTAATTTCAAATAAACCTGTTGGACCATAATCTGGTGTCTTGTAATTTTTAGAGGCAAAGATGTCATGATTAAACAAACGCTTGCATGTCTTGATGTAGAACATATATGTTTAGGTCACATGGGTGCAGAAAAGACCGAGGTTGACGTGTAAATCCAACTAATGGCCTGACAAAGACAAAGACATTGATCGGCCAATCAAATTATATGAAACATGTCAACTCCAAACTCAATACTCAAGAGAATTTTTCCTTTCAAATGATATTCCTTCATAGCCACAGTGATGATCGCCACTGATATTTTGCATGTTCATGACACAATAGTATACTTGTTGCTGAACATTTTACCAAATTGCCTCTCTGTGACAAATCAAAACACCACTTGTGCAATGGTCTTAAAATATTGACAACCATAGTCAGTATGTTGGGTGTTCATCAACAAATTGTGTTTGATAAAGTTCCACAGCATCTTTTCAAGACATGGGCAGAAAATGTGGTGTCCACCATATTATTATGTCTTCTCTGTACTCACGGTCTAGTGGCGTCACAGAATGCACTGTCCATCATGTAAAATGTATGATAGTCAATTGGTTTACCAAGATTTATGGATAGTTCTATTAGATCTGTATGCTACTCTTCAAGCAGCTTACCCCCACCAGTAACTCTCATCTTTGGGAGACAGTTCTTCCCCTCTACACTCTCTCCACTCAAGCACATCTCCACGATGCAACATGTAAAGAAAGAACAAAATGGTACAAGAGGATGCTAAAGAAGCATGCAGCAAGTTATCCCATATTGAACCAGGACTACTTTTAATAATTCAAGTTTGTCATCTGGCCACATGGATTCTATGAAAGATACTATGCCATTGTGTCTGGCCTCAGTCATAATGACATTAGTCATTGCAATGGTTATATCCTGTGAATAAATAGACAACATGTCCCAGCTTATATTATCAATCAATAGTCACACTGAATGATGAATCAGATGCTGCAAGTATCACATAAGTCCCAGCTGAAAACAATATATCTGTGACAAATGATACTTATCCGTCCAGGACAACTGACATAACGCCACAGGCTGAGGCTACACAGCCAAGTTGTGACAACCATATAAGGACTAGAAATGGATATATGTCTACCTCCGTGTATGTGTAATATGTAGTGATCATATATCTTTTGATCCATATAGATCTATGTAAATGTTTATCAGGAAAGTGTTCTCCTTCTCTAAAGAGAACAAAGGAGGCACTGTATCAATGCATAGATTCCAGACCAGAAAGGCAGCATAACTCTAAGACAATTAGATGATATCATGACGTGGGAAATTCCAGAGCAGAGATTCCACCTCACATTCAGTAACCACATTGTCGTTGTTGGCGCAGTGATCATAATATCAGCAATAAGTACAACACCCTGACCATGTATAAGTCTGAGATACCATAGCGGTGCCAATAGTACTGTTAATGAACTTCAGGATATCTGTTCCAACAAGAATCGAGTCTTAAGTGTTTATATTACGAAGGCTGCCATAAAGGGAATACTCAGACCATATCATACTGGCAGTGGTGTTCTGTCCAGAAATCATGTCAGCACTCCTCACTGCTTTGTCATTCAGAAACTGCTGCAATCTGTCATGGCTAAGGAGAAGGTTCTGGTTCCAGTGAATCTGAAACTATATGTGTAATTTATGTTCTCAGAGGAATCGCTACTGACTGCTGCAAGGGCATATTTGACAGATCATCTCAGAAGTCTTCTCTACTTTGTAACTTTCCACGCTCTTTTACCACAGCCTAACTTCCTCTCACCAACTTGCCAACAAAGAGTCATTTCCAAAATACGATAGCTACCTTAACATATAGCAATAAACTGAAGTAATATTGGCACTAACAAAAAATCAGCTGCTTGCTAGTTTTAATTCCTGCTTATTCAGGTTTTCAATATCTAATACTTTCCCTTTGTGTTGGAAATTACCCCCGGTAACCCTCTTTGCTTTAGCATGACTGTACAATTGTCATCTAAGCAAGAAAAATCAGGCAAGATGAATAAAAGGCAGCCAATTCCCCGTTACCTGTCTTGCATTTATGCAAAATTTGGAAGCTCTGCCCAAAATCTCCAACATGATTTGAGAGTTGACAGATTATTTTGTTTTCGATTTTTCAAAACCAGCAAATAACCTGCCCTAAATTCATCACTGGGAGGAGTTAAGGTATATCTGCTGCTAACTCAGAATGAATAAATTATTTAAGAAATGAAGCTGGGAGCAAAACAAAAAGCAATCAAAAAGATCCAATGTATCATGAATATCTGTAATAGAACGCTTTAATTTCATTAAACAGGTTTAAAATAAAGCATGAAAGGCAAAGTTTCTGCAGCTTCATCTCTGCCTCAATCATGTCCAAACAGAGAGAAAAAAATTCCACTGAATCATTACAATTATGGCATTGTGTTAATTTATGTAGTCAGAAAATTAGTACATTCACTTAGCAGCACGTCTTACAAATATGCCATTATGCTTCAGAAGACATTTGCAAAGTCTGGTGTTACAATATTATTACTGCGTCTCACCACATAAAAAAGGAAAGGCTGAGCAATACTAACATCAGAAAACAGCTTTTTATTCAAATCCCTGGCATTGTACATGTCTGATTTAGGAAATACATCAGGTAAAACAAATGCTTTAAATCGAAAACAGTACCTTACAAGTCAGCAGTTTGTTAATCAATACAAAACAGAGGAACCTGTTATCACCCCTTATGCTGGCCCATTTTCTAGCAGTCTAACTCCAGTAGGATTACAAAAGGAATAAGCAGTAAAAGGATTATATAGCATTATGCTGAGCAAACCAAATCTGTGACTAAAATAATCAAATCATTTCAGCACAGAACTGGAGCTTCTGAAAACTATGCATGGAAGATAAGCCATTGTTTGCTACGTCACTGTCGATTTATTTATAACATTCTTCATTTTTTAAAACACATTAGCAGAGTGTTCTGGAAGCTTCCCTGGTGCTGACTAATGAAGCAACTCGTTTGTATTTATTTGTCCATTACTGATTATGCATAAAATACAAAGTTAATTGTGGACTAATTACAGCCTCTCTGTTTCTTTGGACAAAATCCAAACTCTTAACACATGGCAAATTTAAATTCCCTGAATACTCCAAAATGAACAGTTGCTCCATTTAATATTCCTGAAATCATTCCCAAACATTGCTCCAACGGGCCTTCTGTTACACTGTAGAATATGATATAGATGTCTGCCATTCTTTTGATTAGACTGCCATACATTAAAGGTAATGGGAATTGGGTGATGCTGTGGATTAGATATTGACCATGCACTGCCAGCACCTGGGGTCAGTCGAATGCAGAATGATCACATGAACGCCTCCTCTAACCATCAGCTCTAAAGGTCCTCCGGAAATCAGTTTTGCACTTTCACAATCCAGTCATATTGGGTATACGCCTAGAACATAAAATTGCTGCTAATTTAGCACAAAGCTCTTTTCTGTTTGCTTTTAATAGTGAACTCAGGAAATGTGCACAGCCGAAGGTTGTCCTAAACTAACTATTCTGAAAACCCACAGATGGAGAATGGAAATCGTCAGGCTGTTACTATTGTGGTTCATCTTCTTTGCTATTCTTTCATGGAATATTGTCTTCACTGGTAAGGTCAGCATTTGTTGCCCATTCCCAATTGTCCTTGATCTGACTGGCTTCATAGGGCATTTTAGAGGGCAGTCAAGATTCAACCACACTGCTGCGAGTCTGGAGTCACATGGAGGCTAGACCAGGTAAAGATGGTAGATTTTCTTCCCCTACGGACATTAGATGTTTAACACAGGCACAATGTTAATGTACTTATGTAAACTTCCTATATGTGATATTTGAATAAAGTAATCATTCTATTTTAGCATAATACTTAAAATGGTGGGTCAAGTTTCAAAATTGATTTAAGACGTAATGTCAGTTTGGAGTGGGATTGGAAAGTGCAGAAACGAATGGGTAAGCCTTTCGATACCCAGACGATGATTTGGAGTCTGAATTTCAATGCAAATAGATTTAACTTTTCATGTGACTTTAGAGTAGGAGGAGCAGAGGCATTACAGGAGCTATCTTTGAACAAAACAAAGCCAGGGCAGGCAGCATTTTTTCCTGATGACCAGACACAGTTGATGATTTTTATCTAAATTTTATCTTTGGCCAAATAACCTTATAAAATGCAGGATCAGGTACAAGAAGTGTTAAGAAGAACAGATATTACTTGTATCCTACAGGAAGCCAAATACTGGTAAGATGAAGGGGAAGCTCTTCCTTAAGATTATCAGGTGTGTCACTAACCATAGTGACCACCAACAGGCGGAGCATTGTCTGTGAAGACCCTTCAGGTGATAAGGGAGGATTACAACCCATTGAAAGATGGAAGCTGTGGAGATGGGCAGTTGAACGACAGTAGGCAGAAATGGACTGATGTGGGATAGAGATGAGGGTGACAAGGAGGTCAGAGTCAAAGTTCGGAATAAGGACATTTTTCGTCCAACATTTTCAGTACAATGGGCAAGTAACATCCAATTTTGAATAAAGAATGGTATAGGGACTGAGTGGGAATTTACGGGTAGTGAAGGAGTTGTAATTCTCAAGTGTGAGATCCCTTTAAATCTGAAAGATCAGAAGAGGTATAATATGATTGATATCTGTCCCTTTCAAAAGCTCAATGAGGGATTGGAACTAGAGATAGGATGAAAGAATCCGAAATTAACTACTATCCCCCAGAATCCTCAGGTGCCCCAAATGATCACTTCCCCTCTCGCCGTTGAAACTTGTGCAGACACAGTAGTGGGACCACAGAGTGGTCTTGTCATGAAAAAGACTGATAAGGTCCTGTATGACAATTTCTACCATGAATTGGTGCCCATAGAACTAAACATAACTGGAATCCAGGCGCCTGATCAGTGCCCCTCCCATATTAGGAATTTGTATGTCAATCTTATCCAAGTGCTGCTTGAACAAGAGGCAGAAAGTAATGAAAAAAAAAATCCAGAGCTAAAAGGCCAACGGAGAAGTAATTTAATCAATGATGTTTGAACAGTTCACAGAGCTGGAATGTCCACTGCAAATATATTTGATTTACACAGTTTAGACAGCAAACTCACAATCCTCACCAAAATGTTAAAGAAATCTTATGCAAAATAGATAGGGAAGGTGTAGCACCTAGTAGCATTGCTGCTAGACTACTAATCTGGAGACACAGGTAATGTTTTGAGACCTGGGTTCACATCCCACCATGGAGACGGTAAAGTTTAATTTAAATAAAAATTTGGAATTACAAGTCTAATAACAACTATTTTATATTAAGCGTCATGGTAGGCCTACTAAAGCTGAATAATGTACTTGGGAGAGGAAACTGTTCTCAGTATCACTGAGGAAATTAAGCAAACTTTTGGGCAATTGCTTTGAGAAATATGAAACTAAAATTAAAATTTTACCAATAGATATGCAGTAGGTCAGAAAACAGCCAAAGCTCAGTGAACCTTTTTCAAGGTTGTTCAATGAGCTAAGAAAATTAAGAAGGATCTTGAAACAATTGAAGTGACTAGTTGGTGGATGACTTCTGGAATTGGGGTTTGATCCTGTGGATCTGTATTATGTCAGATGTTACCGTGTTGGCAATTTTCTGTACTTTGCTCTATTTAATATTCTGTATGATAATGTTTGCCAAATGGAAAAGGGAGATAACCCGCCAATTAAATTTGAAATTGATATTACGTAAGCATGAACATAAATGGTCATTAGATTGCATTACTGTATGATCAGATTTTATCTATATTAAGCACTATGATTGACAGGGTCTTGATGCCTGCATGGGTGGGGTGACATGACCAACATTTGCGATGCAATCCATTCAATACTCTTTGGATTAAAAGGAGGGACTGTGATCTTATATGTCACTGTGGTCCTATGACTAACAGAATTGAAGTCTAACATGCATTTTGGGTAATTATGCTAACTTTTGTATAAACACTAAATCAGCTGGCGGTGAAAGACAGAAGTAAAACCAGACTACTAGGCAAATGGCTGATGCTGAAGGTTATAGGACCTCTGTGGTTGCAAAAAGTGGATAAAATAAGACTGATAAGAGAAACCATGGACACAGATATCTCCTGTTTGCAAACTCTTGGACAAATGAGGTCAGAACTATGAAGGTCTTGTGTAAGGGAGCATGACATTGAACAGTCTGGAAGACTGGGAGAAAACAGAGAAATGAAGGCACATTGAGACATCAACAACAACAACTTAAGCAACAACTTGCGGCCAACCAGGGCAAAGAGAAGATGCTGACTTCAGCATTCAGAGGAAAATAGATTCATCAGAATGAATCTGGCCAATTCAACCTGTATGGATGTTATCTGGATAAAGCGTTGATTGTGTGCTTACTAAGAACTAAAGAGTTACCAATAAAGAGGAAGTTGTGTTGGACTCTAATTTGGCTATCTGTCCTTAATGTCATAAAAGTTGTCACCTTAGTGGAAAAGAAGTCATCAGCAGTGACCCCAGCTCCTACGGAAACAGGAGGACATGGGAGACAGTCACCAGCATCTAAAAGCATGAGAGAAGGGGAGTGGACACCAGATAAAATAATGTGAGGTAAAGAGCAAAATGTCTACAAGTGATACGACAGGAAGATGTGAGTCGAGTGATAGTTGAGACACTGCTGTTAGAGAATATGTGTCCACTCTAGAAACTCACACAGAGAAAGAATGTATGTATTAGGAGATGGAGTTTATTTGTGAGTAAGGACAAAGAATTTCCACTTTCTACTATCTCCCACTTTCATGCTTCAAGAATAAAGTTAAAGTAAGTTAGAGTTAGTCAGTAAAGTAGCTTAAAAATATTTGTTAAAATGCAGCAGAACAACTCAGCCTAGCAGAATGGCCATCCTGTAGCATATGGGAAGAAGTGGATAATTCTTGTGATTTAAACCAGCCCATGCGCCGGAAACATAACCAGTTCTGAGAAAGATTCGCTCAACCCCACACATCAACTCTGATTTCTTTCTACAGATGCTGCCAGACCTGATGAACTTTTCAACAATTTCTGTTTTTCCTTCTGATTTACAGACTTTTGACTTTTACACAAACATGAACTCCAGGTTTCAGAGCTTGAACAAAAGCTATAATCACAACTGTCCATTCATGAGACAGAGACTGCATGGATAGCATATTCAGAGAGATGGTCAACTGCAGATTAGAGGCAAGCAGGCAGATGGGGGATGGGTGACTATCAGGTAGTGAAAGACAAACAGGCAGTTAGTAAAGGAGACACCAAAGTATATTTTCACCAGAGGGTTTTCTGGTGAGGAAGACAGGCAGGCATTTCTGCTGGCATTAACATGGGATGTGGGATGATTTGTTACCTCCCTGATGGTAGGGTCAGGGATGTCACAGAATGGATGCAGAACCTTCTGAGGGAGGGTAAATAGCTAGATGTCATGGTCTACATTGGTCCGAGCAGCATAGGTAAGATGGGAGATGTGATCCTACTATCAGGAGCTAAGGAGGACCTCTGAAGGAACCTTATGCAGCCAAGCACAGAAATAGGAGGATAAGTCAAATGAGTGGAGCTAGAAAGATAGTGTATGAGCAATCTTTAGATTCTTGGGATGCTGGAACTGACTCTGGGGACAATAGCATTTGTACAAGCCAGGTGGGTTACACCTGAACAGGACAAGAACCATATTCCACAATGGGCATTTTGCCGCTGTCATAAAGGATGGTTTAAACTAACTCTGAGGTCTGTGCTCAGTAGCTTCCAGAAGTAGAAGCCATGTCAGAGATTGGTTCTAACTTAAAGTGCTCAAAGAGCAAATGCAAGTACGATGAACTGAGAGGATTCCTCTTGCAGCATAATGATTCTGCGTTTCTATGATTCTGAGCCCACAACACTTAATAGAGGAACATTAAGGAAATACAACGTTTAATTCAGGGAACAGCAAAACAATCCAGTTGAGCGCAAACCACAGAAAAGCATAGGCCTGGATAATGGAAGTGTGAAAACCATCAGGGCAACAATCGACATGTGAACAACACATAAGATTCCAACACATCTATAAAATTAAGAACACTTGTGTGAAATCTAAATCCGTGAAGTTTCAAACCATCACAAAATCCAAACATATTATGAAATTAATTTTACATTAAACAGCCTCTTATACTCTTAAACTCTTACATTTTTAAAATCTTTTTGTGTAAATTGAATTGGAACTACCCTAATGTATATAGATTTTTATTCTTAATTTTGTGTAATTTAACCTTAGGAAAAAAAGTTAGTACTTTAAGAACTGCATATCTTTAAACATGATATGCTAATCAGCCAGAACCAGGGCTTAAACCACATGACCAAAACATGAATATATATGCATGTATGTGTATATAATTATCTGTAGCTGCAAATTGTGTTCTGAGCTGTTAATAAGCCTGTTTGAGCTTTTCAAGTAAACTGAATCCATACTATCCTGATGCAGGGTCCCAACCCAAAACGTCAACTTCCCTGTTCCTTGGATGCTTCTGGCCTGCTTTGCTCCTTCAGCTCCACGTTTTATCAACTCTGACTTCCAGCATCTGCAATCTTTGCTATATCCCATATTATACATTCTATGTTGCTTAAAATAATTAATGCAAATGTGACACAGTCCATGTTGTGTGTGTACAATCTGCCTGCTGCGATGCACCTTATAAAATCTGTAAGAGTGACGATTGCACAGCCTTTGAGAAATCAAAGTCCTGGCGCCAGATTGTTAATACCTTATATTGCGTTGTGTGGCACTGTCACTGTGCTAAAAAGATCTAACAACTTAAGACTGGACATCCATGAGGCACTTTGGGCCACCAACTGCAGAATCATACTCCAACACTGCAATTTTGTGGCCCGGCATACCTACCATTATCATCAGTCAGTGGATCCACCGTGGTTCAATGGAGAGTGCAAGAGGCCATGGCAAAAGCAGCACTAGGAAAACATAAAAATGCAGTGTCAACCTGGTGAAGCTACGAAACAGGACTGCTTGTATGTTTGGGCCACCAGACCACCAGTCTAGTGACACAACCACATCACTGTGCCACTGCGTCCCTGTCATTCAATTTTTTTTTTGAAAGCCCATGTCTAAATTAACTGATTAAAACAATGAAACAGTAATGAGTAACAAGTACTGTCCATCAATGACAAAAGCAGAGAGAGGGTAGGAGAATAAAAGAGAGGTTAAATTAAAATGGAGTTGAAAAGGGGAATAATGCACTCCAGCCCTGCAGTGCTTACCTCTCTCTAAATGTCTTAAGGATGTTGGCAGACACCACATGCTCCCAGTCCAGGGACTGGTCGCAATTAATGACACAAACATAACAAACATAAAGAACAAACATAACTGGGGGAGAGAGACAGACAGGCAATTGGGATTAATAACACCCTCCACAGGCCACTGCCTGGAGCTACAGCTTGTTTTTGTTTGAAAACCCACCAAAAAATCACACACTTGACCAATTAAGCAATGAACAAATTACAAGCACTGCCGTAGCCATGCAACTTCATTATTTTATTTTGTTAAACCAGCACCAAATCACCCAATAAAATCAACGAAACAATTGACAAACACCGCTCACGAGGGGCAATGCAGCAATAAGAGAAAGTGAAGGAAGTGCGGGGACTTTTTTTTTCTGAAGAAGGGTCTAGGCCCGAAACGTCAGCTTTCCTGCTCCTCTGATGCTGCTTGGCCTGCTGTGTTCATACAGCTCTACACCTTATTATCCCATACAACTTTAGATACTTTCAAATCAATCTATTCAGAGATGTTAAGATATGCATCTGCAGCAGGTTGGATTTGAACCCAGGCTTCCAGTGAAATTGAAATCATCCGACTCCAGAGTATGGGGCCTGTCACTAATTAGTTGCCTGACAGAAGTCTTCCTAGTCTACACTTAATGGCATCACTGTTCTATCTTACTTTAAGGAGAGTATGTCCAAAGGAAACAGAATGTCTGGTTAGGAATGAAAACTTATTCCGCACGTCACAACTCCTCAGTCCCATGTATCTCATGTATTATTTAGCTCTGCCCTGGTCCTGTATCTTTCTTTAATTCAACTGTACAAAACATGAGGATTTCCTATTGAAACTACAAATAATGAGAGAGGGGATGTCTGCTTTTGTGCCAACAGTTTTTAAAACATGCATGGAATCCAAAGAAACTGCCCAGCAGTAAGAAATGAATAGCTGTCTTCCTGCCTGACACTGGGAACAATGGAACAACTTACAATCGTAATCATAGAATCACAGAATCCTTGTATTGTGGAAGGAGACCATTCAGTCCATCAAGTCTGCACCAGTCTCCAAAAAACTAACAACCCCCCTACTCTGTCCCTGTAACCCCACATTTACCATGGCTAATCCACTTAGCTGGCACATCCCTGAACACTATGGGTCAATTTAGCATGGCCAATCCATTTAACCTGCACATCCTGGGACTGGGGGAGGAAGCCAGAGTGCCCAAGGAAACCCATGCTGACATGGGGAGAATGTGCAAAGTCCACACAGACAGTCGCCCAAGGCTGGATTTGAACCTAAATTCCCTAAGGCAGTAGTGGTAATCGCTGGGCCACTACGCCGGTGAATTTAGTCAAACAGATTTTCTCTTTAAGATAATCATAATTGCTCTGGTTATTGTTCTTTTGAGCTTTCATCTTTTCTGTGTCCTGAGCTGCAAGCGCATCATTGAACAGGCTTGTGCTTCACTGTGCTTTCTCATAATGAATCATGTAGCTCTTTGCAGCATCTTGAACAGGTAAAGTTTCTTGCTTCCTGAAACCTTCATTTTGCTATCATCTACATGCTACTTCTGAGTTTAACTCATCTTCCCCTTCATTCAATACAACTTTGGGTGTGAATGCGACGAGTTACCATCCCTCAGCTCTCATAGAAGGTAATGGTGCTACTTTCTAAGATTTTTGACTTAGACTCCTGTTCCTTGGAAATTTGCAGATGGTACGATTATTGCACAGCTGTGACAAGTAGATGTTGGTTACAGCACATCATTTTACAATGACAGTGTTCATGTGTATTGCTCAGAATTTGAAGTCAATAGACATTATCGTTACAACACAAACAGCTGGACATCATGTAACTGAGCATGCGGTAAAGGACCTTTGGCTCACTAACAACTGAATTTATGTTCAAGTCTAATTTACAATGGAATTCCTAGCATAGAACACATTTTTTCTCCAAAAATAAAGTGATTAGATAATAGAATAGAACTTTAAATAATGAATTATTCTAAACTGCAATCAATCAGCTAACTTTTAGTGATTCAAAACATGTTGCCTCAGGTGTATACTTTAATGAACTATTTATGAAAAATAATTTTTAAAAGTGCTCTGCCTTGCAGATTGTAAGATTATAATGTCTCCCAAAGCACACTTATAAGACCTACGGTGAATAAACTGATGAAATTAATCACAGGGGGTTTACTTAGATCATTTAAAATTTCATACCAATTGTTAAATTTATACAATAAGTAATAAACCTATCAAGCTTTTAAACATGGGGAACCTTTTTTAAGTGCCAGAATATGATTTTGATACCATTTTGAGATGAAGGCATGGTATGATCATGATTACATAAACATTTATCAAGATTGGAAACGATGACATTGATTGTTTCATAATTTTCAACTAATTACAGGGTGGACTCTTTCACAGGGCTGGTTTTCCTCTGGAGCATTTGTGCTGATTTATCATCATTACTACAGTGGGATATTTCAGCTATATTCACAATCTTTAAAGTTATCCCATAACTGACCGCACAAAAATCTGGAAAATAAAACTTTCATAACACATGTACAACTGTAACAAAAATGGAAATTGGTGGAAAATCTCAGCGGGTCTGGCAGCGTCTGTGGATAGAAATCAGAGTTAATATTAATGTAATTTAAAGTTAATGCAATCCATTCTCACTATCATTGGCTCAGCATGAGTGGCCGGAATGAGCCAAACTCAATTTAAACTCTGCAAAGAAAGATATCAACTAAGGTTGTATGCAAAAATTCTTAGGGTAAACATTCGTATGTACCCACTTTCAGGCAACAGGGAGGTGAAACTGTAATTTATCCCCAACAGCCTGGTGTCATTACTGGGAGCAGTTTAATGAGCTTCCACACATCAAAAGTCAGTGAATGCATCATCATGAGGGATCTCTTACTCACTGTACCACCAAACTATCTTGCTGCTAACTGCACAACATACAGCTCACTCCCTCCTCAGCAATCTAGTCCTCAAGATTCAGACATAATGTTCAAATGCACCACACACCTTCCAATGATAGCAACCTCATGCCCACCTCTCTCTGCTACTACATGCCTTCAGTTATTCAGACACGACAAGAGCATAGCTCTCACAATGAAACGCGGCCATTGATGTTCTTCTCGCTCTTTGCCGGATAATGTCGCACACAATAAAAGGGTCAAAGTCAAAGCAAAGGGAAAGAGAGATGGTTTTTATCCCCTGAGCATCAAGTAGAGATGGGACTGTGTTTGCATCAATGAGCCTCACTGAGATTATACATTATGTTGGTATTCCATTGCCTTGTCCTCAACTCCAGGCCTCACCTTCATCCTGTTATCTGGAATAAAATGCAAATGGAAAATGGGGTGATCATGGACCTCAGAACTTATAGCCTGAGCCCTGTCCCTCACCCCATCCTTGCTCCCTGATATTATCGCTTCCAGTAATTCAAAGCTGCTGCTTGTCCAGTGAGAGCAGCTCCAGGAGGAAGAACGAGAGCAACACCATAGCATTGATGAAGGAGCATTATCACTTGATCTGACACTCAATCACCAGCTAAGACACTGGCACAACTTCTACCTTAGAGACATGTACAGAATGGAGGTTGGTACAAGGTGATCACACAGGCTGCAGTCAGCCCGGAGAAAGGAAAACTTGTGTGCCATCTCAGTGGAGGGTGAGGTCTCAGTGAATTCAGCCCCAGGACACAGATAAGGATTTTAATGGGCTGGTAAACAGGACAATATGAATGAGGATGTACACCGAGATGCTTAGTGCATTGACAGGCCTGTCAGAAAGCCTGCTGTCATGATCAAGAACCATGGAGGAGTTTGGCTCCTAAGCAGCAGAGGCTTTCTCTCAGAGCCTGAAGGCAACCTTTCTCCCTGTGGAGGTTGTGGCCATCTCCATCTCAGCATCCACAAATCTAACTGGGATGGAGTGACTGGTGCCCAATGTATCAGCTTCCACTATTGCATTGGTGGAATCCTTTGAATGTCAGAGCCTTATGGGTGAAGACTAAACAGACGTCATGAGATCTTCCTCGTGGCAAATAGACTCAGACTTCTGCCTGTATGGCTGCAGATCGAAGTGCTCAAAGCACTCAGGCTCTTGTAGTAGTCCAGCAATCTTGGCTCCAGCAAGTTACTAGGTTTCTAAGGTGGTGGGGACAGTGCATTAGGGGTGCAGTTGGGATACTGTGGAGCAGGATGCTGCTGACCTCTCTCAGAATGACAGAAGTTATGTTTTTACCACCTTGTCACCCTAAGAAGATCAGCTATTTCCTCTCAGCCAGTCAAGCCAGGTGTCTGGCACCTGTGATGAGGTAGTGGAATCTGAACTGCGTGACAGCCTCCTGGAAAATCATCTGCAATCTCCCCAAGGAAAGTCAGCAGCCTTGCATCAGCAGCACTGCAGCCACTGCATTCGAACTGCATAGGAGCACTAAACCAAGCAATGCCACTCACAAAGGCAAGAGATAAAGAAATACACAAGGGTGAACAGGTGATTCCTTTCTCTTCAGTGGATATGCTGTTGAAAATATACTACGGAAAGATAATTTTTGGTGTTTTTTTTGCATTGCAGTATCCTGGTAAATCATGCCTGCTTATCCTGCTTCTCCCTGCTTAGAGAATACAACATCCTCACCTATCTTGGCACATTGTGTCTTCATCAGCTTCTGGCTGTTCTAATGGCTGAGCGCTGAAAGATGTTGAATATGTTGTTTGCTGTTGCCTGGTGTGATGAAGCCCTCTAGTTTTATCAACGTTTTCTTGTTACAAGTCACAGATGACAGCTTGCTCAATACATTCAGGAAACAAGCAGTTCCAAAAGCTGTGAGGTGGCAACATTCAATTTTGGCCTGTGATATTGATGTGGACTAATACAAGAATTTAATATGTCACTCAGGACAGTTCAGTTATCACTGAAAATGCAGTTCCAGACACACAGTAATTTAGAGAAAGAGACAGAGATGGGGCTGACTTCATGCTAGGAGTACTGATTTTTAGCTGTACTGCAGGGAACGTATTTGAACAATGGGATAGTAAGAACTGTAGATGCTGGAGTCAGAGATAACACTGTGTGGAGCTGGAGAAACACAGGTCAAGGAGGCAGGGATGAGAGGGAGGGTTGGTCCTGGGATGAGGCCGGGGATGTGGAGATTTTGAAACTGGTGAAATCCACATTGAGACCATTGGGTTGTAGGCTCCTAATGCACCTTCCACAGAAGACAGATGTTCACCTGCACATCCGTCAATGTGGTCGATTGCATCCGCTGCTCCCGATGTGGCCTCCTCTACATTGGTGAGACAAAGCAGAGGCTCGGAGACTGTTTTGTAGAGCACCTGCACTCTGTTCACGACAAACATCAACATCTTCCGGCTGCGAACCATTTTAAATCCCCCTCCCACTCCTTGGGTGACATGTCCATCCTGGGCCTCCTCCAGTGTCACAATGACGCCACCCGGGCACTGGAGGAGCAGCACCTCATATTCCGCCTCAGGAGCCCACAATCTAATGGTCTCAATGTGGATTTTACCAGTTTCAAAATCTCCCCATCCTTGGCCTCATCCCAGAGCCAACCCTCCCTCTGAATCCCGCCTCCTTGACCTGACACATTTTGTCAAACTAAAAAATAAAAGTTATTGGTCCTGAACCAGACTGAAACATAATTTGGCGAATTCAAACCAGATCACAACATAAAGTTGGTAATTTGGTGTGGGATTACCTGGAAAGATCAAATCTGTCCATCTTCTCCCCCACCCATCCGCTCCTCCCACCTCACTGACTAATCCCCACCTCTCCCTACCTGCACTCACCTATCACCATCTCATCTACCTTCCCCAGCCCCACCCCTTCTCTCTCTATTTATTTCTGAGCTCCCTTACCCCTCCCCCATTTCTGAAGAAGTGTCCTGGCCCGAAACATTAACTTTCCTGCTCCTCCAATGCTGCCTGGCCTGCTGTGTTCTTCCAGCTCCACACTGTGTTATATTTGAACTATACATATTCTGTGTAGTTGGAGTAATCAAGGAAGTACACCAACTCATTGTAGCTGTGTATCAGGGAAGTCCTCAGAGAACGAGAAAGAATCTCTGAGCAGAAATAAGTTGTTGAGGCACATTGATGAGAAGTAAATTGTACCACACTGAGTCGGTGTAGTTGGAGACCCAATCAGAAGTCAAGAGCAGTGAATATCTTTGTGCTGTTAGAACTCAAGTCGAAATTATTCCAGGAGATAACAGGGAGTTAGGGTTGAAATAAGGCTTAGAAAAGCTCCTGGATATTGAGGTTCCTCTCAAGAAAAAGGATGCTACTAATAGACAAGCGTATCTGAGTGTCCTGGAGTTGAATTCATCTGGGACCTCATTCTTTACTGAGCTGGGACAGATGTTTTCCTTTCTCTCCAGGCTGGCCACAGCCCGTGTAATCTTCATGTACATATCTCTACTCTCTACTTGTCTCTAAGGTAGAAGCTGTGCGAATGCCTGAGCTGGTCAATTGAAGACCCAATAAGCAATATTTGTTTCTTATATTGGAGCGTGATTAGAAATTGGGGAAAACCGAGTGAATTATCTGTCTTGGTGAAGTTAACTTTTGGCAAAAGGTTGGAGTTGCAGTGCATTTTTTACAGCCTGAGGAGTGCAGACTCAGGACAGAAGGATTTTTGACAAGAACAGAACATTTGTTGAGGTACTTCATCCTCTTGAGAGGTAGTTACAAGGCTGGATCAGTGAAAATGAAGGAATTATAAGACCTTGAGAAATTTAACGAGATTTGTTGACTCGTCTGGAGGAGTCGGTCAGAAAACCTTGAGATCTGCCTTGATCACATTTGCTATCTGATATGTGCTGTGAGGTTTTCAATCAGAGTTTATTAACTATGTTTGCCACATATTAACTTTGGGTGTACAAAAAAATTGTACATATGTTGTGGATTATATTACTGCCCTGACTTGTAACGCCTTATTGCCTTGTTTTGCCATAGAAACTTGTGGCGTTATTCTCCTCATAAGTCCCCTGGATCTGTTACATTTTGTCAAACTAAAAAATAAAAGTTATTGGTGCTGAACCAGACTGAAACATAATTTGGCGAATTCAAACCAGATCACAACATAAAGTTGGTAATTTGGTGTGGGATTACCTGGAAAGATCAAATGAAACAGAAGTTGAATTACACAGAAGTGACCATTATAGCCACTGTCAACATCATTCTTGCCCTGGCATGTTGCTCCATGGTGTGTTGACGGTTGTAACATAGTTCATTGACAACCTGATTGTTCAATCTGAGTCACCTCAGGCACTGGAACTGGTTCAGGCTTCTCATTTCCCTCATCTATTTCCGAAGATCTTCCCCTTTTTGCAGCCTCTGTTCCACTTTTCTGGTTGTGTTTCAGATGCAGTTGAAATACAATGACAGGTCCCATATCTCTTTCAGCTCCAGGTGACAAAATCTTCTTCTATCATTCAATAAGCTCACCAGAAGACCCCTGAAAATGATTGACAATACTTCCACCAATTTTGCAATGGAAGAAGCAGGTTACAAGTTCAAGTCAGAAGCCTGTCTTTTTAAATAGTGCTAGTCAGGGCTTCACATCAGCTGAGAATGATGAGAACAAGTATTCAATGGATATGCACGGTCACAGTTACAACAACATGCAGCAAATCAGCTTCAACAGTTGACTAATATCACAATCAAATCTCTCCTCATATTATCGGTTCACCTACGACACATCAGTAGCAATCACACTGACCAGTATGGAAAAACATACGTAGTCATTACAATGTGGAGTTGGAGGAACACAGCAGGTCAGGCAATATCAGAGGAGCAGAGAAGTCGATGTTTCAGGTTTACATCCTTCATCAGGGCTGATGAAAGGTGTAAACCCAAAACATCGACCTTCCTGCTCCTCTGATGTTGCCTGACCTGCTGTGTTCCTCCAGTTCCACACTGTATTGACTCTGACTCCAGTATCTGCAGTTCTTGCCATCTCTGGCAAATCACATGAGAGCCGCCTAAAATGGCTATCAGCACAGCCCAGCTCATTTTATGTTAACTGCGTCCTGTGATGCTGACACCAAACGGAGACCATTTTCCAGACCCTTACATTCTCAAGATTTTACCTCTAAACTCTTTCCGGCTTGGCTCAATTGGTAGAATTATGAGCACACCATTTCATAAAGTAATAGTGTGTATAATTAATGTATTACGCAGCAGCAGAGAGGGCTATTATATCGCGCTGTCCTTTGGATGAAATGTTGAAATGAAGTCATATTTTCTCGTAAGTTAGATGGCTATTAAAGATCCCTTGACCCTAATTGAACAATCGGAAATGCAACTGGCATCCTAATCAATTTGCCTCCCTCAAATAGCAGCCCCGAGTAATGTACAACACTGATGCATGAGGGATCCTGGTCTGCGCAAAATGATTATTCTGTTTGCCTACATAATGACAATAAATCTTCTTCAAAGTAAAACATTATGATAGGAACTATTTTGAGATGTGGCAAAGCATAATATGAAGACAAGTCTCTTTTTATGCTGTTTGTTGTGACAAATCCTGTATATGCCTCTCCTTCCTATCCAAACAAATGAAACATTTGTTGATCTCTGCTCTGCACTTTCACTCGGTAGCAGCTGTGCATTATTATCATTAAGTGGCTCAGCAGAAATGTGAATTCCTAAGTAGCAATTGTTATCTGCTGTGATTATAGGCAGAGACAAAACAGAAATCACTTTTGACAAATCTTTTGGAGATTTTCATGAGTGTAACTAACAGAAGTATAATATGTTTGATTTTCAAAACATATTCAAAAAGCTGTTACTCAAGATTAGGGCCCTTGTGCAATCGGGATGTTATGTTAGCTTGGTTTGTGGATTAGTTAACAGATAGTAGGCCAATCAGTTGTACTGGCTGGCTGGTTTGTGATGCCAACAGTGCAGGTTCAATTCCCACACTGACTGAGGTCATCATGTAGGCCCTGCTCTCTCAACTTTGCCCCCTCCTCATCTGAAACCTGGTGACCATCATATCAAACTCATCACCAGTTGCCTGTCTCCAACGAGAGAGCAGGCATTGGGCCTCTGGAATTACGGCGACTCTCTCTTTCAGTGCTCAAATCTCAATTACTCACAATTTATACCAATGATTTAGTTGAGGGGATCAAACATAAATGTATCAATGATAGATAAAAGGTACTACAGATGCTGGAGAATCCGAGATAACAAGCGTGGGGCTGGATGAACACAGCAGGTCAAGCAGCATCATAGGGACAGGAAAACTTGACGTTTCGGGCCTAGACCCTTCATCAGAAATGGGGGAGGGGAAGAGGGTTCTGAAATAAATAGGGAGAGAGGGGGAGGCGGATAGAGGATGGATAGAGGAGAGGATAGGTGGAGAGGAGGCAGACAGGTCGAAGAGGCGGGGATGGAGCCAGTAAAGGTGAGTGTAGGTAGCGGGGTAGGGAGGAGATAGGTCAGTCCAGGGAGGACGGACAGGTCAAGGAAGGGGGCGGGATGATGTTGGTAGATAGGAGATGGGGGTGGGGCTTGAGGTGGGAGGAGGGGATAGGTGAGAGGAAAAACAGGTTAGGGTGGTGGAGATGAGCTGGGCTGGTTTTGGGATGCGGTTGGGGGAGGGGAGATTTTGAAGCTTGTGAAATCCACATTGATACCATTGGGCTGCAGGGCTCCCAGGCTGAATATGATTTGCTGTTCCTGCATTCTTCGGGTGGCATCACTGTGGCATTGCAGGAGGCCCAGGATGGGCATGTCGTCTGAGGAATGGGAGGGGGAGTTGAAATTGTTCGCGACTGGGAGGTGCAGTTGTTTGTTGCGAACTGAGCGCAGGTGTTCTGCAAAGCGGTCCCCAAGCCTCCGCTTGGTTTCCCCGATGTAGAGGAAGCCACAACGGGTACAGCGGATGCAGTATACCACATTGGCAGATGTGCAGGTGAACATCTGCCTGATGTGGAAAGTCTTCTTGGGGCCTTGGATCGGGGTGAGGGAGGCTCTCCCTATTTATTTCAGAACCCTCTTCCCCTCCCCCATTTCTGATGAAGGGTCTAGGCCCGAAACGTCAAGTTTTCCTGCCCCTATGATGCTGCTTGATCTGCTGTGTTCATCCAGCCCCACGCTTGTTATCTATAAATGTATCTATGTTTAATGATGAAGATAATGCAGAGTTCAGTGGGAAAATAAACACTGAGGAGGGAACAAAGAAACTGCAGAGGAATGAACATGCCTTAAATCAGTGGCAGATGGAATACAATGTCTTACTAAGGAAGAAGATAATAGAAACGTTGTGGTGAAGGAATAGGCAGTTGAGTCATTTTTTGGTTTAGATTAGTAAGAGGAGAACCAGCTGACATGAATGTAAGCATACTGAGGGAAGAAAGGGTAGAAATTGAGGAGGCGCTGGTTGGACATTTCCAATCCTCCTTAAATAGAAGGGTGGTATGAGGGGACTAGGGAATTGCAAATGTTATATTCTTATTCAAAAATGGGTGTGAGGATGGTGTAGCAACTATGGGGCATTCAGTTTAATTTCAGTGGGGCGGAACATTTTAGAAATAATAACTTGGGATTAAAGTTACCAATCACTTGGACAATTACATGTTAATTAAGAAAAATCAACATGGACTTTTTAAGGGAAAATCATATTTAATTAACTTACTTCAGTATTCTGATGCGGTAACAGAGAGGGTGGTTGAGGATAATATAGTGTGAACTGATTTTTAGAAGGCACTTAAGAAAGTGCCGCACAAAGACCTGTGAGCAAAGATATACCTTATGGTATAAGCGTTTTCCTAGATGAACAATGGAGGGAATCTAGGATGTTGAAAGTGGACTCCAGATCCAGTGCAATATTACATTTTCTCGACATATTATTCCTTCTCACAACTCTTCTCTTTTAGATCCTTCATTTATTCAAATTGCAGTAAAATATTATTGAATTATAAATGACTGATCTAGTTGGTTATATGAAGTAAAACTTTGATGTTTGCTGATAATTAAAAAGATGTAGTAATGTAGTAAGTAGACAGCAAGATAATGGAGGACTTCAGGAAGTCATAGAGAGACTGGTAAAATGGGCGAACATACAAGAGATACAATTTAGTGGGGCTAATTTTGAAGCAATGTGCCTTTGCAGGAATATGCAGCAAAACTTAAATGGTACTATTTTGAAGGAAGTAGAAGAGTACAGGGTTCTGATGTGCATATGAACTAAAGTTTGAAGGTGGTGGGCAATTATGACAATGTTGGAATGCAGTGGAGGCCTGCTGAACTTTAAGAATCACTGGTTAGCCCTCAGCTGGAATATTGTGTATAATTCTGTACACTTTAGAAAGGATACCAAGACCTTGGGGAGAGGAGATGAGGAATTTTAGCAATGTGTGGAATATTGGAGAAGATTCAGTTTATTCTGGTTCATTCCAGTTCATGGAGAGAACATTTAGGGAAGACCCATTAGAGGCATTCCAATTATGAAAGGTTTCATTATAGCAGGTTGAACGATATTGTTTTGTCCACATTGGTAACCAGAGGACATAAATTCTAAATAAGTCATAATAACTAAAGACGACCTGAGGATGAAATGTTCCAACACAACAGTTTGTTAATATTTGTGATACATTACCTGGAGTGTCGATTTCAGACTCCAATGATAATTCCAAAATTCAGAAATTTGGGATTATTTTTGATAGGAGAAAAACTGGGTGTAATACTAAATTTCATAGAACCAGCTTGGGTGAAAATGATTCGAGTAACCTCTTCTACGCAATAGTATTTTATGACTGTATAATTCAGCTATGTAATTCCATTAGTGTAGGAGCCATGGAGATCAAAACATGATATATTCCTATTCTGGACCCCACCCACAACCCTTTGTCCAGTATGGAGATATCATCGGTGCTGCTTCCCTCTCATCTAGAATTGGAAATGTTCATCAATTTCGCTTCCAACTTCCACCCCGCTGTCACCTTCACCTGGTCCATCTCTGACTCCTCCCTTCCCTTCCTCAACATTGCTGTTTCCATTTCTGGGGATAGGCTGGCCACCAATTTCGACTATAAATCCACCAATTCCCACAGTTACCTTGACTATTTGTCCTCACACTCTGATTCCTGTAAAGACTCTATTCCATTCTCCCAGCTCCTCTGTCTCTGACACATCTGTTCCGATGATGTCAACTTCGACAAAGGAGCCTCCAAAATGTCCACCTTCTTCCTCGACCAAGGATTCCCTAGCACTGTTGTTGACATCCAGGTCCAGACTTCAACACTCACCCCCTCTTTTCTCTCCTGCAACAGCAATAGTGTCTCTCCTGTCCTCACCTACTATCCCACCGGCATCCACATTCAGAGGATCAGTAGCCACCATTTCCGCCACCCCGAGCGGGATGCCATCACCAGACACATAATCCCCTCCCCTCCCTTGTCAGCCTTCTGCAGGGACCTTTCCCTCCAGGACACCTTGTCCACTCTTCCTTTGCTCCAGACACCTCTTCCACAGCCCCACCGCACCTGTCCCTGAAAACGCAGAAAGTATAGCACCTGTCCATTTACCTCCTCCCTCCTCAGCATCCGAGAGCCCTTCCAGATGAAGCAGTCCTTTACCTGCCCTTCACACAATCTAATCTAGTACATCCGTTGCTCTCCTCTACATTGGGGAACAAAGCATAGACTGAGCGACCACTTCGCAGAGCACCTACATTCTGTCTGCAAAAAAAGACCCTTAACTTCCATTTAAAAACCATAAGAACTGCGGATGCTGTAAATCAGGAACAAAAACAAAGTTGCTGGACAAGCTCAGCAGGTCTGGCAGCAAGTGTGGGGGAGAAAACAGAGTTAACGTTTCGGGTCCGGTGACTCTTCCTCAGAAGATTGTAATGCATTCCTTTGTCTGTCCAACAGATTGTTCTCTCTCTTTGGGCTGTATCCCCACTTATCGTTTACTCCTAACCCCTCCCCCACCCTATCTTCTGCAGATAAATTGACATTTTCCTAGATACCATCCGTTCTGAGAAAGGGTCACTGGACCTGAAAGATTAATTCTGATTTCACTCCACAGATGCTGCCAAACCTGCTGACCTTTTCCAGCAATTTCAGTTTTTGTTTCTGATTTACAGCATCCACAATTCTTTCAGTTTTTATATATTCTTGAGATATTATTTTGCTGTTGGATGTTGAGTGGAAGTTCTGTGTTGAGCATTGTTAGGCAAAGTTTCGAAAAGTGGCTGGAATCAGAAGGGAGTTGCACTAGACTGTGTTTTAAGAAGTTCAGAGAACTTTAAAGGCTGAGCAAAAAAGATTCTTATCACTAATGCAAGGGTGATTTTTGAATAGAGATAGTAGGAACTGCAGATGCTGGAGAATCTGAGATAACAAGGTGTAGAGCTGGATGAACACAGCAGGCCAAGCAGCGTCAGAGGAGCAGGAAGGCTGACGTTTCGGCCTAGACCCTTCTTCAGAAAAAGTGTCTAGGCCCGAAACGTCAGCCTTCCTGCTCCTCTGATGCTGCTTGGCCTGATTTTTGAACATGTGGCTAATTAAGTGCTCATTTGCAGGAGCTCCAGCCAATTAAGGATGAGAAGAGGGCTCCCAAGGCTGAAAGACTATTGGAAACTATCCAGCACTGACTCAGGACACAGGACGAGCACACACAGCCCCACCATCCAAAGTGGGGCCTGTCAATGTATGCAGATGAAAACTAGGAAATTCTTCACATGGCAGCCTACAACCGCAGCTGTGATCATAGCGGGAAGCTGGTTGTAAAGCAGATTGTGTGAGGGGGCGGGTGTTCTGGTTTTAAACAATGCTGGAGCACAGACCTCTTTCCTGTGGTACCAGGACACTGCTTGCATGCATTGGCCTAGATTTGAACTCTCTGTTACCAGCTGGCTGACTGAAAAATCAGCTGGCTTCAGAACATTGTCCAAATTTTCTTTTTTCTCTTTTTTTTAAAATTGCCTTTAATTACCTTAGTCGGCCTCCCACTGCTTGTGGGCATCCCTGCCCAATGAATTTCCTGATCAGGTCAGGCATCTGAAATTGTTGTGACCCTTCATGTTCTGTCTGCAATATTTGATCAAGTGGCAATTCTTGGATATTTAAAAGCATCAATGCTGAAGTGAGGTGCTGGAATGTGAGAAGATTGTTAGAATAGAGAGCAAGAAGTCCATGGTAACATGGTGTGCAGCTTGGTCTTCATACCAGACCATATGATGGAGTCAAAGAGTCACAGAGTTGTACAGTAGAAACAGACCCTTCAGACCAACTCGTCCATGCCAAACAAATATTCTAATTAATCTTGTCCCATTTGGCCCATATCTCTCTAAACTCTTTCTATTCACGTACACGTTCAGAAGCCTTTTAAATGTTGTAATTATACCAGCCTCCACCACTTTCTCTGGCAGCTCATTCCATACCCGCATGAACCTCTGCATGAAAACGTTGCTCCTCAGGTCCCTTTTAAATCTTTTCCCTGTCACCTTAAACCTATGTCCTATAGTTTTGGACTCCCGCACTCTGGAAGAAAGACCTTGACTATTCACTCCATCCATGTACCTCATGATTTGTTGTTTCTGTTTAAGTACAGCATGACTTTAATCTGTGTTCTGAGGAAGGGTCACTGGACCCAAAACTCTGTTTTTTCCTTCACAGACACTGCCAGACCTGCTGAGCTTTTCCAACAACTTTGCTTTTGTTCCTGATTTATAGCATCCGCAGTTCTTTCCGTTTTTATAACTTTAATCAGTCCTGGCTGTGAAGAAATCTTTATTCTCTGCTGAGTATGCAGCCAATGAGTATTTTCTTTAGTACTGGGCTATATGCACAAGCATGATGATGAGCAGACAGTATGATGTTTGCATACTGACTGTATTACCTTAATTGGGTCATGCACTGCAATCCTTGAATTTTTATCCCAATAATACGACTCAGTTTGGGGTTATCTGACAGTCCCAAAGAGGTCCCCCTTCTTGAACCTCATGTTCTGTTGAGCATTTATATCAGCATTCTGAAAGAAAGGGGTCTTTATATATCCAGCAGAATTGCCTGATCTGACACTTACAGAATACATCTGTCATCGTTACACAAATCAGTCTTGTGTTGTTTACCTCTTAAAAATTGCTTCAGATTTTTTTTAAGTCCTGTAATAAAATGAGCACTCAGTACAGGGCTTGAATTATTAACTGGGTGTAAGTCCAAATTCTGGTGATGATTACATCACTCATGATAATGCAGACTAACTCCTTGCTTTTTTTAGCTGCCCATCATTCATTCCCTTAGAGAAAGAAAATATTAAATTCCTCAGCATACGATCCTGGCAGTTATGTCAAGATAATACCTGAAAGTGCCCTCCAACATTATTTCCACCAGAGTATGTAAGGTCAGTGAGAGAGCATCCAATTTGTACAGTTCATGCAGAAGTGCCTTTCAGGATACATCTGGCATTCTCCACAGAGAATATCAACTCCCACAGAGTCTCCCAATATCAGGAATTCCTGTCGCACTACTGCCCCTTGAAAACATCCTAACAAGGCATCTTGAAAATTCTCAGAAACAACAACTCACATAAGCAGGTATCTGTCATGTTCCAATGTAATTTCATAAATTCTTCCCTAGACTTACAGCAAATAAAATGGTTGCCTCCCTATAATCTTTGAGCTCAAATTGTTTAGGTATAAAGATTGAATCCTCAGAAAATATGCTGCGCAAGAGGGAAGAATTAAATTAATGGAATAGGTTGAACACAAGTCAGGAAGACAATAAAATTCCTACTTTTCAGTTACTTATTTCACTTATTCACTTATTTCACTTAACTGAGACATGTTCCTCTTTTTTTGATTTCATTCATGAAAATTGATTAATTTGTGTTTGTTGCGATTATAAATAGTCCTCTGAGATCAAGCTAGAATACTGTCAGCACTTACAATTAACCTATATGCGACCTTTTAGTCATTTAGAACTGAATTTACTGCTGATATGCTTTCTCTCATTTCATCCATAGGGCCTACAAATCATTGTGACAAGAATTTCTACTTTGATGATCAAGCATTAAACAAGTTTTAACCTTGAATATGCTTTCTCTGCAATAAATCTTTAATAACATCAAGGTAGAGGTGAAGATAGAACAGGCAGTGGTTCTTGCCAATACATCATGTTCCTAAAAAATGTTTTCCTGTCAGTTAAAATTTAATGAACAATTCCATAAACATAGTGAACCTACTGTGCCTTGGGCATCTATTCCACTGGTGCACTTGAGGCATTTATGCCTTGCAAATTGGCATATGGTGTTAAGCATGAAATGGTCTTCATGTCCTTTCCTTAATATTAATACTGGCATGTTTCCAGCAAAATGAATACCTCTTAAAAAACATTGTTCCTGTTAGCTTTATTATTCACACACATGCCTCACTACTTGTATTCGATGCTGGTTATTACAAGATCTCCTATGTTTGTTGATTTCAAAGTTAAGGTCTTCAATCCTTGCTTGCGGGTATCAAAGGTATCTCATAAAACATGCTTTAAATTCTTACCCATTTTTCATCACTGTGGAAACAGAAGAAAAATGTATCTCCTTAGTTTATGTATCTCAATTGCATTTACAGATGAACTTGTCATCGTGTAATTAAGTAGGGATGTCATTATTCCCTTCTTGTCTGAAGACAATACATTAAAGCTTATATTTTCATTTTTTTTAATTTAGCTGGTTACATGTACATCTTTTATATGATAAGTGAATTCCCTCAGGTGTTGGCTAAAGCAGTTTTCTATGAGTGAACAGTGCAACACAACAAGCATGATGGATGGGTTTAATTCAATATTCCTAGATTGTCTTTGATGTTACTCTGGTACCAGTGCAAAATAAGCTTAGAATTAAATTATCAGTGCAACTGCTCTTTATCATCTCTCCTCTAGCCACCAGCCACAAAAGCCACTTGAGTCAACGAGGAAGCAAGAATTGTAATATTACCTGGTACCCTCACAGGTCTTTAAGAATATTTACAGGTGGTATTGGTTATACTGCACTTATTTTAGGTGATAATAGCTGCAGATAGGGGAGCAATTATTTCTTTAAAAAATGCAGAAGCAAGTAAGTTGACGAAGAGCTTGCTGAAAAAGAAGTTATGCAATTTTATGTCTGTGAATAATCTATTCAACTGATCAACTGTGACAAGCATTAAGGCGTGTGTGATCTTCAGCATATGAAAGACTTTGACTGTATGTACGCTCAAGTACGAGTTTCAGACGAGTACTTGTAAAGTGCAATTTGTAAGTAACAGAAATGGGTTACAACATTGTCTCGACATTGTGCTTCCTATGCACCTCAACAATAGAAACAGCTACATTTGATTGAAACAAATGATGGGTCCAATTTAAATTGTGACTGCTCAGGGTTAACGGGATGATAGCGACCCATTTGGGCTATTGAATAACTTATGACACCATTAATGCAAGTATTTTACCCACCACTATGTCGGTAGGAATCTTTTGGCTTGCTGTCCAAACATTCCTGGTTCTTCATGTCTGTGAAGAGCATATGTGCCACAGACAGAACTTTATAACCTAAACAAAAACAAAAAGGTTTAGAGTGGAAATTCAAGTGTTATGGCCCAAGAAGTTGAAACTTCTTCAATTTATCCTCATAAATGCAGTTTCTCATTCCTGAAGCCATATTTGTAAATCACTTCTGCGCTCATCCCAGCTGCATCTTCAGGGTATTCCATCATTCTTAAATCGGCTTTCCTCGGGCCCAGGAGCCATTAACTGAACTGTGATGAACTTTGCCTTTCTATCCTCTCCTATTTTGTAATTACAGGAATTATCCTTTTCAACAGGTTTTGAACAAGGCCATTCTCCAGTCTTCTGATACCTCCCTCGAGTCCAGGGAAGACTGGAAGATGATGGCCAATGCCCTGCAATGAGTACACTCACGTCCTTCAAAATCCTTGGATGCACCTCATCTGGCCCTGATTTCTTGCCAATATTAAATGCCAGCAGTCTATCCAATACATCTCCCTTTTTAAGTACAGTATTCAGCATGTTTGGTACCAAAGCAAACCCCCTCAAAATATATTAAGAAGAAAGCCTAGACCCTATGTTTTCCTATTTCAAAGGGAACTGTAAGGCATTGTATTCCAGGTGCAATTTGATTGGTCAAACTACTCAGCTTTAAGCAAAACACACGTTATTTTTATAATATAGTTAAAATACAGAAAAAAAATAAAAATAAAAGAATTTGCGTAACTGTAACTCTATCAAAATGCTTAACAAAATAATATATATTATATACATATATTAATTACTACTAATTAACTGTTCCAATGTAGTAACATTCCATAAACACACTCTTCGCAAAGGTAAATCCAGTAAAATAGATTGTCTCACATGCAACTCTAGCAACAGGGAGAGAACCCCAGCTTTTAGCTGTAACAGAGAGAGGAATAAGAGTTTCCACATCTGACTCTAAGCCCCAGCAACTGCCGAAAGTGAAAGCTAAAAATTCTGAATTTGTGGGAGTTTGACCCTACCCAATAATACTGCTTCTATTGTTATAGCTTAAAAAAAGAGCCTAGGCTTCTCAAGCTGTTTACTTTACTGGCTTTGAGCAGACCACTCTAGTGATTGGGAAAACATATATTCAAACAAATAAGAAAAATTCTAAGGGATGGAGCTATCATCCAAATGCAAGAACAGGTAGCAGGTCAGTGATTGGACAGAATGGAAATATCAACAAAGAATTATTAAATAATGAGAAAAAAATTCATATGAGGAACCGTGACACCATGGATTGGTTCTCAAATAAGACAGAGAATTTTAAAATTGAGGTATTCTCGGTCTCTGGGCCAGTGTTTACCAGCAATCTTAAAGAGTTAATACTAAGATAGCAGAGGCAGAAATACCTACGTTAATGGTGTCATAAGTGACCCAATACGTTTACTGGTTGGTCTTACTCCATTGACCCTGAGCTGTCACAATTTAAATTAGACCCATCATCTGATACCTCAATGCGTCTCAATCATACGCAGCTGCTCCTACCTTGTTATAATTTTCTCAGATTGCCAGGCCAACACACAAATCTCTTTCAGCCATCAACAAACTGAAAGTAAACTCAAGAAATTTGCTCAGGTTTGAATAGCTTGCTGACATTTACTGTGAGGCTCATACATGAAGAATGTTATCTCGGCTGATGAAACAGTGGGTGCTCAGTGCCTAAGGAAAATATCACAGCATTAGCTAGTATCTCCAACAGAGGATGAAAAAAAGGAAAAAATTTCTGAGTAATAAATTTCATAAATGTGATAGAGGAGAAATCTATGATAGTTTCTGGTCCCTACATCATGTATCATAACTGACTTTAAAGATTACAGCCTTAGAAAATCTAAACACTATCCAACGGAGAGCTGAAAATTCCCCATATACATTTGCATCAAAGACTATACCAAGGCCGTCAGTCTCACTTGTTTAATCCTAGTTTGATTTATCACACATCTGTCAGCTTTGAGATAAAAAAAAAGAATTATGTCTTACTTCAATTACAAAGTGTATTTCTCACAACCTTATAACAATAATTTCACACAACTATTGAACTAATTTTCGAATTCATGACAGTTCTGACGCAAAGTTCATCTGAATTTTAGGTGAAGGATATTTAAGTATTGATGAATCTGAGAAAAGTGTATCAATATTCCAAGGTTCATTAAAAAGATCTTGTTTAAACTGTAGGTTATGTTTATGCAAGCCAACCAGTTCCTCCATCCATTTGAAAGACAATATATGAATTTTTGGATTTTTGGATTCGCCTAGAAAATAAAAATGATGCAATGCATTCTTGCAGAAAGTGCTTACTGTATACTTACAGTTAAGGAGTGTCAACTAAATGTCTAATAGCATCAGACGTTGGTCCCAGAAAAATTGCATGAATTGTATTTGTAGATACAGTTTTTTAAAAAAACTTAGTCTTTCAAAGAATTTGAGCATGGCTGATTATGGCAGCATTTGTTGCTCAGCCCTAATTACCCCTGAGGAAGTGGTAGTGAGCTGTGTTATTGAAACACTGTGATATAGGGAGACTCACAGTGCTGTTAAGAAGAGAATTCCAGGGAATTCACATCATAAGAGATGAAACAGTGACATAATTCCCAATCAGGATGGTGCGTAGTTGGAAAGGAACTTGCAGGTGTTTGTGTTCTCATGCGTATACTGGCTTTATCCTTCTGTATGGTACTGTCAAGGGTTCAGAAGGTTCCATCAAAGAGTATTTAATGAAATACTGCAGTCCATTATATGTACTGTACCTGCTGCTGCCACTGTGTGTCGGTGGTGGAGGGACCAAGTGTTTGAGGTGGTAGGTGAATGACAGTCAAGTGGGTTGATACTCTTGATGTGTACATTGTACATGATGGAAAGGCGAGGGGCAGTTAGGAAGTGAATTACTACTCCAGAATTCCCAAACTGTGATCTGCTCTTGTAGCCACAATATTTACATGGTTAGTCTGGTTCAATTTCAGGTCAAGTTCAGTTCAGTTTCTCCTCTTGTAGTCGCATATGGCTGGTTTAGTTCTGGTTAATGTTAACCCCCAGGATGTTGATAATGAGTGATTCAAGGATGGTAATGACTTTGAATGTTAAGAGGAGATAGTTAGATTCTTTCTTGTTGGAAATGGTTATTGCCTGGCAGTTACATAGTGCAATTTTTAAAATATTTATTCATTTGGTGAGGGCATCACTGCGCGGTTGAATTTGTCCTTTTTCTGGCCTCCCCATCAATATGAAGATGAGACATTTATGGCAGCAGTTCCTCCAATTAGTTTTTTAATTGTTTATTCACAACTTAATCCCGTAGGATTGCAGCCTTTAAATATGATACGTGGCTTGGGATTTCTTAACTCTCTCTATTGGATGCTGCTTCAACTGTTTGGCATGCAAATAATCCTGTGATGTAGTTTCACCAAGTTAACACCTCACTATTGGATATGCTAAATAGGAAAAAAGGCATCAGACAAATAGTTTCTGTCACCCATCTATGATGGCTTCTACTTCCTGATCAGCAGGTGCTATCAAATTCACCTCCAGGGAAGACACGCTGCAATAAAAAAGCCAACAAAAAGCTCTCCGGGTCCCATCAAAGCAATAAACTGAAATGTATTCCTTAGGCACTTGTGTGTGTTCAGCATTTATCTATTGAAGCTGAAGTGGAAAAGGTGAAAGACTAATAAGAAATTTATTTATCTCTTTGCTTTCAACTCCCATGGTTTCTGTCATGCAGAGGGAATAAAAATGTCCCCTCAATTTCTTTAAATCTTTCTGTGTTTACATAGCCATTAGCATCAAATTAATAAAACATCTAGGTGCATACAGCTGCATTCAATATTTAAACAATCAACAATGAACTAAAGGAAAAAAGATGCAATAGAAAGTCACGCTTTACCTTGGCAAGTAAAGGTCATACCAGTATTAACTTGCTTTGAGTTAAGTTTGTTTCACTTCGAATTTCAGCAACCAGAGATTTCATACCATGCTATGTGTCAGTAGCAGATTTCCTGTCAGGTCTCATAGCTCTGAGTCACTACAGCATCAATGGTAGGTCAATATTGATTCTTTCAAAAGAGTTTAGGGTATCTGCAGTAATGCACTAAATGGTAAAGCAACTATCAATATAGTTGTGTTTATTTTATGCAAGAGAACATAAGAGCTAGTATTCCAATTCAGTGCAATGTTGATGAGAGAGTTTTGCTCTGTCACCATTTGTATATAAGAAAAATGCAGAATTAGTGGTGGTAGGATGAATGCCACATCTTATTTTCTTGATTTGTACTGGTTCAAAGAGATGGTCAGAGTGGATCACATGATCTTAGCATGCTGGTCTTTGCACAACTGGAGCAGGCAAAAAGGCGATGTGATGGAGGCCAATGAGCTGGTAAAAGGGGATCAGACTTTAAGGAACAGGATGAAGAGACTGAGCAGGAGGGATACCACATTCCACGTGATAGAATGTAACAGTGTTGGGCATAACAAGCCAGGCAAGTCTTCATTGGCACTTGTTTGCAGTAAATGAGAGCTGAGTGCAGTTACCCCTCATTACTTGGGGTATTGTTTGTGCTCATCATGACCACAGTGCATTATTAATCTGAGAAGAAAACGCAGCTTCTGTCCATTTGACTTTTGTAATGTTTTGTTGCTGGCAAACAAAAGTGGATGGATGTTTCAAAGTGATTGAAGGGTCCTTATACGTGAGGGTCCTACATTGAACAATAATAATAATTTAGTCTACACTGAGAATTTGGGTAAAGATTAGCAGCGATTTAGTGTTGCAAGATGGGACATTTCCAAGAATAGGTGAGCTATCTCGCCTGGTCCTTAACTAACAATTGGGGTAGGAATGTGCTGCTGTATGTGCAAGGAAGTCCCAGCTGTGCCACTTGTGTGCTGTAAGAGATGATGTTTTGTGGCAGTTGTGCCACTAATTGAAAGTGAAGGGCAAGTCCAGAATGCTAACATTTGAACAGATGCATGGTTGGAGTCAAAGATGGAGTTGGCAGTTGTGAGTATTTCTACCCATGACAAGTTGGTGACTTGGGTTAGCAGTAAGTTACAGGGAGGCCATAGAGACTTGGTAACTGGTTAATGAAGTCAGAAAATTCTCGCCACATTGCAGAGAAAAATCATCTGTGAATCTAAATGAAAATTATACTTAATTTTCTGTATCAGTTTACATAGGTGATATGCTTTCTACGGCTGAGACATGAGGAACTGCACACGTAAGTGTCAGGCTGGTAATAGAATTTAGGTAAGATTTGAGGTGAGAATGTTAAGGATAATTCTTAGTGTTAAGGTTTTGCCTGGCTGAGTGCTGGGAGTGGGGTGTATTGAGCAAAGTGAGAGGTATGCTGAGTGTGAGATGTGAGGGTGTAGACAGGGGTTTTTTTGGGGTGGGATGCATGAGATTGTGTGGTTAGCAGAGTTCTGGGACTGGGAAGTGAAGGGTGTGGTGAGGGATGTACGGGTTGGGACATGTGAGGGTGTGGTGAGAGGTGTACAGGGTGTGAGATGTGAGGGTGTGGTGAGAG
>JAHRHZ010000016.1:40793658-40818465 GCA_024137785.1 Ginglymostoma cirratum | reverse complement strand
GGTTGCGGTGAGAGGTGTACAGGGTGTGAGATGTGAGTGTGTGGTTAACACTAACAGTAATCAATCCCTGCAGAATGCAAAGGCCACTGGCATCGCTGTAGTAAGCGCAACAAGGCATTCTTTTGCAACCACACTCCATTCATGGATCGAAGGTGGGTGCAACTACCCACCTCATTTGTAACCCGCTCAAGCAAGGTACAAAGAGCAGTGGTCTGTGCCCAAAAATATGTCTATCCAAGTTCTTGACCTAGATTTTTATATCTCCTAAGCTTTTAGATCACATTCATATGTAAGTGTCATATCCCTCTGACGTTTCACTTCCTTTGATATTTTAGTAACCTTTCAAAAATATTCCCAGGGAACAACTAGAAGATCTTTCTGATCATTATTTTAGCTGTTTGAATTCTTTGCTATTCAATAAACAGTCAGCTATCACAATGTCATGTTTGATGCTGGTTTTAAAATAGCATCTCCTTTTGGGACAAATGTTCAAATCCAATACATAATATAATACAGCATATATTCCTTTAGTAAGAATTACACTATCTAGCTCTTTGAAACTAAAATATTAAAAATACCATTATCTCAAAAGTAAATTCCTACATTTCTTCGCAGTAACATTTTCCCTACATGTTGATCATTTTCCTTTCTCACAGCCCTTCAGGACATGAACTACTGTGACCTAACTCTCAGTGTTCCAAACATTTTCTTTCTGCAGTTCTGAACAACTCATATTCTCCAGAGATAGTAGGAACTGCTGATGCTGGAGTCTGAGATAACAAGGTGTGGAGCTGGATGAACACAGCAGGCCAGGCAGTATCAGAGGAGCAGGGAAGCTGACTTGAGGAAGGGTCCAGACCCGAAACGTCAGCTTTCCTGCTCCTCTGATACTGCTTGGTCTGCTGTGTTCATCCAGCTCCACATCTTGTTATCTCATATATTCTCCATACACTTTAGGTTTGAATCACTGGCAGCCAAACGAAGAAAAAACTAACTGGCTTTGACACACTTCACTGAGCAGCTCAACACAGAATTGGTAGGAACTGCCTTTGAGTTTCAGCAGAATGTTGCAGCAAGTCTGGGTGCACTGTGTATAAGATTGGCAAAAACAATACACAAACAGGCATTTCCATTTATCTTACATTGAAGACAGTTGTGCTTTTTGATGGTGACTTAATCATCTGTTCGATTTGTCAAAACTAGTTCAAATTATCCTCACAACATTTACATTAATGAAAGTTAGGGCATGGAATTTTACTGCAGCTGGCTTTTAAATATCTCACAGGAATTCTCCTGTTCTTTCACTAATAACGGCAGAAGCTTTGGAGGAGTGGTATTATTGAACGTTAGTGTTGATTTCCAGGAACTTCAGCCTCAATTACAGCAAGAGAATTGGAGAACCCCCAAAAATGATTCTGCACTTCATATACTGGATTTAATTTTGACATTTGGTAATGGCTCTCACCTGATATCCCATTTATAAAATCGTCAAAAGTTGAATTGAAAAGACAAACCAAAAGTCCAAACCTGACAGAATTTTTCATTTTATTACACTATTTATTTGTCTGCTCCTGCTTTCTGAACAGAATTAGTGTTGTTATTACTAAATTATTGAGGGAAAATATGGAGAATACACATATAGTTATTACTGTAGCTTCACATGCAAGGAACAAGATGATGCATTATACCATTGCGCAGGATGTTTGGAAACAATGAAAAGGTTAAGAAACATTTTTTCAACAACGTTGATATGCATTAAACAGCATTGTCAATCAGTTGTTACAATCAAGCGAGGAGAGGTTGAATTGGCCTCCTTGTTTTACCATTCCTTGATTGACCGTAATGGATTTTTTTTGAAAACAATTTACTTTCTAATTCTGTGAGTAGTTAACAGAATAGATGGGTTTTCTTTGAGATTTTAAAAAGAGAAGAGGTTAATTATTTTGCACTCAACCCAGTCAATATAAAATATTAAAAACAAACTAACCCTTGAAATTCAGATACTAATAGATGGCAGGATCGGGTGTATACCTCAAGTTCGGTAAAATTCAGTTGGTGCAGCCACTTTTGGAGTACTGTGTACAGTTCTGGTCACCCTACTATGGGAAGGATATCATTAAATTGGAGAGGGTTCAGAAGAGATTTATTAAGATATTACCAGGATTTGAGGGTTTGAGTTATACGGGGAGGCTAGATGGCTGGGACATTTTTCACTGGAGTGTATGAGGTTGAGGGATGACATTTACGGAGGTTTATGAAATCATGAGGGGCAGAGAAAGAGGAATAGCAAAGGTCTTTTCGCTGGGGTATGGGAGTTCACAATTAAAGGGTGTATTTTTAAAGTGAGAGGAGAAAACTTTAAAAGGGATCTTAAGGTTAACTTGTACACACAGAGGGTGGTTTATATGTGGAATGAACTGCCAGAGGAAGTGGTAAATGCAGGTATGGTTACAACATTTAAAAGATATTGGAACGGGTAAAAGAATAGAAAGGATTTACAGGGATATGGGTCAAACGCAGGCGAGTGGGATTAGGTTACTTTGGGAAACTTCATTGGCCTGGACAAGTTGAACTGAAAGGTCTGTTTCTGCGTTGTATGGCTCTATGACTCTAAAGGGATATATAGGATTCTTAGGGTTGGGGACATGCCTGACTTCAGGCTGGATTTGACGGTTCTGTTTCTTTTATTTGGTGGCTGTGTTGCTTTTCAGTGTCATGGTGAATTAAAGACGTTGACAACGTTTTATCTGTTGTTCTTGGGACAACAACATTGGATTCAGTTACTTTTTTAAAGTGTCTACCTGTGGCACCTGTTTGGTCTAAATCAGCAAATTAAGTTTAAAACTTGAAAAGTAAGACAGAGAAAAATGGTATCTGATGCAGCTTTTCACATAAGCTGTCTTCATCTCAGTGTTTTTGAAATGCAGAAGGACCAGGTGTAGAATTTCATAGAATCTGCACAGTGTGGAAGCAGGCCATTCAGCCCATCAAGTCAATATCGACCCTCCAAAGAGCACCCCATCCAGACCCACTCCTTTGCCTATTGCTAGATTTCCCAACATCAACACAATGGCAATTTTGCTTGGCCAATCCACCTAACCTACACATCTTTAGACCATGGTAGGAAACCAGACCACCTAGAGGAAACCCATGCAGACACAGGGAGAATGTGCAAACTCCACACAGACAGTCACCTGAGGGTGGAATTGAATCCCGGTCCTTGATGCTGTGAGGCAGCAATGCTAACCACTGAGCCACCATGCCACCCATATGACCTCAAGTCACTAGAATGTGGCCTTGCTAATCTTAAAAAAAAAATGAGGCATTTCTAGACAGTAAATTAAAAAATCAGTTTCGATATAAGCCTAGTTTCATAATATAGCTATAAATACATAGTGGATTTGAAATTATTATTGGAATAGTTAATTGATAGGCATATAGATTAAGTACGTCAGGAGGTGATAGACAGCATTCTTGACATAACGTTACCCCTGAGGGTTTATTTCAGATCTAAGAACCATGATATTATGGCTGCCATGGAAACAGAAAGTAAATGAATGGTCAGTTTAATCGTGTACCAATTTTGTTTCTCTATCCATTTGTTTCTTTTATCAAGTAAAAAGAAGAAAATTGGATTGAAGAGTACTTCTCGTCCAATGACGTATTTTGGTAGAACTATCGTTTTGCAATGTAAGGAAACATATCACTCCATTTGCATACAACAATGACCCATAAACAGCAATGAAATTAAGGTCCAATAAATCCATTTAACAATGCTGGTTGAAGGATAAATATTAGCTTGGGCACAAAGAAAGCTAATCCTTTTCTCCCTCAAATGCTGTCATCACATCTTTTGTTAGTTCAACATGAATAAATGGATTAACATCTCACCTGAGAGACTGCATCTCTGACAGTGCAGCACTCATTTCTTCTGCACTTTAATGTCAGCCTAGATTTTGTACTTAAGTATCTGGAGTGGATAAAATAAGCCACAATCTTCTACTAAACAGAAGTCTTTGAAAATCTGCAAAATAATAAGTTAGAAACAATGAATAACAGTGTAAAGAAAGGGAATTAAGTTGAATAACTAACAGTTTGAAGTGGGTAATCTTGCTGATGGAGCAGATATCAGAATGGAATCGCATCTCAACCCTACACCAAGGTTGGAAATTTAATATTTTAATGAAGATCTGTAGCTCGCGTTGCAGTTGGAGTTTTTGGTTGGTTCGCTGAGCTGACTGGTTTTCATGCAAATGTTTCGTCGCCCTTCTAGGTGACAGCATAATGCATTGTATCCTACATTGATGCACTGTTGTTCTGTCCTGCTCTGAACTTATATGGTCTGGGCTATCACAGCGGACAGTCTCATTTCTAGTTTTGTACCATAGTGGTATATAGGTGGGGTCTATTTCAACATGTTTGTTGATTGCATTGGTGTTTGAAAGCCAGGCTTCCAGGAATTCTCGCGCTTGTTTTTGTCTAACTTGTCCTAGTACTGTAACTTTGTCCCAGTCACACTGATGTCCCTCTATGTTGGCGTGTTTTGAAACGAGGGAGAGTTGGTCGTGATGTTTCGCTGTGAGTTGGTGTTCATGTATCCTGGTGGTGAGTTTCCTGCCTGTCTGTCCTATGCAGTGTTTCTCGCTGTTGCTGCATGGTATTTTCTTTATCACATTTGTCCTGCTTATTGTGGGTATAGAGTCTTTCATCTTTGAAAGTAACTGGCGAATTGTAACTGTTGGTTTGCATGTTATTCTTATTCCAAGAGGTCATAGGAGTCTACATAGGACAGATGGGCAGGAAACTCCCAGCAAAATTGCATGACCAATGCTTACACTCGACATGGAAGGATATCAATTTGCATGGGACAAAGTTACAGTACTGGGACAAGCAAGGCAAAGCCAAGCACAAGAATTCCTGGAGGTCTGGTTTTCAAACACCGATGAACTTAACAAACATATTGAAATGGACCCCATCTACATACCACTATGATACAAAACTGGAACCAAGACTACCCACCATGACAGAACGGATCATGTAAATTCAGAGCAGGACAGAACAACAGTGCTTCATCGGAGGCTGCACAGCACTAATGGCGTTACTAGAAGGAGACTTGCATGAAAACCAATCAGCTCGGCAAACCAACCAACAACTCCAGATTGGAAATGGTCTGGTTCATTTTCAGGAAGTGACTAGGAATGGAAATAATACCAGAAATGAAGTTTGCGGAAGGGACCAAAGACAATGGGCTAAGTTATTTTAATTTTTTTAGCGAAGTATAATTTCCAGTGAGATTCATCTTTCTGCTGCAATTGCCCTGTCTTCTGTAGTGGCCAGCACGTGCAGCCATGCAACAGAAGAGGCAGAAGTGCTCACCACTGCCAGGATTTTGTGATATTCATACCATTTGTACCTATATTTAAAGCCCAGCTCCACAGCACTTCAGATGTTGCAAGCCAGCAACTGCATTTGACACTGAACTGCTCCAGCATTTTTAACAATCACATCTTATTTCTGACCTATCTTACCAAGTGCTGTTCCCAAAACAACCTGACACTCAATCTCAGAACTCACGGCATCCCTTGCACCCAAGCCACCTTTAAAAGCCCACTGCACACCTGGACAAGCATGGTCAGTCCGGAGCTGTCCTGCATGGTTCCTGACATTTGCCCCAGAATGATAGACAGCGGTTGAAATCAGTGCCCTGCTTTGTGGGCAATATCCTGGAAGGATGGAGTCAATGTGAGATTTTGTGTTGCGAACCTTTAGGTAGGCTCAGACCGAGTGAATGCAATGACAATGAGCTGAGGGCCTGGAGTGGCAGCCCAGTCGAGTCCATGAGCTGGGTTTGCATCCCTGACTGCACAATATCTTTGCCACAGCATTACAATGATAATTGCTGGTGCAGCCTGCAACACAGCATTGAAGTGCAGAAGCGACCTGTAAATAAATTGAAGATGCGCCATGAGGGTTCTTGGAGGCTGCAACATGTCAGATGATAAAGTCCAAGGACATAGGATGCCTGTAGCCAGAGTCCATGGAATGTTTCCTGAGATGTTGGTATTGTGTTGGTCAGCCCTTAATAAGATTCTGCCCCATCTATATCATTTAATAAAGATACAATAATTGTTTAAGTTTTATTTTGACAAGAAAATTATCATTGTGATTATAAAAAAGCTGGTTGAAAGTTCTTTTGTTTCAAACCTAATGTAGATAAGGTCTTAAATTGATCATCCTGCTAATTGGAAAAGGTATTTTTATTTTTGTTGCAACTCATGGAATAATGGGTGTAGACAGACTGTTCACTCCTCTGGCCTCAGTCATATCAATTGGATATTGGATTATCTAATAAACATAACAGGACTTTTGGACAGAGTAGATTGGGAGAAAGTGAATTGAGATTGGGAGAAATTGTTTGCAATCATAAAAGGATTTGGATGAGAGAAGATAGAGTTAAAGTGATCAGCAAAGCAAAGGTAATGTGTGGAAAAAAAAACCACAGCAGATAGTTCGGACCTGGAATGCACTACCTGCAAGTGTGGTGAAGGCAGGTTCAATCAAGGTATTCGAGACAGCATTAGTTGATTATTTGATAGAAAAAAATGTGCAGGATAATGGGGAAAAGGCAGGAGAATGGAATGAAGTCATGGCATCCATTTGTAGAACTGGTGCAAATATGATGAGCTGCAGGGCCTCCTTCTGCACTGTAACAATCTGTAATCTTGTGATTCTACATCTGTTACTTGCAGTTTAGGGAAATTTTCAGTAACCACCATTTCTCACTGTCCCTATGAATAATCCAATTGTGCACATAAGCAGCACATTTTTTTTCACCTATGAGAATCTAGAAAATTGCTACGTCCTTCTGGGGAGCAAATACATCCCATTCTTGTCCAACTGGTCAAAATGCCATTCACATCAGCTCTTTCATAATGTCCTCTGAGAATATGGTCAAACCGCAGATATCAAAGAACTATTTACTTCATTAAAAATGTATTATATTAGAAACATTCTATCCATTCCACAAACAAGAAAGCATTGAATCGTGCATATATAATATGCCATGTTCACAAAAAAATCATACTTATTTCTAAATTGATGAATTATATATTGAGTCACTTCATAGTTGAATGGTATTTCTATGACCAATGTGCAAAAGTGGAACCCCCTCCCTTATATTTAAATGCTCCCGTTACATTGAAAGGTATGTTGTTTTTAAGGACATGAACATTACATCCTGTCATGCACTCTCATTTTGAGCTGTTGCTAAGGTGCAGTCATGTGTAAAATGACCTGTCCCTTCTGAGGTTACAAGGGTGTAATTACAAATGCTGAGTCAATTCCTTTAAGCAGTTCCTGGATAATTTTGAAGATGATTGCTTCTCTGTAGATTAGCAGCAACTAGAAATGAAATGCATTTTCTTTCCTACCGCCTACTGTTTTAAAGATTTTTTTGCACACATACCAACAATGAAGTTAAAGGCACCCTATTCCTCAAAAATAACTAAAGGTTTATTTATGGCCTGTGTAAATAAATCTGAACACTCAACAATCACAAGTTCATGAGAAAAGATATAAATATAGTCATAATTGAAAATTTTACCCTTGTATATTGAGGGTCGCAAATCAATTCAATTAGAGAATAGTTTGAGGAATAAAGTGCTTTTTGGGCTTTTTTTTTGATACCTGGTCTTCATTCCAGTGCAGATATGAATTGTGCAGGAGGTCTCTGCAGAATCCCCACCACAGCACACTCTGAAGGAATTACCTATGCTACTGAAAATTCTGCTGGGTGTTCCTCTACACCCAGAACCCTCCAAAATTCTCTGTTTAATTGAAATTAAGTAAAGAGTTATTCATGAAAAGTAAGATTCAGCTGACCCCATACTTATTTCACATAATCCAAACTACAAGCACCAGGGACCTGGGTTCGATTCCAACCTCGGGTGACTTGCCAATGTGGAGTTTACACGTTCTTCCTGCATCTGCGTGGGTTTCCTCCAGGTACAACGGTTTCCTCTCACAGCCCAAAGATACGCAGGATAGGTTGATTGACCATGAGAATGCAGGGTTACAGGGAAAGGGGAGGAGGTGTGGGATGCTCTTCAGTGGGGCAGTGTGACTTGATGGTGCGAATGGCCTACCTCCACACTTTAGGGACTCTATGACACATCCCCAAGCTCCCTGGATACATCTTCAAACTCCTTGGAGCTGACTCCCTTTGCCTTATACCAGACTTAAACCCCCCCCCATCCCCCGTCCTCTCCACAGGCCTTTTTCTCACTCAGGGTAGTATCTGCCTCCTCCACTTGCAACCTCCTTCAACAACTCCATTCTTCAGTGTCGGATCAACCACTTAACCTCAGGACCTGACACCAATCCTCCCTGCCTTTACTAGACTTAACTTCTTCCACCCAATCAATCTACCCTTACATACTTCTTCATTTACCCCTTTGCCATCTTGTACACTGGCACACTTCCCATTTGGCATCCTACCCCCTATCCAGCTGGCACCCTCCTCCCCTTGCACCCTAAACCCACAGTTACTTTATTTACTTACCATTTGACAGGAGATGTCAAAGTGGTTGTCTGTGATCCTGGGGCTTTGGATTTCAGAATGCAGCAGGTGACTGCTATAGAAAGGGGGCATGGTTTTGCATTTGCCCCAAAATTTTGCACTACAAAATAACTGTAAAAAAGTTCGGCTCCACATTTCTGAAGGAACCCTCATCAGAATTTCCTATTAGAAATGCAGAGCTCTTCTCCTTTTGTGAAAAAGAAGGGTCAGAATTGGAACTTGCATGCAATTGTCACTCAGAAAATCCAGCCCAAAGTGCTCTGTGGAATATAGCAAATAACATAGCAACACAACATAGGCTTTTGTTCTGAATTGCAACCTTGCCGATTAAGCTATGTCTTGAAGTGGAACCAAGAAATCTAAGGGCAGAGGGGCAAGGTGGAATTTAATACAGCGAAGTGCGAGGAGATATATATTTTGACAATAATGAATGGGGAACAGCAAAATAGACTCAATGGCACAGTTCTAAGTTGTAGATCTTTCAAGGTGAAAAACGTATCGATGAGAGCCTAGCACATGAGACAGTCATGTCATGGTCAATTGTTCTGTGTTTGATTACGTGAGTCTATTTATGATTTGGCTAAGCCTGGGTATGCATTTGAAAATAAAAACTGAACAATTGTAGTTAGGTTTAGAATCTATACTGTTTGCTGTATGCTTCAATTATAAAGTACAGTAAATAAAACCTGTTATACTTGTGTAAACTAGATTCATCTCTGTGTACAACTGCAATATAAGATATACAGAGGTTAGACTTCATAAATAGAGGCACTAAGTGTGGAAAAAAGAAAGGTATTTTAAACTTTTAAAATCTCTGGTTATGCTTTGAATAGAATAAAATGCATTAGGTAAAGATCCTTGAGGAAGTACGGAGAACATTTACCAAAATGATTTCGGCAAAGGGATATTTTAGCTGAGGTTCGGTTAGGTAGGGTTCCAGTTGGCTCATGGCACAATGGCCACAGGACACAAATATAAACTTTCGGGCAAGAGATTCAGGGGAAATGTGAGGAAGAATCTTTTTTACACAGTGAGTGGTAATGATCTGGGGCTGTCTGCCCGTAAGTGTGATGGTAGAGAAACAATCAATGATTTCTCAAAAAAATTGTTTGGCATTTGATGGAAATAAACTTGCAGGACTACTGAAATAGAATGGGGGAATCAAACTAATTCAACTGCTTCACGGAAGACTGGCATGAACTGTAAGAGTGAATGACATCTTTCTGAGCTGTAAGTGATTCTGACTCTAAAATCTAGAGGCTAGTGGTGGAGGAGGTAGTAGTGTGGTGGTAACATCACTGGTCTAGTAATCCATAAACTCCAGTAGATAAGATTTAAATCCCAAAATGGCCAATGGTGGGAGTCAAATTGAATAAGATTTGGAGTAAGGACCTGGCCCAATGATGAAAATGTAGCCATTGTCAGTTGTTGTGAACATCATTCAGTAACAGCATACTGTCCACCTGCAAAATTTTGAAAGCCAATGAGAATTTTTGACAAAAAAATTCTTGCCCATAATTTTGTTCCATAGATGTACCCCAAAGACTTTTGGAAACCAAAACCTCAGTTTTACTATAAATGAAAATAATATTGACATTATATTAAATACCAATAGAAATAAATCTCCTGTCAAATCATTTAAATCGTCAAAATCAAAATCATTTCAAACAATTAAGAATCCAGATCAAATAGACGACTATCTCAACCTGGCTGATAAATGTGGCATTTTTAATATTCTTGTTCTTTTTCAGTTTTGCCACACAGTCTAATGTTCTGTTTGCAATATTGATTTAAGCGTCAGGTAAGAAAAGTGAATGAATAACACAGATTTTACATTTCCAATGATCCTCAGGATTTATTACAGCTGCTAATTTGCGTTTTTACCAAGAGGACAATCTTTATTTTCCCATGTGTATCTGCTACTTGCACATGAACATATTATTATCTTACTCTGACAAAGATTTACAAGCAACATAATCAGTGAAATCCATTAAACCCAACCAGTAGAACTGTTAGGATGCCAATGCTGTGAGATTGAAGATGCTGATGTTATAATCCTAAACACCTGAAGTTCAGTAGCTTTTCATAACAGCATGAACGCTTGAGCCTTGGAAAGCACTTGTATCTCATACACTGTGTTTTAGTGAATGGAAAGCAGGTTGATATGAAGAGCCTGAGGCCAAGTGTATGGCGTTTCCAATCATTCCTTGCAAAGTAAATCACGATCATCCCTGTAATAAAATAGGAAACACAATTTTCTAAGATGCCTCCTTTCATTTCTGCATTTCCTGTGCCATGACCATTATTTTTCTATCTACCGATCAGAATTGCTGGCCTAACCAGATTTTTCTCACTAAATGCCAAAGTGACTCTTTGAGGACAATTGGATCCTCTAATGGTTAATGATACCCAAAACCAAATCCTACCACCACTAAGCTTTTCCAACCTCACATATACTAAGGGTGGAACTTCCAATGCCCACTTTTAGATGGCTGGATGGGGTAAATTAATTAGATAGGAGACGAAAGTTCAGTTTCCTGATGGTGGGTTAAAAGTTTGGCATTAAGTTTTTTGATCTGTTCAAACATGTTGGCTTTCCCAACCTTGATGGGTGGGATCTGCTCTTGAATTCTTTAGCATGCCATGAATGCATAATAGCACCCTAATTGTGGAATTACATTCATGGCACAACTTTGTTCAACAAAAACAGGAAGCGTATTTGTTTACAAACCCAACAATGTCTGTGAGGCATGTAATTGGTGGAGGACCCTCTATGCTTCAGTGAGTACAACCTTCTTCAATGATTTGGCTTCAATAACTTCACAATGAAGCTGTTACCTTGCACAAACATTTCAGTGTAAGGGCTAAAGTAAGATTGGGTCAACAAGCTAATGATCAGTATTCTTTCCTTGTTGATCTTAAACACTTGCAATGTTAGCATTGAAGGCTGACTTCATCAACAAACTGGCTTAACTGAGGCAGGCAAGCTAGTTGATATCAGCAAAAGTGACAGAGGTAGAGTTTAACGAAAGAAAGGCTCTCAACATAAAAGGAGTAACCAGGCTCAGAGGCAGCACTGGACCTTTGTGGGAGCAGGCTGCATGGGTGAGTATAAATTGGCAGCTACAAGTGAGGTCTACACTTACCATGGATCATGATGAATGCTTCTGGTCCAGTGATCCTTCTTCAGAAGTGATTGCAACTAGGAAAATGTTGATATATATGCTGAAGATGGGACGGGTTACTGAATGGAGTAGATGATAGGAGGAAATGGTGCCCCCAGAGAAAGAAAGACAGTTGGGCTGACAAAGGAATGTGTAAAGGTCAGCTTGGGAGAATGAATAGCTGATAATGGGGACCAATAGTAGCTGACAATGGGTTGTTTGTGGTAGCAGCCCATATGATGTCAAGGTCTGGTGAGTGGGGCTGAGGTAAGGACATGGAAGAAGGGGCTCAGGCTCTAAAATTATTGACCTCAATATTGAGCCCTGAAGGCTGCAGGGTCCCCGAGTGAAAAATAAGGTATTGTTCTTCACTGGGGCACTGCAGCAAGCCCGAGACAGAGATGGTGGCCAAGGAAAACGGTGGTGTTTTGAAATGGCAGGCAACCAGGAGCTCAGGGTTATTACTGAGTACAGGACATAGGTGTTCTGCAAAGCAGTCACCAAGTCTACACTTCATATCTCCATTGTAGAGAAACTGCATTGTGAACGGTAAATGCTGCGGAGCAAATTGAGTGAAGTGCAGGTAAATCACTGCTTCACCTGGAAGGTGTGTCTTGGGCCTTGGATACTGAGGAAGGAGGAAATAAACAGAAAGATGTCACACTTTCTGTGGTTGTGGGGGCCGGTGCCACGGAGCTGTGGGGACGGTGTTGGGAGTGGACCAGGCTGTACCAGAGGAACGGGTCCCTGTGGAAGGCTGACACGGGAGGGGAAGGGAATATGTGTCTCTTGGTGGCTTCCTGCTGGAGGTGGCTGAAATGGCAGCTGATGATCCTCTGGATGTGGATGCTGGAGGGGTGGTAGGTGAGGATGAGGGGGAGCCATTCGCTGTTGTGGGAGGGAAGAAAAGGGGTGAGGGTTGAAATGTACGAAATAGGTCGGACGTGGCTGAGGACCCTGTAAAGCATGGTGATAGGCAATCTAATCGATGGCATTTGCTGCTCATAATGTAGTCTCCTCTACGTTGGAGAGATGAAACACATACTGAGCAACCGCCATGCAGAACACCTTCATTCAGTTCACTTTCTCTCTCTCGGGGCTCCATCTCTCCTTATCGTTTGCTCCTTCCCAACCTCTCCCCAACACCCTCCTTCTCTAGCATAAATACCAACCTCTTCCAAACTACAATCAGTTCTAAACAAGGATCAATGGACCTGAAACGTTAACTCTGCTTTCTCTCCATAGGTGCTGTCAGATCAGCTGAGTTTTTCCAGCAATTTCTGATTTTGTTTCTGAGTTGCAGCACCCACAGTTCTTTGGTTTTCTGTTTAATGATGTTGATTGAGGAATAAATATTGATCACGTTACAGCAGAAAACTCAATTGTTTCTCTTTGAAGAGCATCATAGGAATATATTATTCTGACATGTGACTTGAATCCACCTTTGATTCAAAAATCATTAAGTCATGACTGACATCTGATAGGCAGGAACTATGCATTCGTATTTTTCCTTTGTTTCGGAGTAAAATTCTCATTAAGAAACTGTGCATATTGGTAAATGTTTGTCAAACACAAAAATTGGTCCCTTGCAAATTCTGCACCCTCTTGGAAAGAAAAGTGGCTGAGTGTTTTCTGAAATACCTTGCTCAAATTTATTAGCTGAGAAAAATGCATCACATGTAGTACTCTGGGAGTAGGAGACATAACAGTAATAACTAAAAGCAGAAACCTTCATTTCTTTCCCTTGGTGTGGAGAAAATATTGAATAGTGTGGAATAGTGCACCTGATGATTGCCTGTTTGATAGCTGAACAATACCTAATCATATAAGTAGGCACTGATATTAAATTGATCACTGCCTTTGTATAAATTGCAATGTCTCTTTTTCCTTTCATGGTTGGGATCCATTATTACTGTTATTGTTTGCCAGGTTCATTGAAAGCATTCAAGCTCACCCAATCATCACAAAACTCCAATATAGTTCACCTTAACAGCCAAAAACTTTAACAGCATCAGAACAATTTCAGTATCAATTGCACTCTTTAGGAAGAATATATTCAGGAGGATTTTAACATTTCTCCTCAATTCGGCTCCCTCATCCCCACAAACTGATTAGGGTAGGAAAGGGTGTGGGTTATATTTATTAAAGTGTGAAACATGTCTTCAACCTACTACCATGATCATCCCCTACCTCAGGTTTAACCATGACAGAACTGGGGACATCTATATAACTCACTCTGGAGAATGTATAAATAGGCTCCATTCCTCACATGTCTGGAATCATTTGAATTTCACACGTGTAGGTCAGATTTCCATTTCCCAGGCAATCTGACAGCTGAAGTGAGATATGAGCTACTGGATCCAGCAAATACTTTTCCAGGGTGGCTTGTGGGCCAAGAAGTGCAAGCGTAATTGTACCCCCCTCCCCTAGGACTATGATGCTTTGCAGTGATCTCTCCTGCTTGGCCAATATTATCATGCTTTAACCTCACCCACAAAACTCTACTTCTCCACGTGACCTTCAGACCAACATAAACAGTTATCAGACTGCATCATCTCTTGCCAAAAATGGACAGTGAGGTAGCCAGCAGTCATCTCCTCATCTGTTGTGAGGAGAAGATCTTCAAACAGTCGAAAGAGGATCAAGGCTAATCAATGCACAAATAACTCAGTAAGCTTCATTGTGTGCTCCTCTGTTCCACCGCTGATAATTTACTCATAAGATGCTTGAGTTTCTACCTTATAGTGCAACTAACAGACTTTCCTCTCTCATGCAGGTGCATCCCCGAAGAGGGAAGTTACTCAGTCCATCTGCTCCTTCTCCACCACTGAGGGAAAAGCTAAAGATACCTCAGGTGATTCACCACCAAGGCTTCTTTTGCACCTTTACCAGCTCAGAGGCTTCCAACTCAGTGGGTTATTTTTCTAGGTTAGATTCAGAAGCACCTCACTGACATGTCTTGACAGCTGATCAAGGAAGAAATGTTGTGGGTCGCAGGCGCTCAGAGATCTCTCAGACGCTAAGCACTTGCTCAGCTCCAGTCAGAAGATGATCCTATGGTATCTGCTATCAATGCACAGATAGGAAAGGAAAATCATGCAGCTTTATCAAAGGCTCTCAGTAAACTTGATTGAAGGTTGGATGAGTCCACCAAAATTATCAGGACCATGTGTCCATTGACATGTTGATGGTCACCATGGAAAGCCACTAACAACAGAATACTCAGTTGTAGCCGGAAATCCAGGCAGACCTGAGCTCCATTGCTTTAGGAATTAGCTCGTCATCAGCGACAAGCTGGGAGAGTGGTGAGGGAACTTAACGTCACTCCATGTGCATTTTCCTCCAGAGGAAATATGATGGTGTCAGCCAGTACATTGATGGAGGAGCAACTTCGCACAGGCCCACAGTTAGCGTCCCCCAGGACTATGAATAAATAGATATCTAAGTGAATGTTGACAGTTCCCAACACTAAGGACCTGTTCTGTTTTGGATATTCCCTACAGAGGTTCGTTAGAAGCATTACCATTGGATCCAGTCATTACAGATGTGATAGTCTCTGTGACCGCAGTGCAACAAAGGAGTAGACTTATTGAGGAGGAACAAATGTACTTGTAAGCCAAGGACCAGCAGAGACCTCACATGACTGCTGAACAGCCTCCACATGAAAAGGTTGCAGTTGAAGGTACATGAATGTAGCTGAATGCGCAGGGGTACAGAAGTCCAAGAAGCTATCGTCTTTGGTTCCATTTCTTCCAGGGGTTCAGAGAATAGCCCATTTGGACTCACAAAAATAAACTCTCCATGAAAATTGCCAAATTTGATCCTTAGCTAATCGCTAATAAGATTCAGCCGATGATTTTCCATTCCTTTTTTTCCGAACCTTCTCCATTTCCAAAGTTCTGGGTTTTCTTTAGCTTTCCCATACTCCACTCTTAGTTTCTCTTTAACTGTATGAAAATTATGTGTAATACCTGAGGTCAATATTTTTAAACCATACTGCAGCATTTATTAACAAAAAATCCTCACAAATAGTTGAAGAAATACACATTTCTGGGCAGGAAACAACAAATTCTCTGACCTCAAGTTGCAAGCTTCTCTCGATATCTCTTCACTGAAGCTTTTCTTGCCTGTCTGTACTTTATCTATGATAGCGTGTTTGTTACACCTTTCAACTCCCTCTCCTTTCCTTATATTCTCCAAATATTCAGCTGAAATTTCAATAGGACCCTGAAATGAGAGATTTTAAGAATCCTGGAGAAAAAAAGTAGACAGCTAGAAATTGCTATTTGATTTGTTTCTCTAGGATTTCTGCTGTCTTCCCTGAGAGGAAATTTTGACATTTCATTGTAATTTAGAATCACACTGCCTTCCAGACACTGTTATCTCCCTGTCTTGAAAACCTAGGCTCATCAGACAATTCATATTTTGTGTTCTCATCCAGCACTTCTAATGTTCTAAAGCTCATAAGCGACATCATGTTCCTAAATCATGTAAGCTTTTGAAATATATCATCACCTAATCAGTGCTTCTTGGCATAAATTGCTCTTCTCTCTTACTCTTTTCAATGTTGGTGCTTTCTTACACTGAAGCCTACTGGCCTTCATGTGATATCTCAATACAAAGTATATACTTGACATAATGCCTGATACCAAAAAGGTCTTGAACTTTTACCCTTTCATCCCCCAGGTTAGCAGAACATTTATATGCAACACATTCAAAGTTAACCTATTCTTGCATTGTTCTTCGCTTTTATTTGTAGTCTGTTAACAAATAATACCTACAGACAAAAACTGAAAGAACTGCAGATGCTGTAAATCAGAAACAAAAATAGAGATTGCTGGAAAAGCTCAGCAGGCCTGGCAACTCAGTTCTGAGGAAAGGTCACTCAACCAAAATTGGTAACTCTGATTTCTTTCCACCGACATTGCCAGACCTGCTGAGCTTTTCCAGCAATTTCTATTTTTATTTTTAATATCTATAGATATATCACTGGAGCTGTCTCTTTTTACTATATCACATAATGATTTATTCTTGACCTTTTCAACAACTTAAATGATTGAGAAAATTATTTAATATTATCATTTTCTCAGTGTAATTCATTTAGGTAATATTGTAACCAGAAGACACGCATAGAACTTTAAGATCAAATCGCCAGTGAACATGAATTTCTTAACTTACATGTATAACTTACAATCACAGACCATGAAAGTTCTTGGTCAATATGTTCTATTTAAATAGTGGAATAAAAACATCTATTATTGAACATTGTTTGTTTTGAGTTATAGCATTAAAAACACTTCGAGAATTAACTGGGGAGGTTTTGTCCCTTTCCCAGCTGGTTGCCATTACAACTGAATGCAGTCAACCATCTATTAGTCAAATTCAGATCATTTTTCCATGCAAAATAAACTAAAAAGATGTTTTCTATTAACTAAAATCTGAATTATCAATAATATATTGCATGAAGATTATTTAGTCTTTAATTCAGAAATTAACATCGAATTCTCAGAAATGTATGACAGCGTGTTTTGAAATTGCTCCATACTTCACATTTTGATATTCTTGACCAGGTAAGTTTTGATTCAAAAAATAGACACGTTGTCAACAAAGAGAAATGGCTGGATAGCACATATTTAAGTGTGTGATTTCCTGTTACCATGGCAACTCTTTGACCTAGTTGTTCCATATTGGAATCTAGCATTTGATTCCTTTCCTCCAAATTTTCTAAGCACCTTTTTGGCTATGCCCATGGGTGAAGAGAATTGTTGTTTGAGGCAGCAGTGTCTACAGTCAGAATCATAGCCTTCATACTCATGGTAACTAGATAAAGTAATGAAGTACCCGATAGAAATCTTAGTGGGAAGGAGAAAACTTATTATTTAATGAAATGTAGAAAGGAAAGTCTGATCCCGCCATAACCGACGGGTTTTTAAGTAATTAGTATTATATATTATACATGTACGTACACCGCATTAACAAATGAATGTTAGGGAATTAAGACAAATGGCTGTGCATACTAGACAGGATCCCCATCGCGTCAGCAGGGGTATTGAAGGACGGATGATACCACCACCAAGGACTGAATGGTGTATAAGGAAGAGTATACTCAGATAACCTCATGAAAGGACACCGGAAAACAGAAAGCATTGTAAGGGGGCTATTGCAAAACATTACATAATCATCATGACCTTGGGAAAATAAATAATTTCAGCTTCACAAGGTAACAACAGCACCCACACAGTATGGTGCAGTTAGCAAATGTCTAGGGAGGGGCTTAACACTCAGAGGGGAGGTGGCAAGCATTGATGTCAATGTTGTATATAATCTTTGTAACACACATGTACAAATATCCTGTTCTTTATTGAATTGGGTTGGGAGGGCGGTGGTGGGCGGTGGTGGTGGAGTCTTGGAGTCTGTCTTCAGAGAATTTTTTCCAGGCTGTGCGGTCAGGGGTTTTGAATACAGATCAATTTGTACTGCTGAACACTGGACAAAGACTCCTCTTTAAAATCTCTCTCCAACCCACCTAACTATCTTACTTTAGTAAGCATATTGCATGGAAACTGCATTTACAAATTTGTTTTCTGGCTGTATGCTATTTAGTTTTCAATCATTAATCTTGTAATGAAAATTAATATTATTTCCCATATCTACATTATTTTGCAAAATAATGCTTCATTTATCTGCCCACTCATGGGTCCCTCCAAATAAATTTGAATAACAACTTTAGGTGTGTTTTATCCTCCCACATAAATTTTCTGAGGACCTAAAATTTAGGTTTCTTTATTCTCTTAAATTTTTATCAAGACAATCATGTAGATTGGGAAATAAAAGGACATTATTTTGATCTACCAGGATATCCTGGTCATTTCACAACACTGTGAGGAAAATGGATGTCAATTACATCAAAGCTTTTTAACTGAAGATATTTCAGATCGGTTGACAGCTTGCTGGTCCCAGCAGCACCAACAACAGGCCTGGCCACTGCTGGAAATTACAGACTGGAAAAAGACAGACATTTGAAGCATTCATACCTTAATTGAATGAAACTAACTTGTTCATGGACAACAAGAAATGCCAGTGTCATTCATATCCCATGAATGAATAAAAAAGGTTACAGTGTGCCGACAACTTGAAAAAAAAGTCCTTTTTGCCTTACTATCTGTTTCTTGCCCATTCATCAATTCATGATGCTATTTACCCCCTACTCTATTTGCCCTTAACTGGAATATTAATGCTTCCTGTGGCATCTTATTGAATGTTTTCTGGATCTCCAAGTTTCTCACATCTACCAATTGCTCTCTTCCTGTACGAGTAGCTACATGCTCAAAAACTTCAATAAATCTGTTAACACATTTTTTATTTTGTAATACCATTTTGATTTTGATCAAACTATAATTGTCTAAATACATTAGTAAATGTTCCTGAATAAGATCAAATTGCTTCCCAATGACTGGGTTCAGTCTCCCTGGCCTGTAGTTCCCTGTTTAGTCTTTCACTGTTTCCTCAAATGCCATTGTGGTCAAGTGACCGCAGGGCCAGAATGGGACATTCTAAATTGGCCCACAGTCAGAGACGTTGGGCCTGGCAGAAAATTGGCCAAACTAAATCCAACAACAGTCAGCAGCTCTCGGTTACAGAGAACAGTATTAACCAAGGTCAAAGACATCACAAGATTCAGGAGGAACCAGTTACAATCAGTTGGTTGTATATTGGAGAAGTATTGACCAGACTCACTGGCACTTTGAAATCCAGTCTGTGACTGAGGTCGTGCACTTTACACCTCTCCAGCATGGCAACAGTGAAGGGTATTGACGCGACCCCATTGTTCAGAGGCCACAGAACATTTGGGAAGGTCTGGGACTAAGGGAGATAAAAGCACACACCTGGAAGCTTTCCCCTCAGCAGAGACTCATGGTGGAAAACTGTGCAGCAACCAAAGAAGACCCAGGTGAAGATATACCCTGACTTATGAGACCTTGCTTCATGGAAGACAACCAGCCCTATGCTGTAAGGGAAGGAGATTTCAATGGTCCAGCTCAAACATGTGGATCAGTTGAGGGCAATATCCTTTCTCAGAATGCTGGAGCTAGATAGAGAGTAAGTGTTGCGGGAATTTGACAAATGCTCACATGGCGTTTTTAAATAAGGAACATTTTGTTAAGAAAAATCTAATTAAACCACAAACTGAATTCTGTGTCCCTTCATCCACATCAGCAGCAAGAACACTTGGATAAAGTGTTTTTTATACATTATTTGGTCAAAGTGTCCAAAGCAATACTTTCAAAGCAGTATATTGGATAAATTGTGAAAAAAAACTACTGATATATTTGATAAGACGTTGGGTTTGACTTTCTTCCTATCTCTATCATGTGTTACAATGGGCTGAAATTTACTGGAATTCAACTAAGTATCAATATTGGCTGGTTTCATACAGAGTTTCTTTCCAGGAGCCCTACTTGCTTTTCTCAGACTATTCTCTGAAACCAGCTTCATTGCCAATGTCCCACTCCTACTTTCCCTTTCTCCAGAGGCAGAAGTACTTGCCATTGCCAGGATCTCCTTGGATTCCCAGAGACTGTGTCATTCTTAAAGGCCAGCCATGGACCAGGTTAAGTTCTGCCAGCCAGGGGTTGTCCTTCACTATACATGTAGGGGAAGGGAACCAAAGAGAAATGCCACTCAGGACATGTAGGTGACACTGCTGACACTTCATTACAAATACAAATGCATACTCATAAATATATTGCCAGTTAATAATCAAGCCACACAGCACTCACATCCATAGCACCATCCCATCTTAGAACCCTGTCAAAGGGAGTCCCACTATGCTCCCAACACCCAGTGTCACCTACAGCTTACTCACACCAGACAGCATGCTGCACTATCCCCCATTAAAGCTAGAGTGGCTAATACTACTGCAACCCTACAACCCTTCCCAACCAAACCTCCATGCCACAGTAACCTGAGTCCTCCAATGCACTTTTGACCTGAACCTACACGCTGAGTTGTCTCCCTTCATAATTATTGCTCCTTCTACAACCCAGGATGTTGCCTCCAGTCCCGAAAATTGACATGTTCAGGTTCCCTGATAACCGCCTTTAGTGTTCATTGCATGGACCCTCAGAACTGACCATGGCCCACCCCACTGAGAGACGGGGGTAGATAACCCCAACTGATGACTGATCAGACCCCTGACTAATGTCTGTGCAGCTCCCTGACTGATTTCCAGCAATTCCCCAGATTGTTTAGACTGAACTTGCAGGACTGGTTGTGACCCACTTCCTGGACTGTAGTGATATGGACCTACTAACCTTGACTAACTGAAGTAACCAACTCATTGTGTCTAAATCCCTGGCTTGATAGCAGAAGCTGACACTTACAGACTTTGTCTGAAGCCCTTGACTGAAGCCTTTCTTGATTGGCCTGACTGAGGACTACTCCTCATGGAATGTGAGACATGGCCATTTGGTTGAAGCATATACATTGTGTTTATTGCGTTCATTGCTGGCACATGCTGCAGCTGTAACATTGACATCACAATATGCCTACTCCTCATCAGATCACTGTTGAACAAACTGGCAAGCTGCCAGGTTTTGTGTCTGCACCAATCAACAAGATAAGAGAGAAATATTGTGAGCCTTTAAGCTCTGGCTGCGAGGAATAAGCTCAAAAAGGTAAGCCAGAGATGTTATGTCCATCCAAGTAGCACAAAGTGAGCGAACACTAAGAGTGCAAGCGAGGAGCCTTGAGATATATTCAATCCATCAGCGGTTGCCTGTCCCTTTGTACAAAGTGATTTGGCAGGTGCATTACAATGAAAGGTGCTGTTGCACTCCAAAGTGCAGCATTGCAGTGCAGAACTGTATGGTAAGTGTGTTGGAGATACATCATGAGGGTGCAGTAAGGTTGGTACATAACTGATGCCAACCTCTTTGGATGGAGAATGCAGGCAGTCATTGCCCATGGACTGTGCCCTGAGATGTTGGTGAGTGCTGTCTAAGGTGGGGTCACGGACAAGCAAGCTGTGAGCTGGAGTTGCCCTGTACCCACCCTAACTTTCATGAAGGGAATTGTCGTCATCTATCCAGTGTGTGGGAGAATGGGAAACTGCACATTACTGAGGGGAGACTAAGGTAATAATGGTGCTAATACATTCAAATATGAGTCTTCCTATTCACTAGCGAGAGTCTCATCTTGCCATTCAAAATGAGTTTGGAGAAACAGACTCTCTTCTCTCAATGTCGAGAGTATAATTGTTCTGATTTCAACCTATTTTCCCAACTAAACTCATCAATGCCCACATGATCTAATGGCTGAAATTATTATAACCAGTGTTTTTATTTATTGCAGTGTTGCAGTTGCTCAATCATAATGAACTTAATGCAATGGTTACTTTTTATGACAAGTTTTTATTAAAATTGTGTGTTGAATAAGATTAATTTCTTTGTTTTTTTATTGAATCAAATTAATATTCTTTGACTTGTTAATCATTTTAAATTTGACAAGAAGATTCATCTGATGGCTCAGTTGATTATGCAATGTACTGACGTGGAAGCTATCAGGGTTGATGCTTGGCCTGCCTTGCCTTGAATGACTGATTTAGGTGCTATAATTAGTTATTTTACCCCTTTATTAATGAGGGAGTTTTTGACCAAGCTTTCCGTTACTGATTACCATGGAGCAAGCCTTGCAGAAAATGCTTTTGTATGGAGATCATTTCAAGACAGGAGGAGCATCAGTTGTATTGCTCCCAGCAGTTAAACAATCTCCAAACACTGCCTATGAAGTATCAACATGAAATAATATCCACTTGTGTGAAATACTGGAGTGTGTTCAGTCCCTGTAGAATTGTATGCCTGCAAGAAATCAGCAACTACAGGGGAACTTGATGGGATCAAAAACCATTTTCTTTTCTGCTCATGAAGAAAATCCCCCACTAAAAATCGCACGCATACAATGCAAAACTTCTAGACCTTTTGTTATTTTTAGTTCATCTTTGACTTGATAAAATCAATGAATTGTTGTGTTTTTGGTTTCTTTATTATTTTTATCTTTGTTCCATGTTGTAGGTGAGAAGGACAACATTTTGTGACTTGTGACAATCTTTAAATTTCTAATATCCAAAAAGGAGAAAGTCCTCTGATATAATACCATACCAGAAAACAATCCTGCAGGTTTCCTCAATAGTTGTCATTAACTCTGATGTAGGATAATGAGAATGGATAAGGTAATGAGATTGTGATTTATACCACTGTGCCACAGTGACAGCAGCTGTCACATACAAGAGTCTAAGATGGAATCGTTGGTACTAGTGAAAATAGGGTCAATAAGAGTTAGCCGAAAATGACCAGGGCAGGCACTCCTAGTTGAGAAGTAACTATTACAGGCCAGGTACTAGGGACAAAGAGAAGAGACAAGGGGAGCTATTTATCCAATGGGCAGAACAGAACCTTGACCTACAAAGCTTATAGCGTCATAAACTATGACCGCTAGCCAAATTACAAATCACTTTGAATCTTCTTGAAAGTGCACTGTATTTAGTGCCATTGCAGGCTTCTAACAAAGTAGTAGAGACTGATAGAGAGAAATTTAAAAATAAGGTCTCTGGATGCATTTCAACAAAGTAGGTAAACTCAGTGGAGATGAATCAGTGTTGAAACAATGGTGGTGGGGTGGGGGGAAGTGATTGTGGTGTTGCATGAGGTGGAGTTTCCCCAATCATTTGCGTAGGTAACAGCAAGTCAGTTGGGAAAACATGGTGAGATCAACAAAAATGAGAATATCAATGGCAAGAAAACAGGTTCGATTCCTCAACTAAGTTTTGAAAGGTGGGATGAGTGTCCCATGAGCATATAGCCACACCTCATTGATATGCATTTTCCTATACTCTGCACTGGAGAGAAACTTGACATTGACAATTTCCAGCTTGAAGGCCAGAGCAGGTACCTTGTGGTTCCTGCTCGTTGTTTTCTCTTCCAAGCCTCCATCCTGGATCTCAAAATCTAAGCACACACTCTACAGACAGCAACCACCCAATACTGGAAATTGGGGTTCCTTCAAAACTGATAATTTTCTAATATTTCCTATGTAGCATGAGGGGTTCAGGTGCATAGTTCCTTGAAAGTTACATCATAGGTAGACAGGGTGGTTAAGAAGGCATTTAGTGCACTTGATTTCATTGCTCGTATCATTGGAGAACATAGGAGCTGGGACATCATTTTGCAGTTGTATAGGGTGTTGGTGAGGTCACTTTTGGAGTATTCTGTACCGTTCTGGTCACTCTGCTATAGGAATGATAATATTAATTTGAAAAGGGTGCAGAAAAGATTTACAAGAATGTTATCAGGACGGGGGGGGTTTAAGTTATAAGGAGAAGCTGAATAGGCTGGGACTTTTTTCACTGGAGCACTGAAGGTTAAGGGATGACCTTATAGAGGTATATAAAATCATGAGGGGCATAGATAAGGTGAATAGCAAGGGTCTTTTCTCTAAAGCAGGGGAGTTCAAAATAGAAGGGCATAATTTTAAAATGAGGGGAGAAGATTTAAAAGGGACCCATGGGGCAACTTTTCGCACAGAGGGTGGTTCATATGGGGAATGAACTGCTAGAGGAAGTGATAGATGCAGATACAGTTACAACATTTAAAAGACGTTTGGATGGATGAATAGGAAAGGTTTAGAAAGATATGGGCCAAATGCAGGCAAATGGGACTAGTTTAGTTTGGAAAACCTGATCCGCATAGACAAGTTGAATTGAAGGGCCTGTTTCCCTGCTGTATGACTCCATGAAACTATAAATCTCCAACTGATCAACCTTCACCAAAAAAAAACAAATTTATAATAAATGAAAAGAGAAGGTGAATGCAAGAAAGGCCACAAGAATCATGAAGATCACCGAGGTCATGAAGGTGATCTATTGAACTCATGTCAGATAATTTATCCAACACTATACATGCCCTATTATCAGTGCAGTGTTTGAGAAAATAGGAGTTTTAATCTTGAAAAGAATGATTACTAACCTTTGGATGAAGGTGGGCAAGGCCATAATGGTCATCCTGGCCT
>JAHRHZ010000016.1:40770801-40793648 GCA_024137785.1 Ginglymostoma cirratum | reverse complement strand
TACATTTGCCCAGTGGAAATTGGGATGCTGTTCTTTCAGGTTGCACTGAGCTTTGCTGCAGCACTGCAAAAAGCCAGAGAAAGAGATGGTGACCAGGGAACATAGTAGTATGTTGAAATGGCAGGCAACAGGAAGCTCTGTGTCAATTTTGAGGTCAGTCATGGTGTTCTGCAAAGTGATCGTGAACAAAAAGTGGAGATGGAACCCAATCTCTTGATTGACTCAATCTAGTCTGCTGTATTCGCTGCTCACAAACTAATCTGCTCTACACTGGGGAGATGAAGAGCAGACTACTTTGTGAGCAGCGAATACAGTAGACTAGATTGAGCCAATCAAGAGATTGGGTTCCATCTCCACTTTTCGTTTACCCCTCTGCCTTCCCTCCCATCCCATCTTTATATATACCAAACTTTTCCAACCACAACAAGTTCTGAAGTCAAGTCACCGGACTCGAAATGTTAACTCTGCTTTCTCTTCGCAGATGCCGTCAGACCTGCTGAGATTTTTCTAGCAATTTCTGTTTTTATTTCTGATTCCTAGCATTTGCGGTCTTTTTTGTGATTTTGTCATGTCTGGTGCCTAGGCCCATGCCAGATGTTCTGCCAATTTTATTCTTGTTACCATATTTTGCTATGACTGAATTCAATGTTGCTCTTGGCCGAGAGTTACATATAGGCTGAACTGACAATTAAAATCTGATTCCCTTCCCTAAAGGGGAGAGGTGAAATAGGTGAAATTTTATAATAATCTGGTGGCTTCATGGTCTTCATTATCAAAAATAGATTTTTTTTATTCAGCTTAAGTTCACCAGTTCCCATGGGGGATTTGAACTCGTGTCTCTGAATTACTAACTTAATAACATAACCACAACACTCCATATCCCTAAAACTAACATATAGTTGTTTGAAAGCATTATTTGAGTTGTACATTTAATGACCTCATTGCCCATTTATTGTCAGTGAGCTACTACTTTATTATATTAAAACTCCGAGATGTCATTTCAAATTTAATTAAACTTCACTTACTGGTGACAAAGAAGTTCATAACATTCTCCAGTCTTCTCGCTTCTGGAATAATTTTGAACAGTATATACCGAGAAATAATCAGAACTGTGGGAATCACAAAGAAAACAATAGCACCACCACATAGCAAAACAAGGGCAGGAAGGTTAGGGAAATATCATTGCCTGAAGGTTTCTCTCCAAGTTATGAGCCATCTTTACTTTATACATTGCCATTTTCCACCACCTTATTGGGATAAATTCTTGGAACTCCTTCCCTAATAACGCTGTTTGCATATCCACACTCCATGGACTGCAATGATTCAAAAAGGCAGTTCACCAACTCACTCACTTCTTGAGATTAAAAGGATGTAATGAATGCATACATTGAAAAATACTCTTACACTAAGGGAAATAACATAAGGACATCTTTAACCATGCTCAACTGGTTACATATGTCATAATAACCATTTGCCAAAGCATATTCTTTCTTGTAGCTTTTTTACTTACTTTTATGTGCTGGCAAAATAAAAGTCAGCTAGAAATTGAGAGGCTGCTTCTTTATGTACACAAATCAGACTCGGCTAATGTTATTGATAAGGTGACAGCTACTTTAATCGTGGCTCTAAACAGGAAAACAGGTCAACTGAGTAAGAAAAGGAAGCTGGGCCAAAGAACTCTTTATTACTTCAATACTGGGGCAAGAAGTGCAGAACTGATGGGTTTCTTCCATCCCCCAAGGGTGAGGTCCTCCCAAAATCTGTTTCCTAAGACTTATCCAAATGTTGAGTATCATTCCTTCAGTCTTCTCACATGAGATATTGTGATGCTGGTTGGCTCTGAGTGGGAAAGTCCCCAGAGAGCATTCAGATAAGACGGACAAGATGTTGACTCTGCGCTCAGAATAATATGCTGCTATATTCAGCCCTATCAGCTGAATTCTCACCCGAAGGTAAACTCAAAGTTAAATTAAAATGCAGATAAATGAGGTACCCCTCACAGACTTGACCCATATGATCATATGGAACTACTTTAAAAACAGAAGCAAGAATGCATTGGATATGCAGATGACATTAAATGTATACGACATTATTGCCGATTATAGAGAGGGGGCTTTAGAGGGAGGAGGTTCAGTAATAGGGAAACCTGAAATTAAATACTATACGTTAGTCAGTGTTTCTTTTCTAACTCAGAGGAGTGGTGATCCTCTCGTGACACAATTTCAACTTATGTATTTAAAGGGACATGTGAAATATGCAATGATAAGAAAGTGGTTTTGGCATGGTGAGACACATAAGTCTTATAAAAAAGTTAAGATAAACATGGGCTGTGCCCTGCTTCAACAATGTTGCCTGCATATGTTAGTGGGAGCTGTAAGATCCCAGAGGGAGATCATTTATTAGAAGTACAAGAATATTGTTCCTTTATACCTTGTCCATTACTAATCTTTGGCTGGCAAGTGACATTTTGTATTGTTTTATGATGAATGGAAAAACTTGAACTGAAGGCAACCAATGGGATCTGTGAAAAGATTACGTGGTTCTTGGCAGGTTGCTCTGTGTTAGTGTCATGGTAGTTGGAGTTATAGGCTGCAAATGTGCTTTTTAAATGTAGTTGTTCGACGAACGCATAAGAAGAACATAAGGTGAACCTCACAATAGTCAGGGTTTCTCAGGCAGGAAAGTGCATTGCTGTGCCTGCATTACTTTCCTGTTCATCACCATCTTTCTCCTCTTTTGCCTCGTCGTTCTACTGGTCTTCCTCAGAATCATCCAAGTGGTTTGCTCTGTGCCTTATCCCTGGTCCACTTATGGGTCCAAACCTCAGTGCTATGCATCGTTGCGGCAAGCAATGCACACAGCATGACCAAATCATTCAGGAGACGTTGGTATGAATTGAAGACTTTACCAGAATAGTTCAGGCACACGAAGTGCCACCTCCACATGCTAATGACCTGATCAATGACACATTTGGTGGTGATATGACATTTATTACATCACTCCTGGGCCTGATTCCTTGGGTTCCTAGTAAGTATCATCTACCACATTTGAAGCTGATGTCGCTTGTCACTCAGCCAACTCTATTTAAAGCTCCAAAGAGTCCTGGGCTGCAGCAGCATGAGAGCATCAAGTTAGCTACCTGGGAATCTCTCCACACTCCCACAAAAACATCTTTTTTACAATGATAAAATACTTGCAGATTGATAGACTGGAAACTCTTCAGGTTGATAACTAGTCCTGATTGATTTATAGGTGCCTTAACTGCCACATAGATGTAACAGTGATGCTGTGTACCTGCCGAAAATCAAATAGACTTGCAAACCCAAGCAGCTGCTTATTATATAAAAACCAAAAGAACTGCGGATGCTGTAAATCAGGAACAAAAACAAAGTTGCTGGAAAAGCTCAGCTGGTCTGGCAGCATCTGTGAAGGAAAAAACAGAGTTAACGTTTCAGGTCCGATGACCCTTCCTCAGAACTGGTTCTGAGGAAGGGTCATCGGACCCGAAACGTTAACTGTTTTCTCCTTCACAGATGCTGCCAGACCTGCTGAGCTTTTCCAGCAACTTTGTTTTTGTAACTGCTTATTATCTTGTGTCATCCCAAACAGATTTCTGACAGAAGATATTAATTGAATATTTCATTATTTTCTGTGCTGCCAATTGTAAGGTCCTGAAAATGTCTCCAATACACTCCCTCGAAGGATCCAAAAAGTAAAAAGAAGAGAGTGCCGGTAACTTTGACAGTCACTAGTCAAACATAAGCACTACACCCAGCTGGCAGGAGACTTGCTCCAGCAAGCTTCAAATATATTCTACCACCTGCCTTAATGACCTGTACCATCTCCAATGTTGCTGCTTTGACATGTCAAGGAGATTTATCTTCTGCTTTTAGATCCTATGTTCAGGGAAGGTTCTCCTGCAGGCTGTAACTCTGCTCAGTCCCTGTCTCCTATGGAACTACCTGTCTGACTTACTGCAACTGGTGCTGTTGGTGCTCGAGTCCGATCTGAAGTGACGTGAGCAGCACCCATCTTAATCTGATCGATCCGAACTCCAAACCTCCAAAGTGTAGATAACACCTCTAAAGTGTAGAATAAGCTTCCAAATTCATATTATCATGTTTTAGCTCAATTATCATGAAAAAAACCTTTTTTCATTAATGGATGAAAAAACAATTGGGACTACTTGTAATTATTGGCATATCTCCCTGAGGTTCATCTTATTGCTGCAGTAAATTCATTATCACTTCCAGTGACAAGTTTTAAGTTTCCAAAAACCCTGGGCCCAGAATTAGGTATGAAAACCCATACCAATATTGTTCTAATTATGACATCAACATCTGTTAAGTGGCATCCTGCTCTGGTAGTAGTGTGGAGGGTTCAGAGAATAGAAATTGTGGTTTCCACACAAACTAATGTGTTGCAGTTAAACAAGGCCAATGGGTGGGAGCTGACTTCCCAATGTGTTGTAAATTTCACCAGTTTTAGTCATCCACCAATTCCCAAACCCATAGACTCCTGTTCATAAAATCTAATTTTCTGTAAACCATGGCTGCTACTTTAATGTTTAAGCTGATGAAAACAGAAGTGCATACAACCCCAAATCAATGTTGATTTTTGCAGTCAGGAACATCTTGTATTAATTCTTGGTCAAGTAGGTTGCACATCTAGCTTGTTCCATATTAAAACAATTGAGAGCAAGATTTCTTTAGGAGATTTCCATACAATGGGAAGTGGCTGTTGAGGTTGGAAACCAGTGACTTCAATGATACACCATCACAGGAACACAAAAAATAGGAACAAGAGTAGGTCATAAGACCAATCAACCCTGATCATAGGTCATCTTAAGCTTCAGCTCTTCTTTCTTGACCTTCCTGCATCTCTTAATGAAAAACTTAAAAGTTAAGGACAGTCAGCAATGAAGCACCTCAATCCTCTGAGCAAAAGAATTCCAAATTTTTGCAACATTTTGATGAAGAAACTTCTCCTCATTATACTTCTAAATGATTGTCCCCGTATGCTGAGACTAATCCCTTGCGATCTAGACTCTGTAACCAGGGAAAATAACCTTTCTGTTCGTATCCTCTCACGTCTGTACAAAATCTTGCAGTTTATTTTCTCTCTCATCATAAGACAACCCTGTCACCTCAGTGGCCAATATAGTGAAGCTTTTCTATACAGTCCGAAAGTAAATATATTCTTCTTCAAATATGGGGATCATCTCACCTAAGCTCTGTACAATTCTAGCAATTCATATTGTATTTCGGCCCCTTACCATAAATGCCAACATGGCATTTTCTGTCCTAATTGCTTGCTGTACTTGCAGGCAAACTGTGAGTTTCCTATAGGAGCACACCCAATTCTCTGAATATCAACATTTAACAAGTTTCATGCCATATAAAAAATGCTTGCTTTTCTATTTTCACAGCCAAAGTGAGGAACACCACACTTCCTCATATTATACACCCTTAAACATTTTGTTGCCCACTTACTAAACCCGTTTACATCTCTTTGCGGTAAGACTGTGCCCTCATCACAAAGATATTTCCATCGAGCTTTGTAAAAACAAACTTTTGGATATATTATTCTTTGTGTCCGATGTTCCATGTGCAGCAGGGACTTCTGAAACCAGAAGTCAATGCTATGATTGGCGTGCTGATGCTAATTACCATGTACAGAAACTTGGAGTGGCTGTGCAGGTGTATATCTGCACAACTTAGAAGGAACATTGCTCAAAAGCATTGTGAAGAGTGAAGCAGAGTTAACATTTCGAGTTCTTCTTGAAGAAGTGTCATACCAGATTCAAAATGTTAACTTTGTTTCTCTCTCCCTAAATGCTGCCATTCTTTGAGTTCGTCCAGTATTTTATGTTTGTTTTAGATTTCCAGCAAATGCAGTTTATTTTTGCTTTTATTTGAGATCCAATTATAATCTCTGTTTACTTCATAATTTTCCTGAATGCCTCCTGTTGTCTGGTTTAAATAAACACCCTCCATCTTCATCATAGTTTCAATGAAAGCTCTCCCACCTTTTCTGTGGCCTAGTAAAATCTCATAAGTTATTCCTTGCGTGAGATGTGGAGACCTCAGTTTGAATTATTTTAGTGGCCGCTTGATTTCCTTCAATGTAGCTATGCCTCATGGTGCCCACTTGCCATAGCAGTGACTTCCCATCTGCGCTAAAGTACTTACCTTTGCTTCTAGCTCTCTCAGCCTATAGTTCTGCTTTTTTCAAAAGTTTTTCCCCTGATCTAATGTCTGTTCGCTCCCCAGTGTAAACCCAGCTCGGGACTGTTCCTACAGATCGCTAGCAGTCGATGAAATCTGTAACTCTATTGGACTCAACAATATGCTAGCTCCAAGGAGTTCCTAATCCTTCTGGTTCAACATAGCCCCTATCAGGTCTGAAGTGCAAATTACTATTGACCACAGATTCTGCCATGTTGAAACGTGCCATGAGGTTCTCTCCAATAGTGGTCCTTGACTGATCACCTCTCACGGCTGTTGATTGTCTTCATGAGCAAGACACTTAAAGCTGTGTCTGAAGAAATCTTCAGCCCTGCACCATTCCCAGTTTAAGGGAACTAATTGAATTCCCCCTACTGCTCACCATGTTATATGACAAATCCTCACTGCAGACCCACTTGCCATCCATACTATTTCTCATCTTGGAATTGATTTGTTTCAACAATTCTCTTTTCCAGCATGAATCTACAATGCCAACTATATCTAGTCTGGTAGAGAAAAAAACTTTCTAATCTTACAGGAAGAGGCTCTTGTCTTAAACAAGAAGTAGTTTATTGCATGATAGCAATCATAGACAAGCTATGATGTGATAGATATTGTTACAGATACCATGAGGAGGCACCTGTACCATAAGATATAAGAGCAGAATTAGGCCACTCAGCCCATCGAATCTGCTCCACAATTTGCTCATAGCTGGTATGTTCTTCAACCCCATCATCCTGCCTTTTTCCAGTAACCCGGATCCTCTTGCCAATCAAGAATCTATCTGTGGTGATTGCAACAAGATCTGCCAGGTGGACCTCAGAGAATATGAGTTCCCTGATCAGGGCTGTCAATCTGGTCTGACAAATAAGATCAGGAGTATCAGAGGTTCTGTTCGCTCTGAGAACTGGCTCTGATGAAGCTGGATCAGTATAAAGATTCTCCACATGTAAATAAAGGGTGACTTGGTGAAGGGATGCCAGCCTCTGTGAAGTTATTTCACTATCTATCTCTGTCTTAAATACAGGATTAAGAAGTCTTTTAAAAATGGCAGATGATAACTAAGAAAGCAAAAAATGGGGAGAAGATGAAATGAGGGTAAGCATCTTGAGATATAAAAGGAGATTATAAGAGATTTTTTTAGATTTGTAAAACATAAGAGAGAGGCATGCAAGGACATTAGACTGCGAGAAAATGGAGCTGCAGAAATAGAAATGAGAAACAAAGAAATGGCAGTGGAACTGAATAGGTTTTACATCAATTTTCGGAATGGAAGGCATCAGAAGCATACCAAACTTCAAGAGAGTTGGGGGCAGAGGTGAATGCAGTGGCCATCACGAAGGAAAATGTGCTGGGGAAGCTGAAATGTCTAAAAGTGGATAAATCACCTGGACCAGATGCACTACAACTGAAGTTCTGAAAGAGAAAGCTGGGAGATAGTGGAGGCATTGATGGTGATCTTTCAGAAATCATCAGAGTTAGGGAGCGTCCCAAAGGACTGGAAAATGACTAAGCTCTATTAAGAAGGGAGGGAGGCAGAAATCTGGGAATTATAGGCCGGTTAGCCTGACCTTGTTTGTTATTAAGATTTTAGCATCCATTAATAAAGATGAGATTGTGGAGTACTTGGAAGTGCATGGTAAAATAGGGCTGAATCAGCAGAGCTTCATCAAAGGGAAGTCATGTCTGACAAAACTGTTAGAATTCTTTGAGGAAGTAGTGAGCAAGTACAACAAAAGAGAGTCAGCAGAGAGATTTATTTGAATTTCCAGAAGACCCTTGAAAAGGTGTAGGATGGGGGTGCTGTTAAATAAGGGAAGAGACCATGGTGTTAGGGGAAAGGTATTGGCATGGCTGGAGGATTGGCTGACTGGTAGAAGGCAGAGAGTGGGGATAAAGAAGTCTTTTTCAGAATGGCAGCAGTGGAGTTCCAAAGGGGTCAGTGTAGGGACAACAACTATTTATGATAACAATCTGGCCAAAAGAAATGAGGGCATTGTTACTAAGTTTACAGATGACATGAAAGTAGAGGGGCAGGTAGTGTTGAGGAAGTGGGGAGGTTGCAGAAGGTCTTAGACAGGCTAGGGTAGTGAACATAGATTTGGCAGATGGAACACAATGTGGGAAAGTGTGAAATTATGGATGTTGGTAGGAAGAATAGGGGTGTTAACTAACTATTTTCTAAATGGGGAAAGGTTTTGGAAATTTGAAGCACAAAGTTACTTAGGAATTCTAGTTCAGCATTCTCTTAAAGTTAACTTGCAGGTTCAGTTGGCAGTTAGGGAGGCAAATACAATGTTGATATTCATTTTGAAAGGGTGAGAGCAGAGGCTGCATAAGGTTTTGATCAGACTGCATCTGGAATATTGTGAGCAATTTCAGATCCCATATCTAAGGAAGCACGGCTGTTGTTGGAAGGGGTCCGGAGGAGGTTTAAAGGAATGATCCCAGGGTTGAAGGGCTTGTCATATGTGGAGCGGTTGAGGATGCTCGGTCTGTACTCAGTTTAGAAAGATGCAGGGGGGATCTCATTGAAACTTATAGGATACTGAGAAGCCTGGATAGAGTGGATGTGGAGAAGATGTTTCCACTGATTGGAGAGACTGAGACCCAGGGGCACAGCCTCAGATTAAAGCCACTATCCTTTAGAACTAAGTTGGGGAGCAATTTCTTCAGCCAGAGGGATGTGAATCTGTGGAACTTATTGCTACAGAGAGCTAGGAAGCTAAGCCACTGCACCAATATCCTGGCAGGCAGTATTGCTCGTACTGCAAGGGAGAGTTTAAACTAGATTGGCAGGGGAGTGGGATCCTCAACAGCAGGAAAGTAAATTCAAGACTGGAAGGAGATACTGAAATAGAAAGTGAAAGAGAAAGGTCAGGCTAGAACAGGACAGGGAGTGAGGAATGCCTGTTGGATTAAATTACATCTATTTCAAGAGGGCTGATAGGTAAGGCCGATGAGCTCAGGGCACGTATAAGGTACATGGGACTGGGATATTATAGCCATTACAGAAATATGGCTAAGGGAGGAACAGGACTGGCAGCTTAATGTGCCAGGGTACAGGTGCTTTAGGTGGGACAGAGGTGGAGGAAAGAGGGGAGGGGGAGTTGTATTTTTGATTACGGGGAGTATCACAGCAATAGTCAAGGGTAAAATAACTGAGGGACCATCCAGTGATGATTTGTGGGTGGAGATAAGGGGATGGTGTGATGTTATTAGAGTTGTACTATAGAGCCCCAAATAGGCAACGGGAATTAGAGAAACAAATGTGCGGGGAGATTGTGGAGACTTGCAGGAGATTTACTGTTGTCATAGTGAAGGATTTTAATTTTCCTAATATTGACTGGGACTGCCATAGTGTTAAGGGCTTAGATGGGGTGGAATTTATTAAATGTGTTCAGGAAGGTTTCCTCAAGCAGTATACAAAGGGTCCTACTCGGGAAGGGGCAAAACTCGACCTATTCTTGGGAAAAAGGACAGGACAGGTAACTGAGGTGACAGTTTGGGACCAGTTTATTTGCAGGCAAAGGAAAATCTGGCAAGTGGGAGGTCTTTAAACGTGTGATGGCTAGAGTTCAAGGTCCATACGTTCCTGTGAAGGTGAAGGGTAATGTTGACAGGATTAGGGAAGCCTAGATGACAAGAGATATTGAGGCTTTGACCAGAAAAAAAGGACTCATGGCTCAGGGACAGGCAGCTGGGATCAAGGGAATCCCTGGAGGTATATAAGGGATACAGAAGATTACTGAAGAAAGAAATCAGTAGGGTGAAAAAGGGGCATGAGATAACTTTGATTGAGAAGATTAGGGTGAATCCAAAGAGATTTTTTAAGTACATTAAAGGAAAAAGAGTAACTAGAGAGAGAATAGGACCCCTCAAGGACCAAAGTGGACATGTATGTGTGGAACTGCAGGAGCTGGGCAATATCTTCAATGAATATTTTGCCTCTGTGTTTACTGTGGAGAAAACATGAAGACTTGGGAACTTGGGGAATTTAGTGGTGATATCTGGGGGACATTCCATATCACAGTAGAGGAGGTGTTGGAAGTATTACAATATATGAGGTGGATAAATCTCCTGGTCCTGATCAGATATATCCAAGAACCCTGCAAGAGGCTAGAGAAGAAATTGCAGGGGCCCTGGCTGATATATGTGAATCATCGCTAGACACAGGTGAGGTCCAGGAGGACTGGAGGGTAGCAAATATTGTGCCCTTATTCAAGAAGGGCTGCCATGATAAACCTCGGAATTATAGAGCAGTAACCTTGACATCTATGGTAAGTGAGTTACTTGAGGAGATTCTTAGAGATAAGATATACTTGCACTAATAAAGACAGAGTTTGATTAGAAGTAGTCAGCATGGCTTCATGCATGGGAGATCATGCCTCACAAATTTGCCAGAGTCCTTTGATGAAATGACCAGGAAGATTGATAAGGGCAGGGTGATAGATATAGTCCACGTGGATTTCAATAAGGCCTTTGATAAGGCTCCACATGGTAGGCTGCTCTGGAAGGTTAGATGGCATGGAATCTGGGGAATTGGATACACAGTTGGCTTGATGGTAGGAAGCAGAGAGAAATAGTGGAAGGATACTTGTCGGACTGGAGGCCTATGACTAGTGGTATGTCTCAGGGGTCGGTGCTGGGCCCATTGCTGTTTGTTATCTCTATCAATGATTTGGATTAGAATCTACAAGGCATGATTAGTAAGTTTGCGGATGACATTAAATTAGGCAATATCGTGGACAGTGAGGAAGGTTAGCAGAAATTGCAGCAGGATCTTGACCAGCTGCAGAAGTGGGAAGAGAAATGGCAAATGGAGTTTAGTATAGATAAGTGTGAGGTGTTGCGTTTTGGAAACTCAAATCAACGTAGGAGTTTCATGGTGAATGGTCAGGTCTTAAGGAGTATAGTGCAGAAGATATTTACAAGGATGTTGCCAGGACTCAAGGGACTGAGCTATAGGGCAATGTTGGACAACCTAGGACTTTTGTCTTTAGAGCATAGGAGACTGAGGGGCGATTTTATAGAAGTGTATAAGATCATGAATGACATGGATAGGGTGAATGCACTCAGTCTTTCTCCTAGAGTCAGGGAATCGAGGACAAGAGGGCATCAGCGTAAGATCAGAGGGGAAAGAATACATGGGAACCTGAGGGACAACTTTTTTACACAGAGGGTGGTCCGCACATGGAGTGAGCTGCCAGAGGAAGTGGTTGAGGTGGTATATTAACAACATTTAAAAGGCATTTGGATGAATACATGGAGAGGAAAGTTTTATAAACATATGGTCCAAGAGCAGGGAAATGGGGTTTGCGCGGATGGACATTTTGGTCGGCATGGACCTGTTTGGGCCAAAGGACCTGTCTCTGTGCTGTAAGACTCTATGACTCGATGTATTTAAGACAGGGATAGGTTTTGACTAGTAAGGGGATCAAGGATTACGGGGAGAAGGCAGGAGAACAGAGTCGAGAAACATCTCGGCCATGATTGAATGGTAGAGCAGACTGATGGGCCAAATGGCCTAGTTCTGCTCCTTTGTTTTATGGTCTTATGGTCTTTGGATGAACTATCTAGACCATTAAACTTATCTAGAAGACATTATTAAAAATGTTGATTTGTTAGCATGATCAAATGTCAAATGCCTAACTTAATTTGTTGTTTATTTCAATCTTGATCACTGAAATTAATGTCAGCTTTTAAAAAGCATAGCCCAACTGATGTTGTTATGACTTGAACTGTTTGGGTAACAGTGATTTATTCTTTCATCACTTGGCTTCATGTGGTCATCTTCAGTTAGTTATTTGATAAAAGTGTTGATTTGTCCCATCCTTTTTATTTATTCTTTTATTTGGCAGAAATAAGCATTTTTGTTTAAAGGAAACCTCTCCTTTGGAAAATCAGAAAGTCGGGTGACATGCTTTTTTCCACTGGCAGGCAGCTTTTCTTACAGGCACGGTGACTCAGTGGTTAGCACTGCTGCCTCACAGCACCAGGGACCTGGGTTTAATTCCAATCTCGGGTGACTGTCTGTGTAGAGTTTGCACATTCTCCCCATATCTGTGTGGGTTCCCTCTGGGTGCTCTGGTTTCCTCCCAAAGTCCAAAGATGTGCAGATTAGGTGGATTGGCCGTGCTAAATTGCCTGTAGTGTTCAGGGATGTGTCGATTAGGTGGATGGGTGTGGGTGGGATGCTCTGAGAGTCAATGTGGACTTGTTGGGCTGGAGGGCCCGTTTCCACACTGTAGGGATTCTATGATGATGAACAAGCAGCTGGTGGTCCCACTAATACTGCACAATGGGATTTCTACCTTGAGAAAAAATGTTTAATTTTTTCCTCTCCTTCATAAAACTCAAGATGGTTAGAAAATAATAAATGTTAAAAATTGAATTACTTCATACATGTCATTAGTGAACAAACTGTTAATTTTCCAAACTCTACCCAAAAGAAACAATTCTGTAACTTTAAATCCTCTTGGCAAAGCAAGATTCAGTAGGAGCTGACATTGGTACAACCAACCTGACACAAATGTTTCCTTTGAGCATACAGCTTTAATTGGTTGGAACAGCTATTAGAAAATAGTTTAGCCGAAACTGGAGCTGCAATTAAGATAAAAGATCAGCTACTGCCTTTTGCTTACGTAGCAGTACAACAAAACTGTCAAACAAAGTGGAATTAACTGGATAGCTGCACTGAAGAGCCAGTACAGATATTAAGGTTCGAGTAGTGTTCTTTCGTAATGTATCACACTCTGCTGGAAACTGAATCCCTGCGGCGCATGCCTGACAACTGTAGTCTAAAGCCACATTAATAGATTTTATTGTAACAAATACAGGTCTTCTGTTGAAAATCCTTGCTCAAACATATTTTAAAGAATGAGCATGGAAACAACAATTCTAATGTCAAGATATTTATGATTTCTTACTGATTTGACATCAAGTCCCACTTCACATATTTACTCTCACAACAACAGTCTCCAAAAACTAACTCATTGCATAAAATTATTTCAGGCATTTCAAAGTGATAAGGCAAGAGATTCACGCAAATGCTATTTATTGTTCCCCTTAGGCATAGATTGCCATCTGTGCAAACTTTGAACAGGCCTCCCTTTTTTAACATTAACAAGGTAGAGAAGCCTGTTTTCTCCCCCCAGATTTCCAGCCAATTTTCCAATTATCAGCAAGTTTTTTTTTTCCATCCTTTATAATAATGTTTGCAGTAAAATATCAGACTGGGTCACGTTGAATTGTTCAACTGGCATTTCAAGAAGATGTTTAGTGCCAATAGTCAGGAGTAAAACAATTTGTCATGCAAGTTCACTCCAACAAAAAGGGTACAATTCAGTAGGGCTTCCTGTTCATTTGTTAAACATTTGGAAGGAACAACTCAGGACTCTAACAAAAATGAACGGCCAAAAATATCCCCAAAACTCAATTACATTATCTAATGTCTGCTTTCTAGACAAGACAATGTACCTCCTCTAGAGATGTTACACTTAGTATTAATTATTTGGGGCCCCATCAAGGCTCCAAAAATGTAACTTTTCTTCTTCACTCCAAGGATCTCCAACAGAGCTCCAGTGACTGTTTTGCTTTGCAAGCAAAAGTCGAATTTTATTGATGCATTCTTCCAAACATGAATGATCCGTACTAGCTCTGCATATAAGAAACAAAACCAGAAAATGCTGGAGAAACTCTGGATCTTGCAACATCTGTGATGAGAGAAACAGAGTTATGGTTCGAGTCCAATAACTCTCTAGAACCCCAAAGAGTTCTACAGGAGGGACTAGTTAGACTCAAAGTTTTAACTCTCTTTCTCTCTCCACAGATACTGCCTGATCTGCTAAAGATTGTCACCATTTGCTGCTTTTATTTCAGAACTCCAGTATCTGCTTTACTTTGCTTTTATCTATGTGCACAGCCTCATTCCTGGTAGTTAGGATCCTGCATGGTGATACAGTGGAAGAGAGTTCCGCACTATGTTGGAATTTATTTTGAAAATCCTTTTGGGAGTACACATGCCTGGTATAGCCTAACACGAAACCTCCATTGACAACAGGTAACAGTTATTAAAGAGAGAGAAATAGAACAAATGGGTGCAGGTCAACGTTTCACAGCAGTAAAAGACGCAGAATGTAGAATAATTCACTATAGAAAAAGTTGGGATCTGACCTGAAAGTTGTAGAAAGCTGATGGCTGAAGTGGTGAAAGGGAAAGTGAAATATACACTTAAAAGATATAGTTGAGAAAAGTAATACTGAAATAAAGCTAAGAACAATTGATTATATCCATTGGCAAAAGAAAGTCTCAAGAACGGGATTAAACCAGAATTTTATTGGCAAGATAGAACTTGATCTTTCAGTATGAAATGCATGATAGCCACCACTGAACCATCCAACCCATTAGGAATGTAGGATGGCCTTTCATACTGCCACAAGTAAGGGGATTGGTAGCTCTTTCACCTCAATAGCATCACCAAGCAAGAAGAAGGATGGGGATTCTCCACTTTGAGATGCCCTTGAAGGGCAAGTAAGAAATCTATTTGTTCTGCCAAAGCCAGGCAGATGGACCCAGCAATCTGAGGGGTTTGCCCTTTTATCAGGCACTGGGGACAGCAGGGTCAACTTGTGCATTGGACTGTCTTTTTCAGGGATATGCATGAAGGAAACTAAGACCTTCCACCATTCCCCACCCTAGAAAACCACTGAAAGTTTACCTCAGTTAAGCTTTTCACTGGGCAGGATGCCATTTTGTAGAATCCCTGCAGTGTGGAAACAGGCCATTCGGCCCAACAAGTCCACACCGACTCTCCGAAGAGTCTCCCACCCAGACTCACCCCCCGACCTATTCCTGTAACCCTGTATTTCCCATGGCTAATTCACTTAACCTACACATTTCTGGCCACTGTGGACAATTTAGCATGGCCGATCCACCTAACCTGCACATCCTTGGACCGTGGGAGGAAACCAGAGCACCCAGAGGAAATGCACACAGACACAGGGAGAACGTACAAACTCCACGCCGATGGTCACCCAAAGCTGGAATTGAACCTGGGTCCCTGACACCTTGAGGCAACATTGCTAACTATTGACCCACCATGCCGTTTTTGATGCAGATAAGTTTCTGGCAAACAAAATGACTGTCTAAAGGGCAAAAAGCAGATTTCCAGTGTCCACATTTATTTGGGGGAATGGTGTGTTGATTCTGCCAAATGGAAGATTGCTAATTAAAGGTACCGTGTGATTGGCACTTGGATTTTGAGGCAGCAACAATACAAGAGTGAAGTGAAATTTGGGAAGCCTGCACGCTGGCTCTCTCACTCCCACATAGCAATCCTTGCACGGAGGAGCTGCATCATGACGTGCTTTCCCAATGATGGGAGGAGGTTAAGGAAAATCCCTCCAACCAAGCAGGCATGAATGAAAGGCTCAGGGAAAATCAGTAGAACTACTGTTTCCTCAGTCTAAAGATAGTACAACAGGTGGATCTAGAACCTCAGAAGGTCATGGCTGATGATCAACATCATATTTTCAAGTGCTAAGCCTCTGATTCCCAGCACTTTCTTGCACAGCGCACCTCTGGACATCACAACTTGGTTAGACTCATTCCTCACTCAGCGGGCACTTTGCATGCTTGCTTGAACACCCAGTGTTTATCCTTTCATGAAGTTGGTAATCACCCTGTCAAGCAGTAATTCCACTTTCTAAGAGCAGAAGAAGTTTGAACAGCAGCCTCTCACCTGGCCATGGCTGGAGCTCTCAGTTTAAAAGATCAAAACTTTCTCACTTATCAGTTTCACCGACAAACCTCTTCCCACTGTGCACTCATCTCCATGATCCAGACAATTTGCTAACAGGTCAGCAAGCAGGTGGCTTAGCTGTTAAAACTGGAATCCTTGGTTCAAGAAGAAAAATACTTGTTATGTTAATTGCATACCTTTCTAAAAGAACTATGTAAGTGTTTCTTCCCTCACCTTCAATCCCACTGCGTGAAATCTGAAAGTAGGCAGGGTGATATCAGCATTCCACCTAATGTCATTTTTTAACAAGTTTAACTCTACATATGTACCCAAACCAATTCCCCTTAGGCTGGGAAAATTCCACCCAGATACACAATTACCTTAATTCTAATTGTACTAAACCATTCTCAGCTTTGACTATTTTCCTCGCAAATTCACTGATGAAAACGAAGGAGGATTCTGTGAAAAATTGGCTCGGTCACCATGACAGAGAAGGAAATTGAGCAGGACCCAACGTCAAAGAATGGTGAAGCCTCAAACACTACATTACGGTAGAGTTTCCCTCTCTCCTTCCTCCTTGAACCCAAAAATAGAGAGAGACAGGAACCATTAGAAAATTTGTTTGTGGCTTAGAATCAGCACAACCCCAACAGTGTGCATCTCGTTGATCAGTAAAGATGGCAGGGACTCTGGGAAACCTATGATGTGTGTGGCATGTTAAATGTAGGAGGTTTTAGATCCACCAGATATCCAGGATAGTCACATCTGCATGCAGTGCCAGAGAGTGGCAATCCTCGAACAATAGGTGGTTGACTTGGAGTAGTGATTCTCCTCACTGTGCACCATACAAGAAGGAGAGAGGTTTCTGGAACAGTTGTACCAGAAACTGGTCCCTCCACACAGTGATAGGCAGGCAAGGAGGAGTAGAGGGATGGCAGATGAGTAGGTGAACATTCACTGAAAGGAAAGGAAACAGCACACTCAGGAAACCCAGGACTCCTTGGAACGGTCTAACAGTTATGAAATTTTAGATGCCCATTCAGTGAGCAACATAACAGAGTCGAGGTGGAAGATTCGAGTATAAACCACTACAGCATGGTGCTCTGGGAAAAGAGAGAGAAAGAGTGAGGCTGGTAGGTACATTAGAAAGGTACTAGCAGTGGGTGACTCAATAGTCTGAGGGATAGACAGTCTAGTTTACAGCTGAGTTCCTGAGTCTCATATGAATAAAAGTGGGGAACTGGAAACAGAAATTGCTTTAGGGGGATATGATTTAGTAGCATTGACAGAAACGTGGCTCAAGCCAGAACAGGATTGGATACTTAACATCCCAGGTTATAACGTTTTTAATGGAACCAGAGTGGGTAAAAAGGGAGGTGGTAGAGCAGTCTTGGTCAAAGATAATATCATTGCCCTTGAAAGAGATGCAGTTCCTGATTTAGAATCTATATGATTATAAGTGAGAAACAGGAAGGGAGTAGTGACCTTGTTGGGTATTTATTATAAAGCTCCAGATAGTGGGGAAGAAATTGAAGAGAGCATTTGTCAGCAGCTTAAGGAAATCTGAAGACCAAATAGGATTGTGATAGTTAGTGATTTCAATTACTTTAATGTAGACTGGGTAAAAAATAAGAGTGTGGGTCACAGAAGGGAAGAAAGTCCTGCAATGTGTGCAGGATAACTTTCTGGAAAAGTATGATTCCAGTCCTATCAGGGAAGGAGATGTGCTGGGTCTGGAAATAAGGTAGGCGAAGTGGAGAAGATTGGAGTAGGGGAATATTTGGGAAATAGCAATCATAATATAATAATGTTCAAAATTAAGTTGGAAAGGGATAACAGTCAGTCAAGGAATAAGATCTTAGAAAAAGGTGTGTTTTAAAGGTCTAAAAGTTAAACTGAAACAAGTTGATTGAAAACATATTTTGGTGGATAAAACAGGAAAGATGGGTGAATTTCAAAAAAGAAATGAATAGAGTGCAAGCTAAGTTCAGACCCATGAGAAATAAATCCAAAGCTGGAGTACACTGGATGGCTAAGATATTGATAAGAAAATAAGGAAGAAACTGGAGGCACATGATACATTACTGGAATAATAATAGCAATAGAAATCAGGAAGACGATCTTGAACAAAGGAAAAAGCAGGCTGTTGGAATAAGGTAGGCCAAGAGGAATCATGAGGAAAGGATGCCAATCTGCACTAAAGTAAATAGTAAAATGTTCTTCAAACATATGAATAATGAAAGATTAGCAAAGGACAGAGTGGGACCCATTAAGCTAACTGAAGCAAAGGGTATGGAAGAGATACAAAATGAATAATTTGCTTCTGCCTTTACCAAATTAGAAGAAGGTGACAATGGGCCCATTGAAAATGTGAGTGTTGAGCAACTAAGCTGTGTAGTGATAGATAGTGAAAAGGCTGGCAGCCCTCCAGTAAGAGATGTCACCAGGTCATAGAAACATAGAAAATATGTGCAGGAGTAGGCCATTCAGCCCTCCTGGCCTGCTCCACCATTCAATACGATCATGGCTGATCATGCAATCTCAGTACCCCATTCCCGCTTTCTCTCCATACCCCTTGATCATTTTAGCTACAAGGGCCATATCCAGTTCCCTCTTGAATATATCTATTGAACTGACTCCAACAGCTTCTTACGGGAGAGAATTCCATAGGTTTGCAACTCTCTGAGTGAAGAAATTCTTCCTCATCTCAGTCCTGAATGGTTTACCCCTTAGTCTTACACGGTGACCCCCTAATTCTGGACTTCCCCAACATCGGAAGCATTCTTACCTCATCTAGACTGTCCAGTCCCATCAGGATTTTATATGTTTCTAAGAGATTCTCCCTCATCCTTCTAAATTCCAGCAAATACAAGCCCAGTCAATCCTTTTATGCGTCAGTCCTGCTATCCTGGGAATCAGTCTAGTGAACCTTCCCAGACTCCCTCAATAGCAAGAATGTCCTTCCTCAGGCCAGGAAACCAAAACTACACACAATACTCAAGGTGTGGCCTCACCAAGGCCCTGTATAACTGCAGCAAGACATCCTTACTCTGATATTCACGACCTTTCACTGTGAAGGCCAGCATGTCATCAGCTTTCCTCACTGCCTGCTGCACCTGAATGCCAACCTTCAGCGACTGTTCCACCATGACACCCAGGCCTCGGTGCACCTCACCTTCTCCTAAACTCCCACCATTCAGATAATAATCTGCCTTCCTGTTTTTGCTACCAAAGTGGATAACCTCACATTTATCCACATTATATTGCATTTGCCAAGCATTTGCCACTCAGCCAGTCTGTCCAGGTCACCCTGCAGCCTCTTAGCATTCTCCTCACAGCACATGCTACTACCTAGTTTTTTGTCATCTGCAAATTTGGAGATACTGCATTCAATTCCTTCATCCAAATCATGAATGTATATTGTGAACAGCTGAGGTCCTGGAACTGAACCCTGCGGTACCCCACTCATCACTGCCTGCCACTCCGAAAAGGACCCGTTTATTCCAATTGTCTGCTTCCAGTCTGCCAACCAGTTCTCTATCCATGTCAATACATTACCTCTGATGCCATAAGCTTTAATTTTCCTTACTAACCTCTTGTGTTGAACCTTGCCAAAGCCTTTTGAAAATCCAGATGCACAACATCTATTGATTCATCCTTGCCCAATGCTACTGGTCACATCCTCAAAAAATTCCAGAAGACTTGTCAAGCATGATTTCCCTTTAGTGAATCCATGCTGACTAGAACCGATTCTATCACCACTTTCCAAATGCTCAGTTATTACATCCTTAATAATTGACTCAGCATTTTCCCCACCACCGATGTCAGGCTAACTGGCCCATAATTCCCCATTTTCTTTCTCCCTCCCTTTTTAAAGAGTGGGGTTACATTATCTACCCTCCAGTCCATTGGAACTTTTCCAGAATCTACACAATGCTGAAAAATGATCACCAATGTACTCATTATTTCGGGGCCCACTTCCTTAAGGACTCTGGGATGTTGAGCATCAGGCCCTAGAGACTTATTGAGTTTTTAATCCCATCAATTTCCCCAATACTATTTCCTGACTAATAAGGATTTCCTTCAGTTCCTCCTTCATGCTTGACCCTCTGTCCCCCAGCATTTCCTGAAGATTATTTGGGTCCTCCTTAGTGAAGACAGATCCAAAGTGTTTGTTAAACTGGTCTGCTATCTCTTTATTGTCCATTATGAATTCACCTGATTCTAACTGCAAAGGACCTATGTTTGTCTTCACCAGTCTTTTTCTCTTCATATATCTATAAAAGCTTTTGCAGTCAGTTTTTATGTTTTCCACAAGTTTACTTTCATATTCTATTTTCCCTTTCCGACTTAGACCTTTTTTCCCCCTCTGTGGAATTTTTAAATTTCTCCCAGTCCTCAGGTTTTCAGCTTTTGTCTGGCCAATTCATATGCCTCCTCTTTGGCTTTAATAGTGTCCCCAATTTCCCTTGTTAGCCATGGTTGAGTCACCTTGCCTGTTTTACTCTTACACCAGGTAAGGATGTACAATTGTTGAAGTGCATCCATGTGTTCTTTAAATGTCTTCCATTGCCTATCCGCCATCAACCCCTTAAGTATCCTTGGCCAGTTTACCCTAGCCAATGCATGCCTCATCCCATCAAAGTTAGCTTTCTTTAAGTTCAGGACCATAGTTTCAGATTTAATTGTGTCACTCTCCACCTTAAAGAAGAATTCTACCACATTGTGGTCACTCTTCCCCAAAGGATCTCACACCACAATGTTGCTAATTAATCCTGTCTCATTACACAATACGCAGTAGAGGATGGCGAGGCTAGCCTGGATGGGATGCATTGTAGAATGCAGAGGAAGGTAAAGGAACAAATCACGGAGCTGTTGACAGAAATTTTTCAGTCCTCTTGGAACACAGCATTAATCGTGGAGTACTAGACGAATGCAAATGTGAAGCTCTTGTTAAAGAAAAGGGACAGAGGATAATCTGGGAAAGAACAAACCTGTCAGCTTGTCATCAATAGTGGAAAAATTCAGAGGCCATAATACAGAATAAGGTAAATATACACTTAGAGAAAAATATAAGTTAGTACTTGACAGTAAACATAGCTTTGTCAAGGACAGGCCATGCCTGACAAATTTAATTGAGCTCTTTGAAGAAGTTGCGCAGGCACTGGATGAGTGTAGTGATGCCGGTATTATATATTTGGACTTTCAGAGAGCATTTGATACCTCAGGGCAGGTTTGTTAGCATATTAGAAATGGTTAGGATTGGTGGGTCCTTGGGAGCATGGATTAGAAGTTGACAGAAACAGATTGCAGGTACTGATGACCATTTCTCACACTGGACATGGGTTGAAAGTGATGTTCCCCAGGGATTGGTGCTGGGACCCTTGTTTTTTCTGATTTTATAAATGATTTGGAGACAGGTGTTGAGGGCAAAAATCTCAACTTGCAGATGATATTAAGCTGGGGAGAATAGTGAATTATGAGGATGACACTGAGTGACTTCAGAGGGACATTGACAACTTGGTCATGTGGGCAAACATCTGGCAAATGAATTTCAATGCAGAATAATAAGGTCATGCATTCTGGTAGAAGAAATCTGGAGGGACAATATGGATCAATGGTACAACTTTGAGTAGAGGGGCTTTGGGTTTCAAGCATACAATTCTCTGAGTGTGGCCAGGCAAGTTGAAACAGTTGTTAAGAAGATTTATAGGATCCCATGTTTATAAATAGAGGCGTAGAGTACAAAGGCAAGGAAGTGATGCTACACCTCTACAAATCATTAATCAGATCATTTTTGGAATATTGTGTTCAGTTCAGGGCACCTTGTTTAAGGAAGGATGTTAAAACTTTGGACAGACATCAAAGGAGATTTACTAGAATGATACGAGGCATAACAGATTTTAGATACAATGAAGGATTAGAGAGATTGATCTTATTCTATTTGGAACACAGAAGATTGAGATGTGACTTAATTCAGCTGTTCAAAATTATGAACAATTTTGACAGGGTAAAGAAGGATATTCTTTTTACACTAATTGGTATGTCAGTAACTAGGAGTCACAATTTCAACACTGTCAGCAAGAGAACTAGCAGTGAGATGAGGAGAATCTTCGTCACGCAGAGAGTTGTTAGGATTTGGAATGTGCGTCATGGAAGAGCAATTGAGGCAAATTCCATACGAGGTTTCAAAAGAGAGCTGGACATATTTGAAAGTGATTAATTTAGAGGGCTACAGAGATAGGACTGGAGAATGTCAGTAGCTGGATAGTTCTTTCGGGAGCTGGTACTCCTTCTGTATTGTAAAACTCTATGCTTTTATGATCCTGTATGTATCAGGCACAGGTGAAGGCTACAGACAAGGAGTTGATTACAATGTCCAGCTACTTTATTCAGCTAGTACAGACATAATGGGGAGAATGGCCTCTTCCTGTTTTGTAACTGATCTATGGTCTAATTTGAAAATTTTAATAATGAGGAAGTGAAAGAAGAGGGACACGGTTATTTCCTTAGGGATTTTGACAAGATGATGTGGAAGATGAAGATGGTGAAGACGAAGTTGAAAGATAAGAGGTCATATGCAAACCTATCCATGAATCCCTGCAATCGCCTCCAATCTCATTTAGTGTACCCTGAACATCACTTGCTTCAGACTCCACTCAAGAATGATGCACACCTGAGAGAATATTTGGCATGGAAAAAGACATTAAGAAATTCAAACCCAATTTTTAGAAATATTGGAAAATATTATGATACAGTTGGAGATAACAAGGTGTAGAGCTGGATGAACACAGCAGGCCAAGCAGCATCATAGGAGCAGGAAAGCTTGACGTTCATCAGAAGGGTCTAGGCCCGAAACGTCAAGTTTTCCTGCTCCT
>JAHRHZ010000016.1:40727041-40770401 GCA_024137785.1 Ginglymostoma cirratum | reverse complement strand
CAGAAGGGTCTAGGCCCGAAACGTCAAGTTTTCCTGCTCCTATGATGCTGCTTGGCCTGCTGTGTTCATCCAGCTCTACACCTTGTTATCTCTATCTATGATACAGTTGGAGGTCGTCCTGAAGACAAAATTCAAATACAAGACTTAAGATCTGAATTCCGAAGTGGATTATTTTGAAGTACACTGCTACACTTCTGGAGTCCTTCTTGCTGCTAAATCAGAAAGATTACAAATCTCAGCAACAACATACATGGAAATAGTATGAATGGAGCCTATTTTTGAATGAATAAATAAAGTATTAAATTATTTTGAAACTATACAGGTTAAGCCATGAATTTGCTGCAGGGAATCTTACTGAACAATCACAGGACAGTTACAATGAAGAAAACAGGGCGAAAGTGGTTATGATTCCATCTCTTCGCTCACAAATCAACCTGAAATTGTTGATGTGACTGGCATCCCTTGAGGCACTACCTTGACTTTTCTCCAATGTTGACATGAATACTGGGGCACCTGCATTAACCTTGACAAGTTACATACTAAAGTATAGAGCTAAGCAGTAGTTGTGTGATTGGCAGGATCATTGCTTTGTAAATCATTGTGCTGACTTATCTAGTATTGACAAACTGTATAATATTGGTTTAGAAATCTCATTTCCAAACTTAATCTTTACCAACGCTTAAAGCCAGACATTAGAATGTCTGTGCTCCCCTGGCTTAATCTGGACCTAGCCAGATTTCTAAAAATCATAATAGGTCGTAAAAAAAAATCATATCGCAGAATATTTAGCCATCATAGATAACTAGCATTTTTAGGTGTTATTTTTACTTTTTCATTCACAGAATGTGGGCATTGCCCATTGCCCTTTCATTACCCATCTGTACTTGTTTTTGAAGAGATGGTAGTGAAATACTTTTAAAACTTACTGCCATCCTGTGATGTAGGTGCACTCACATTCCTGTTGGGAAGGAGGTTTCAGGATTTTGATCCAACAACTCTTGTTATGTGGAGAATGACATGATGTTCAAGGTGCACTGTTCTAAAGATAGAGATGTAAATAGAACTTCAGTAATTTTGAAGTGGTTGTTTATTTCAACCATGTTGATTGTATAAGCTCTAATTCAGCCCAAGATCTAAATTATAGCTCCTCTGGTAGAGTCTCAATTGATCATGACATCACCATTAACATTGCTTCCTATGTACATGTTCAGGAGCTAACCTTTTAGTATACACCTTGACAGCACCCTGCTAGCACTCTCCCGGCCAGTGACTTCTGCCAATATAATGTTATATATCTATACAGACAGTTCCCAGGTTGTGAACAGGTTCCATTCTCAAATCCATTTGCAAGCTGATTTGAACACTAGTCAAAATACAATGTAGGACAATATACAATAGCTATTCTTAAGTACAGGAAATGGCAGCAGTAATTCCAATGCTGGCCACTTGTCGCTTCTAAGCAAGAGAGACAGTTTACTTCAGGGAATGAAGTTTGGTGCTGGAACCATGGGCATGGCCCTGCATTGGTAAGAGGCGAAGTCAACGTGAGGTCAGGTCCCATGACATACAAAGTCCAGTAAAATGAGGCAGTCTTGAACAAACTTGTGACTCACCTGAAAGCTGTGACCTTGCAAATGGGGCAGGAGCAAATCATACCTGGCCCTCAGAACAGCCAGGAAGTTTGTCAGAAACCATGGGTACTCCCGATCCATCTGGTGTCGACAAAACCTCAGACTCTCAGATGGATGCAGCCGCGATACCATCACTGCCAGAAGAAGAGGAGGAAACTCTCCCAAGACTCCCTGGATGTAAGAGACAGGCTACCGTCCAGTACATGCCTTCTGCGTCAGAGTCCAAGTCAGAGGAACCGGACCTGTGGCAAAAATATCCCAGGAGCAGCTACAAGAGGAAACTCAGGCCTACATTCCCAGACAGATGTAGTGACTAGAACCAGGTGAATCTTATTAACTATGACATCCTTGATTGGGGTTTTTAAACTGGGCCAATCGGGGAGCCTTGGCTGACAGATATAAACAGCGGATTCAGAGAGTGTCCTGGTATAAGGGATTGACTCTGAGCTGGTTGGCCATGGCCATGGCCACAGCCACATGCACGTGCACATATAAATAAAAGGTAACTTGGTGATGGGATAGCAGCCTCTGTGTAGTTATTTCAACTTTTAAATCACTGTTGCCTCTTCTCATTGACCACTTTCTTCCCCTCCCTTTCTTCTGCCTATGGAGTGGAAAGCTTGTGCTTTATCAAGCTGATTACTTTTGTAACTATTTTCTTGGTGATGTATTGAAGCATTTCATAATTAGGGATGTAAGAGTTTTTACATCACTGAATTTTATATCTATCCATCGTGGATAATCAGAAGCTTTTCTTGGTAAGAAATTACGGGGCACCTTGAAAAGCTATTTGTATCATTGATAGCTGCGGGTGAAGTACCAGGAGACTGGAGGGTGGTAACATTGTGCATTTTTTAAGAAAGGCTGCAAGGAAGAGTCAGGGACCAATAGACCAGTGAGCCTGGCATCAGTGGTGAATAAGTTGTTGGAGGGGGTTCTGAGAAATAGGATTTACAAGCATTTAGAAAGGCAAAGACTGATTAGAGATAGTCAACATGGCTTTGTGCATGGGAAAACGTGTCTGATAAATTTGTTTGATTTTTTTTTTCTAAGACGTTACCAAGAAGATAGGTAAAGGCAGAGGAGTACACGTTGCCTACATGAACTTTAGCAAAGCTTTTGCAAAGCTTTCAACAAGGTCCCGCATGGTTAGTAAGCTTAGATCTCATGGGATCCAGACAGCGATAACCATTGAATTCAAAATTGGCTTGATGGTAGAAGGCAGAGGCTGGTGGTAGTGGGTTGTTATTCGGACTGAAGGCCTGTGGCCAGTGATGTGCCACAACGATCAGTTCTGGGTCCACTGTTCTTTGTCTTTTATATCAACAATTTGGATGAGAATATAGGAGATATGATTAATAAGTTTACAGATAACTCCAAAATTGGTGGTATAGTGGACTGTGAAGAAGGTTTTCTAAGAGTTCAGTGAAATCTTGATCAGATGGACCAATGGGCCAAAAGTGGCAAATGCAGTTTAATTTAGATAAATGTGAGGTGTCGTATTTTGGTAAAGCAAATTACGGCAGGACTTACATCTTTAACGGTAGGGCCCTGGACAGTGTTGTTGAAATGAGTGACCTAGGGGTACAGGTTCATTGTTCCCTGAAAGCGGTGTCACATGTAGACAGGGTAATGAAGAAGGCATGCTTGTCTTCTTTTCTCAGACCATTGAGTATAAGAGTTGGGATGTCATATTACAAGACATTGGCATGGCCAGTTTTAGACTACTGTGCACAATTCTGATTGCCCTGCTATAGGAAGCATGTTGTTAAACTAGAAATGGTACAGAAAAAAATTTTACAAGGATATTGCCAGGACTGGAGGATTTGAGTTACAAGGAGAGGCTTCATAGGTTGGGACTATTTTCCCCTGGAGTGCGGAAGCTGAAGGTTGACCATATAGAGACTTTTAAAATCATGAGGGGCATAGGTAAGGTGAATAGTTAAGGCCTTTTATAGTTAAGTGTAGAAGAGTTCAAAACTAGAGAGCATAGGTTTCAGGTGAGAGGAGAAAAGTTTAAAATGGACTTGAGGGGTAACATTTTCAAACAGAGGGTAGTACATCTGTAGAATAAGTTACCATAGGAAGTGGTCGAGACGGGTACAATTACAACATTTAAAAGACATTTGAGCATGTACATGAAAAAGGAAGGTTTAGAGCCAAATGGGATGCTTCAATTTAGGATATGTGGTTAGCATGGACAAGTTGGACCGAAGGGTCAGTTTCCTTGTTGTATGACTCCATGATTCGAAGATTCTGTGGCAATGTCTCAGCAGTAGTTCAATATTTTCCTTGAACATGTTCAGGAGCATTATCATATCATATTAGACTTCATCTCAAATTGCTGTCCCTTAGTGACATCTTAGCAATTTCCTTTCTGTTTAGAACTATACCAGCAGCTTATTGTTGGTTTCAGTTTTGAGCTGCAATCCAAGAGTATTGTCATCAAGCATGTCTCACACCCACATAATTGTGAGCACTTCCCTTTCTATGTCTGCATATCTCTGTTCAATTGCTTTTGAAGACTTTAGTCTGTAATAAACTGGTCTTCATATGTCACTTCCCTGAACATGGACAAGGCTCTCCCAGACTTGTTGCTGACTCATCAGCCGTCATAATGGCTGGTATTTCAAGATCATTATGAACCAAAATCTTGGCAGGTTTTAACATCTGTTATCTTAAAGAAGTGTTGTTGATGCTGATTCTAGCACCATGTCTGGCTTTACCGTTGGAGTTTGCTCTAAAGTTTGTTTATCAAACTAGGCATGGTAGAAACACACCCACTACGAACTGCAATTGTAGGAACTGCCAACCTGGAGACTCTGAGATAACAAGGTGTAGAACTGGATGAACACAGCAGGCCGAGCAGGAAAGCTGACATTTTGGACCCAGGCCCGAAACATCAGCTTTCCTGCTCCTCTGAAGCTACTTGGCCTGCTGTGTTCATCCAGCTCTACACCTTGTTTTCTCACTCTGAACAGCCACAGCTCTGTTATATTCCTGGGAAATGGCATCCCTTTTATGGCTTTTGCTTTCTGTGGGTCTACTGTAATGCCTGTTGATTGCACAATGTGCCCTAACAATTTTATTCTTGGTTTTGAGAACTCACATTTCTCATTTAATGTTAATCCCACAAAATGTAAAACTTTTCTGTACACTTCTCTGACTCTGTGGTCATGCTCTGTGCTTAAGAAAAGCAATATCCATATGACAATTGACTCCTTCAATTCCTTCACTATATTTCACATTGTTATGTGGAATACTTCCAATGTGAACATCATCCCAAAAGGTAAGTGTTAAAGCAGTAGCATCCAAGTGCTGTAATGAAAGTTGTTGAAAGCCTTGACTCTTCATTTAGTTGTGACGGCCGCACTCCACTTTTTGCAAACAGTTTTATTAAGATTGTACTCTTTGCACATTTTGCCAATCTTCCACTGATACCAAATGTGTATGTATTTCACATACTACTGCCTTATTCAATTGAGAAGTTTGACACAAATTTATCCCAAAAAATCCCCGGTCTATCTCCGGTTAAGGATCTTAAAAGTTTGATCAGCAGGTGAAACTAGTTGTTCCATGCTGCGACTATGCATTATCAGTGTTTGCCATTAACAAGTTGCAGATGTCATGCTGTAAAGAAATTCTGCCTGTCACACAAATGATTAAGTGGTATATGAATTTCAGTGCCAGTGTGATGCCAGGCATGTAGGCTGTGTGTCTACAAGATTGATATATCACATCAAACAGCATATTCCTTAAGCTATTCGCATTAAGCAGGGTACTGACCATATCAAACCAGCCAAACTCACAACAGTGTCCAACATTAGCTGTGATTCTGTGATTAGGCAATATTTGTTAATTAACAGAAATTGCTGCAAAAGCTCAGTATCTGTGGCGAGAAATCAGAGTTCGCGTTTCGGGTCGAGTGACCCTTCCTTAGAACGCAGAATGCACTTTTTCCAGCAATCACTGTTTTTGTTTCTGATTTACACCATCCACAGTTCTTTCAATTTTTATCAGAGATAAAAGGTACTGCAGATGCTGGAGAATCCGAGATAACAAGCATGGGGCTGGATGAACACAGCAGGTCAAGCAGCATCATAGGAGCAGGAAAACTTGCCAGTAAAGGTGAGTGTAGGTAGGGGGCTAGGGAGGAGATAGGTCAGTCCAGGGGGGACGGACAGGTCAAGGGGGCGGGATGATGTTAGTAGATAGGAGATGGGGGTGTGGCTTGGGGTGAGAGGGAAAACAGGTTAGCGAAGCAGAGATGAGCTGGGCTGGTTTTGGGATGCGGTTGGGGGAGGGGAGATTTTGAAGCTTGTGAAATCCACCTTGATGCCATTGGGCTGCAGGGTTCCCAGGCTGAATATGATTTGCTGTTCCTGCAGCCTTCGGGTGGCATCACTGTGGCATTGCAGGAGGCCCAGGATGGACATGTCATCTGAGGAATGGGAGGGGGAGTTGAAATAGTTCGCGACTGGGAGGTGCAGTTGTTTGTTGCGAACTGAGCGCAGGTGTTCTGCAAAGCGGTCCCCAAGCCTCCGCTTGGTTTCCCCGATGTAGAGGAAGCCACAACGGGTACAGCGGATGCAGTATACCACATTGGCAGATGTGCAGGTGAACCTCTGCCTGATGTGGAAAGTCTTCTTGGGGCCTGGGATTGGGGTGAGGGAGGAGGTGTGGGGGCAGGTGTAGCACTTCCTGCGGTTACAAGGAAAAGTGCCGGGTGTGGTGGGGCTGGAGGGGAGTGTGGAGCGGACAAGGGAGTCGCGGAGGGAGTGGTTCCTCCGGAAGGCAGATAAGGGTGGGGAGGGAAAAATGTCTTTGGTGGTGGGGTCTGATTGCAGATGGCGGAAGTGTCGGAGGATGATGCATTGGATCCGGAGGTTGGTGGGGTGGTATGTGAGGACGAGGGGGATTCTTTTTTGGTTATTGTTGCGGGGACGGGGCATGAGGGATGTGTTCTTTTTTTGCCAGTAAAGGTGAGTGTAGGTAGGGGGGTAGGGAGGAGATAGGTCAGTCCAGGGAGGATGGACTTTGCCAGCAAAGGTGAGTGTAGGTAGGGGGTTAGGGAGGAGATAGGTCAGTCCAGGGAGGACGGACTTGCCAGTAAAGGTGAGTGTAGGTAGGGGGGTAGGGAGGAGATAGGTCAGTCCAGGGAGGACGGACCAGGGAGCAGGACAGTTTTCCTGCTCCTATGATGCTGCTTGACCTGTTGTGTTCATCCAGCCCCATGCTTGTTATCTCTTTCAATTTTTATTTGTTAAGTAATCCTGATGGTACAAAGGCTTATTCAGAACACCATTTAGAATCGTCAGTCATGCTCACAGTGTGGCACACTTGTGTATACTGGAAGCTAGATATGTTAAACATAGGATCCTCTTCTTTGCAGGCAGAAAGAACATATACACACACTGTGCCTATTTCAACTCCACAAATTAGGTGCCAGTGCCAGTCGTCCTTTGGTTCATTTTTCAAGATATTGCCTTGTCCATTCAGAATCGTCTCAGCTGGTTTAACATAAACAAAGCTTGGCAGTTAAATGTCAGTCATAGTGACCTGGTACATTCTCTGTGGCAATGTTTCTACCAATCAGAGTCCACTGCCAACTAATCAACACTCTCCTATCATACTGTACAAATATTGCATGACCTTTATATTGGTATTGACTAGTTGTTCTGATAAGTGAAAGACGAAAAGCTTTGATAAGATGTATCTTATTTTAGCTATAATAAAATTCCAATCCACAATTTGTTGCAGGTGAAACATCCCATTTTGAAGTGTTTCCTCAATTTAATTTCTCATGTTCTTATAAAATTGGCTGTAAACAGACAAATGGGTTTTGCATCCACTCTTAGTGTGACTAGGTGCGTAGTTGTCGGTTTTCGAAAGCCTTTGAGAAATTTCTGGAATTGGATTTGTTCTCTCCCTTGTCAGCAACTTCATCCAACTTTGGAAGTTCATTTCAGAGTCGTACATGTTTTTCTGTTTAGTAATGCGCGTCATTAGTTCTGGATAGCCTATAATATTTCAAAGATTTTGCGATTGGTTGGCTCGCTGAGCTGGTTCCTTCATCTGCAGAAGTTTCATTACCCTGTTGGGTAACATCATCAGTGCAGCCTCCAATGAAACGCTGTTGTGTTTTCCTGCCTGTTATTTGAACTCTGGCGTCCGTCGTGCTGGATTACCTCACTTCCGGTTTTTCTTCACAGTGGAGTGCACATGGAGTCAAGCTTTATGTGTCTATTGATGGCTTTCTTAGTGGAGTACCAGGCTTCTAGGAATTCCCGTGCTCGTCTCTGCTTTGCTTGTCCCAGGATCCTGGTGTTGTCCCAACTGAATTGGTGGTTCTCCTTATCCATGTGGATAGAGATGAGTGATTATTGTTTGTGTCTTTTTGTTGCCGATTGATGTCCATGTACCCGATGGACACCAAAGTTCAAATAACAGGCAGGAAAACACAACGGCGCGTCATTGGAGGCTGCACTGATGATGTTACCCAGCAGGATAATGAAACATCTGCAGGACAAAGAACCAACTCGGTGAGCCAACCAACCATAACATCCACAAGCCGAGCTAGAAATCTACTCTAAAACCTTAGATTTCAAAGATTTTACTGCCTTTATAATTCGGTCATGCAATTAGCTGCTATTATCTTCAAGTTGATCCATTGGGCCAGAAGTAAAATTGATGAAAATTGTGATATCACTTGAATGTGCCATTCCACCTCATCAGATGCTGAAACTGCAAACCACAGTCTAGTTCAAAATTGATAGGGTGTCCTTTGACACTCCAAAATTTGCTTTTTACTTTCTTGATTTCCCAAAAGAAGGTGATTTATTTGGTTCTGATTCTTTTATTTCCTGATTGGTGTTTTCTTTGAGGGCTTTAGCTTTTGCTTTGAAGAAAAAATTTCTTGGGATTGTTTAAAATGACTGACATTCACACATTCATGGCTGTCTGTAGTTCTGGCAAAACACCCTTTGCCCCTGTGGATCCTGTTCCCATTACTGTGTGGATATAACAATCTGGCAACTGTTTTTGCCGTTGATTGACACTTCACTTGATGCTGTCATGAAGTGCTTTCAGTTTTGCACCAAATATCTTGAATGGACTTGAAAAACATTTTTACAAGGTATTTCTCTTCCCCTACTAAAAATGTGATTCTACTTTTGGACCTCAGTCTATCTAGCCAGTTGTATGACTTTAATCAATATTAGATCTTCCCTAGATTGTAAAAAGTCAGAAAGATCTTTGCCTAAAATCTTGATAATAATTTTATCCCTGATCAAGTCTTTCGTGTCCTGTAATTGCTATTGTTGGCCAAACATTAAAGATTATTAACAAAGAATCAGTGCCTTCTCAGGACTTTGTTCCATCCTCTCAACTTCTGCTTGCTTAATTACAGTGCATTGGAAACTACAGTAAACATCAAAAGTGTTGATTATATTCTTGTATCTTTCTTTCATATCTTTCTTCATCACTGTCTTGCGAGCAAATCACCCCAATGCAGTCCATTGTGTCTAATAAGTGACTGCCTTGACCTTAATTACATTTTTCTTTCCAAACTGGAGGGATTTCTTCGTGTCTGAACTACTTCCTCCAATTGTGCCAGTTTACTGCCTCTCCTGGACCTTCCACACTTTTGAAGATGTCACAGATGTTGCAAAGAGTTTGCCCTGATTTCTTCCCACACTCTGACTTCACCAGTCAATGGGCTGTAGTTCTTTTGCATTTTTCTCTGTTCAGTCCAGGAAGGTTATTAATTAAGTAGTTAAGAATGGTTGGGCTTAGCGCAACAGCCTGAGGAACTTCTGCAAAGATATCCTGGGACTTCGATGGTTGACCTTGAATAACCACAACCATCTTCCCTTGTGCCAGGGTGATGCCAATCTAGTCAAAAGTATCTGTATATTAATGGTGCTGATTATGGCAAAGGTCCCTTGGGGATGAGCATAAGAACAATCTTAATACAGCAAGTACACCTAAACCATTACTCAACCCAACAGTTAGGAATGTTGTAGTGTAGTGATAGTGTCCTTACTTCAAGACCAGAAGGTCTGGGTTCAAATCTCACCCACCTTGTAGGTGTGCCATCACACTCTGAGAGATTTAAGTTAGAAGATTTTGCTTTCAATCTGGTAACTGCATTGAGACTTTTTATACATTGTATGATAATGCTTTGATATTTGACAGAGCCATATTTTCAATTTACAGTGTAGATGTTGATAAAGGGTCAATGCTACATTATATTAACATTTTCCACCAGTGTGGATTCCTTCTGGCTGTACTATCATACCACTATTTTTACTTATTTATATTAAATCACTTCAATGATATTCAGTAAATGTAATTAAACTACATATCTTGTTTTACATTATTAATGATCAAAAACGCCATGCTTGAATTTTTTTTACAAGAACTGCTAACAAAATACCATTATACATTGGCAAAATTGCCTTTTTTGATTTTTATTCTTCATGTATAAAATTCATTTTTCTTTTTAAAAAGAGAACACTCAGATGACGTATTTTACATTTCAGTCAATCACCACCTCAGTTTCCATTCAAAAGGTGACAGGCCACCATTTGATAGTATTTCATCACAAAACTGAACGGCAACAAGCATAAATTGAGATGGCCACTCTGGGGGCATTCAATTTCCATTTATTCCATTGCCAAACGTTACCATTGAGGCAGCAACTTTGGTAACAATATGCTATCAGTTTTATTTGTATTATTCTGATATATCCATATTACTACAGTTGTCTATAAAGGTCAATGTTTCCTGTGTAAAGATTGACAGGATTTAATAATAAATTTTTCTTGGATCACAGAGTGTATCCAAGTGGTTCTTCTCAGATTCAGTTAAATGTAGTTAAGCTTGACAACAGCAGTTTGCTTAAGTTTGAACATTTAGTGAGGAATAGTAAAAGACAAAAAAAGAAAGGAACATTTATTAAGTAAATAAAAAGAATGATAAAGAGAGGGAAAGTACAATAAGCCTCAAGCCCTTCTGTCCATCGGGGACCCCTCGATCTATGGCTACTCTGGAGGCTGAGCTTGTTTTTGCCACCATTCGTGATCCCAGTCTGAGGTGGAGTACAGCGACTCAGAATGAAACTCTGTCTCTCTTATTTAGTGTAACAAACAGCCAGGCACAGAAAAACAATTTCAGGAAAACACGTTGATTGTATCATCTTTGGCACATACAAGAATGTTCACAGGACTCATTCAAGGTCATGCAGCTGTCAAACATCATCAACAATTTTAGCCCTTCAGCCCATCCTATCCAATCCACCCCAATGATATTTGACAGCACGTTACAATTGCAGATGCAGATGCAAATCAGCAACAGCTACATGAGAATGTATAATAAAAGCATGTAACCCACACTAGAAGATTAAAACTACAGTGAAAATAACTATCATCTACACAAACAATACAGCAATAAGGTGTAACAGCAAATTAATGAGCGCAGTGGCATTTGGGGACCAGTTCATAAATGTGTATCCCACCCCTGATGTATAGTCAAGCCATGGTGGAACCAGCAAGTCGTGCCACCTGACTGAGGCGAATAGGACATCATCTACATTTTTTTTCCAGTTAATCTGTTTACATAATTCACTCTAAAATTCAGTATATTCCAGATTCAGGTTCATCAATTGGTGTTTCTTTTTATCTTCCAATTCCCTTTCCACAGATCATTTCACCCAAGAACAGCAAAATGACATCATACACGGACTCACAATTTCTCCAGCTCTCTTCATCTGTATCTACCTTCAGGACACTCCTTCAATGTGCTTCCCTCCTTTCCAATTTAATGAATGATTGTATCAACCTCCACATGCAAGTACCCACTTTGAGCTGCAATAAGCTTGGGATCGAACAATACAGCTCTAACATTCATCTGGCTTTACCTTCCTGCCTTTTATTTTTGCCAGGGTTCCCTTACTACAGACTGCTACACTGCCTGCTTCTTAGCTCAGGCTTCTTTTACATACATCAACTGTCTCAACACATTACACTTTCACCCACTGGTTTAAACACTGGAGTACATGCATCATACAAACGTTCAAGTTGGGGTATCTGTACGTCATCCGATGGGCCTTTTTACTCAGTCCACTATTTCTCCTCCCAGAGTCCATATTTTTTCATTTCTGTAACATTTTGTTATAACAGTCCATTATACCTTTTTATTTTGATTATAACTCTTCTTACATCCTTTTCATTAATGCAACTTTCATTGTTTTAAAGTCAGTTTCTTTATGGGTTTTGTGTTATTATCTTACCATTTAAAATATATTTTTGTGTTCTTCCAAGCCGCACTAATCCTTTTGTCAAGGAGGAGCACATGTCTGAGACCCATTCTTCAGTGCATGCTTTTGGACCATCTCATGTTTGTTCCTTCCAAGGTGACATTTACTTTTACACACCTACATCGATGTCCCAAGACTCCCACATTATCTTATCAAATGATTTATGAGGTTTTACTTATCTCTCCACATGTGGTCCCGATGCCTCGGGTAGTGGCTGGTTCACCAATTCAATCTTTCTTAAAAAGAAGGACAAGGACACAAACACAACCAAGAGAAAGCTATCAGTTTGATATTCTCACCTAAACTTCCTTTTCATAAAATGCATTTTAACCCCAACTGCCTTCTCAACCCAATATTGCAATTTTTATTCTTCTGCCACCAGCCTCCACCCTTATTTACATTGTCTCATCCAATTTTGCAACTTAACTATTACCACCATATCTAATTCCAGAAATCTGTGGGGATTTGTAGTCCATGGAACATAAACATAAACATAAAACAGAAGTCAAACATTTCTGTTTGATTCAGGCACATCATATTTCATTTGTTCTTTCTCTAAGATGACCCACGTTTTATCTAAAATTAATTGATAATTTATTCTAGATATTTGATTTATCTCTACATAAATTTGTCCAAATTCAATGTTCTGTTTACTCATGTAAAGTCATGAGTCATTTTTGTATGTATTGAAACCATTGAAACTGTGTGCATGCTTGTTATCATTTCCCAGAATCCCTTTAAATTTTCAGGTAATTATTCCATTTAAATGTTTTAGAATACAGGGCATCTGAGACTTAATGTAGTTTTTTTCATGATATGCTTAAGTGTACCCAGGCTCAGTGGTTTCAAGATACCTGACATTCACTGCAATTAATATGTCCACAGCATTTCCCCAACACTGAATGGCTTGAGGAGTTGAGGGTGCCTCATCCATCATTGTGTTTCAACGTTGAAATTCTGCAAACGGCAAAATTCAGCCTTCAGTGTCTCCAACACCTAAAAAAAAAGACAAACAAGCTCAATCCATTCCACGTGAAGCAGAATGGATTAATTAGTATTAATCTACAATAGTTTCAAAAAGGGGTCGGGACATAAACTGTTGCCTGTAATTATGTCATCCATCTCGCCTCCTTCTGCGAGGAAAATAAGTGAATATACTTTTAAGGACGAAAAGTCCCACTTCTTTGTTAAGTTTGCCCTTCCCAAACTCTTCACCCACAATATTCCAATTTCCGTATTACTTGGATATTAACAATGAGTCAATCTTATCTTCCGGGATTAAAGATTCACTCATGTGTCAAAATAGTTTTTGTGAAGTTCATTCTGGCCAGAAAATGAGATTCCAAACATAGTAATTTCTAGGATTAAAATCTACCCAAGTCCAAACACAATATGGAGCCAATTCCAAAAGGTAAATTTTTACCAAGCTTTATGAGCCAAATTTTTGAATCAACCTTTTGCAGATTTTTGCTTTACACAACCACTGATGATTTCACAAAAGGACATTACATTAACCATACATATCCCACATGCATCCCGCCCCCTTGACCTGTCCGTCCTCCCTGGACTGACCTATCTCCTCCCTAACTCCCCACCTACACTCACCTTTACTGGCTCCATCCCCGCCTCTTCGACCTGTCTGCCTCCTCTCCACCTATCCTCTCCTCTATCCATCCTCTATCCGCCTCCCCCTCTCTCCCTATTTATTTCAGAACCGTCTTCCCCTCCCCCATTTCTGATGAAGGGTCTAGGCCCGAAACGTCAAGTTTTCCTGCTCCTATGATGCTGCTTGGCCTGCTGTGTTCATCCAGCCCCACGCCTTGTTACTTCGGATTCTCCAGCATCTGCAGTACCTTTTATCTCTGATACAATTTTAACCCCACTGCGAAGCCTCTTCTAAGGATGCCTACCCTGAAGAAGTTACCCTCCTCCCTCTGGACAAACCTCAGGGAATCTCTCTCCCACTGCAACTCTCTCATAATCTCTTCGGCCTTGAAACTGCTCGACCACGTCCTGAAGCAAACCAGGTACTACAGCCACATCACCTTTCTTAGAACCTGCCTGCGGAACCAGATCATCCCCAATGGACTACAATCCACATTCAAGCCTTCCCAATTTGGCAATGTGGATTTCACAAGCTTCAAAATCTCCCTTCCCCCAACCGCATCCCAAAACCAGCCCAGCTCATCTCCACCTCCCTAACCTGTTTTTCCTCTCACCTATCCCCTCCTCCCACCTCAAGCCACACCCCCATCTCCTATCTACCAACATCATCCCGCCCCCTTGACCTGTCAGTCCTCCCTGGACTGACCTATCTCCTCCCTACCCCCCTACCTACACTCACCTTTACTGGCTCCATCCCTGCCTCTTCAACCTGTCTGCCTCCTCTCCACCTATCCTCTCCTCTATCCATCCTCTATCCGCCTCCCCCTCTCTCCCTATTTATTTCAGAACCCTCTTCCCCCCCCTCCCCCATTTCTGATGAAGGGTCTAGGCCCGAAATGTCAAGTTTTCCTGCTCCTATGATGCTGCTTGGCCTGCTGTGCTCATCCAGCCCCACGCCTTGATATCCCACATTGATACCGGTACACAACACACTTTCAAATGACATACATTCCCAAAATGCAAACTAAGACTTCAAAGCATCCCCAGATCTCGAGCTCCAGGGAACAAAAAGACACTAATTGTACAAGATGACATTTAGCAACCAACAAACAAAAGTGGATTCAATCCAGATTACAAAGAGTTAACGCTTCTAGACGGCTCAGTGCACTTGCATAGCACAGAAACCTGGCCTCCAGTTCTCTCTTTTTCCAGTTATAACTGAAACACCCATCCTTTTGGAGATCCTAATTGTGCTAATGCATTAGCTACAGATCTGAATCCAGAGTGTGCCACTTCCCACCCTGGAATACAAAAGGTCTCTGGAGCATCAGGTTGCTTTTTCCTTCATAGATCATAGAACCTCTACAGTGTGGAAACAGGCCCTTTAGCCCGACAAGTCCACACTGACCCTCAGAGCATCCCAGCCAGACCCATCCCCCGTAACCCACCTAATCTACACATTCCTAAGCACTATGGGAAATTTATCATGGCCAATCCACCTAGCCTGCACATCTTTGGGCTATGGGAGGAAACTGGAGCACCATGCAGACACAGGGAGAATGTAAAAACTCTGCACAGTCGCCCAAGGGTAGAATTGAACCTGGGTCCCTGGTGCTGTGAGGCAACAATGCTAACCACTGAGCCCCATGCTGCCCCAAACAGTGATCTCTGGGTGGTCTCAAACCTCCAACTTTTTGATTAACAGCTGGCTGTGCAGACCAATTGCTCCGCTGAGACTGACAACCTTCTCTTCAATATTTTCCCGAATCTCACCCTCGTCGCCAAAAATATCTTGGATCACAGATTGTATCCAAATGGTTCGCCTCAGATTCAGTTAAATGTCGTTAACAAAAGGCTTGACAACAGCAATTTGCTTAATATCAACATTTATTGAGTAATAATAAAAGATGAGAAAAAAACAGAACATTGACTAAGTAAATAAAAAGAATGAAAAAGAGAGGAAAAAGAACAATAAGCCTCACGCCCTTCTGCCCATTTGGGACCCCTCAATCGACGGTTGGTCTGAAGGCTCAGGTTGTTCCTGGCACTGTACGTGACCCCAGTCTGAGGTGAAGTCCAACAAGTCAGAACAAAACTCTCTCTTATACACTGTAACAAACAGCCAGGCACAGAAAAACAATTACAAAATTAATGTTGATTGTGCCATCTTTGGCATGTACAGGAATGTTCACAGGACTCATTCAAGGTCATGCAGCTATCAAATATCATCAACAATTTTAACCTTTAAGCCCATCCTATACAGAACTGTATAAATATGTCCTAAGCTCACAATCTATCTCAAATTACAGTTATTCAGAGGTTTGCAAGTTATCTCATTATGAAGCTTATTCACATCTTCATATTTGTTATGCCCTTCTCAATCAGTCTGCCAAGGTGAGCGACCTTATTAACTTGCTTCAATTTGAGTCATGTGATTCTGACTGTAGTGCATGATTTTGTATGGAGTCAATGGAGCTTCAAGCTGTGATGTTGTCTTTCATTTTCAGTCAATTTTCACTTCAAATTGCTTGAGCTTTACCTCAGATGATTTATACTTTGCTAACCATGCAAATTGTTCTCTGGTTTAAAGGCATACATTTCACTTTCACAAGGCTCTGTCATAGCCCATCAGTCTTTTATTTCCATCTCTTATTGATTTGATACTTATCACTTCTTAAACTTTTAGCTCAGAATGTTTGTCCCAGTTGAAAAAAAGAACTCAAATATTCATTACATCCTATGCATTATCTCATGCATTACAGATGTCCATGATTTATCTCTTTCTGAAAAAGCATTTTCAGATGCATCATATCCCACCCAACCATTTCATTTCAGGGTTGATAATTAAGTACTTTCAATGCATTCTTCACTCAACCATTTGTTTAATCAGTATTAGTTTGATTGCCCCAAGTTTTAATGTTCAAGATGAGTTTGAAGCGGCAGCCCTGCTCCTGACCACTGATCTTTTGATGAGAAATAAAGGAGATCCTGTAGAATTAAGGGCTGCTATAACTCACAGGGCTAAATGTTCAGAAAATTGGCTGAGATATAGACAGTGAGAGCTTGAGAAGAGGCTGAAAGTCCTTTTAAGGATTAGTAGTCGGGAACTGATCAACTTACAGGCAGCATGGTCATGCAATCATGATCCACCTGCCAACCAATTTCAACTGAATTCCAAAACTGGCTTTAAGATACGATCTACCCTGCATGTACAGAGTACTGCATGTTTCAACTAGATGTGCTGTCACAGGCTGCCATTTTAGTAACTAGGGGATCTCTATGCGAATCAAGTATGGAATATTGAGACTTAATTTTTGCTCTCCAATATAAATTTATCATACTAAGAGAGTTGTTATGTTTAATCTGTCCTTCCCAGTGCCTTAAGGGAAAAAAATTGGATCGATATCACATCTTTCATTTCTTTGGAATAGTTCAAAGGGATTACATATAAAATGAATTACTTTTAGAAATATAATCATTGTTGTAATATAGGAAAGTAGAGCAGTCATTTCTGCAAAATAGTGCTATGGGACTGTTAAATTTATTCAAGTAGACACACAAAAACAAATCTGAGAATTTTATGCATTTATTTAAGGTAGTCAGTATATCCACCATCTAAGTCATTGATATAAATTGTAAAAGGTTAATTTACAAATGATGATGAACAGGTTAACGTTTTGGATGTGAGTCTTCTTTATTTTCTGTGTTTGATATTTTCAACAAGAAGATCCTAATGCGCAAATAACAATCTGAATTTAATGGTTTTGCAACTGACTTCTGAGCTAGATATAGGTGGAATGTAACCTGATCTGTAGGGACATTCATGCTACTGCCAAAATAATCTTAATTATCCTTTAGGCAGGTCAGGTGTCTACCTGATTTTACCACGGCCATCATTTCTCACTTGGATTATACTAAACTCTTTTGGAAATTTGAGCAGTACTAATCAGTGATCCTCCTCTACAGTCTTGGAGATGCATCATCCACTAAAATACCTAGGACAAGAAATAAGACAATAAGACATAAGAACAGGAGTAGGCTGTTCAGCCATTCAAGCCTGCTCCACCTTTCAATAGATAAGACCATAAAACATAGGAGCAGATTTAGGAGCCTGCTCTGCCATTTGATCATGGCTGATATATTCTTCAACCCTCTTCTCCTTCCTTGTTCCCTCACTAATCAAGAACCTATTTCCACCTTAAATATATGAAGTGACTCGCGGACCTTCCCAGACTCCAAAAATTCCTGAAAGATCACCACTAATGTCTCTACAATCTCCACAGCTAACTCCTTCAGAATTCTGAGGTGTAGCCCCTCTGGTCCAGGTGATGTATTTGCCTTCAGACATTGCAGCTCCCACAGCAACTTCTCCTCCATTCTGAATAACGGTCACTGGCCCTGAAACCTTAACTCTGATTTCTCTCCAAAGATGTTGTCAGACCTGTTGAGATTTTCTAGCAATTTCTGTTTTTTTTCTGATTTCTAGCATCCACAATACATGTGATTTCTTATCTTCTCCTTTGTGATGGCCACAACATTCATCTCTACCCCCGACTCTCTTGACATGCTGTTGGTGTCATTCATTATGAAAATTGATGCAAAGTTCCTATTCAGTTCTGTTTCCTGGTTCCCCTTTACTATTTCTCCAGTTTGATTTCCCTGTTAATGTCCACTCTTGCCTTGCTCTTACCTTTTAGATATCCAGAAAACTCTTGCAAACTTCTTTTATATTACTGGCTATCTTACTCTCATTTTTCATCTTCTCCACCCAACCCTCACCCACCACGCCACCGCAACACCCCCCCAACGTTTATTGCTTTTTTTTTGTTGTCCTCTGCTCGTTTTTAAAGGCTTCCCAATGTACTGGCTCTCCATTAATCTTCACCCCATTGTATGCTTTTTCTTTAGCTTTTATGCTGTCCATGTATTCCCTTGTCAATCATAGTTGCCTCACCCTCCCTTTAGTATGCTCCTTCCGTGGGAAGAATTTCTGATGTGCCTCCCAAATTACCGTCAGAAACTCCTCTCATGGCTGTTCCTGGCTAGTGAGTGTAGTGGCATCTTCCCTGCTAGGGTCCCCTTCCAATCAATTTTGCCAACTCCTCTATCATATCTTTGGCGTTACCTTTACTCAATTGTAATACTGTTACGTCTGATTCCAGCTTCTCACTCTCAAACTGCAAGGTGAATTCTATTAAGTTATGGTCACTGTCCCCCCAGGGATTCCTTCACCTTAAGATCGCTAATCAAGTCTTCCTTGTCACACATCACCAAACCCTGAACCGACTGTTCGCTAATGGGATCTACCACAAGTTGCTCCACAAAAAATCTTGTCAACTTTCCACAAATTCTATTTCCTGAGATCTGCTACTGACCTGATTTTCCCAGTCCACCTGCAATTTTAAGATCCCATGATTACTATAATAGTGCCTTTCTTACATGCCTTTTCTACCTCCTGATTTATTTTCTGCTCCACATCCTGATTACTGCCAGGAGGCCAAACATAATTCCTATCAGGATCTATTTTCCTTTGCAGCTCTTCAACTCTGCCCACAGATTCTACTCCTTCCAAATCTATATCACTTCTTACTAATAATTTAATGTAATTTCCTGCTAACAAATGAACATCACCTCCTCTGCCCCTCTGCCTGTCCTTTCAATAGGAAGCTAATTCTTGGATATTTAGTTCCCAACCTTGAACCCCTTGTAGCCATGTCTCTGTGATGCCCACAACATCATATCTGTCAATTTCAATCTGCCCTACAAGCTCATTTACCTTGTTTCCTAATGTACACGCATTTAGTTAAAGTGTAACCTTGCTGTTTTTAAATCTAAATCCACAATAGTGAGAAGAGTGGGCTCATTTCGATTAAATGTTTTTACAGATATCTATTTCTTGATTTAACTTCAAAAATATGAAACATAGATACTGAATTAGCCTGGAGCAGTGTTCTTAGAGCAGTGAGATTGTTCTATTTTCTGGGCCTGTAGATTGTTAACATGCAAAGATGGCCTTCAGTAGAGTAGTTATGGATGTTAGGGAAAGTTTCCATTTACTGATGGTTGTGTCTGCAGGAGGTGTGTTCAGTGGGGAATCCTACCGGAGTGCATGGATTGGTTGGAGCAGCAGTTAGAGGCAATGAGGAATTTACAGGAGTTAGGGGGTGTGATGGATGGCAGTTGCAGGGAGGTAGAGAAACCGCAGATACAGTCAGGTAGATGGGTTACCTCCAGGAAAGGTAGGAGAAGAAGGCAGGTTGTGCAAGGGTCTCCTGTGGCTATCCCCATCTCAAACAGGTGTGCTGTTTTGGAAAATATAGGGGATGATGGACTGTCAACAGAATGTAGCACTGATGGCCATGTTTCTGGTACTGAGACTGGCTCTGATGTAACAAGGGGTACGTCAAGCTCCAAGCGGTCGATTATGATAGGGGACTCTCTGGTCAGAAACACAGAACCAGATGTTTCTGCAGCCGACAACGAGGTATCAAAATGGTGTGTTGCCTCCCTGGTGCTAGGATCAAGGATATATCAGAGAGGGTGCAGAATATTCTCAAAGGGGAGAGGGACCAGCAGGATGTCATTGTACATATTGAAACTACTGACATAGGAAGAGATAAGGATGAGATTCTGAAGAGAGAATTTAGGAAGTTAGGCAGGAATTTAAAAAAGTACTTCCTCAAGGCTAGTAATAATTGTTTACTCCCAGTGCCATGAGCGAGAGAGGGCAGAAATAGGATGAAAGAGCAGATGAATGAGTGGCTAAAACATGGACCAGGGGAGAAGGATTCACACGTTTGGATCATTAGAATCTCTACTCAGATAGAAGTGACCCGTATAAGAAGGAGAAATTGCACCTGAATTGGAAGGGGAGATTTGCTAGAGCAGCTCCAGCAGATTTAAACTAAGAGTTTGTTGGATGGGGGTGGGGGCAGGGGGTGATGTTTTCCAAGGGAGATAGTGAAGAAAGAGATCAGTCTGAGGCTGGTTGAGTTGGGAAAGGGAGTAAATCAGACAGTCAGGGCAGGTAGGAAAAAAGCAGAGAATGAGGTAGGACTGGTAAATTTATTTATGCATTTATTTCAATGCAAGAGGCCTAACAGGTAAGGCAGATGAACTCAGGGCATGGTTGGGAAAATGGGACAGGGATATCATAGCAATTACAGAGAAATTTCTCAGGGACGGACAGGACTGGCAGCTTAACGTTCCACAGTATAGATGCCAGGAAAGGATAGAAAAGGGAGAAAGAGAGGAGAAGGAGTAGCATTTTTCTTTAGGGATAATATTACGGCTGTACTTATGGAGGATATTTCTGTGAATACCTCCAAGGACGTTATTTGAGTGGAACTGAGAAATAAGAAAGGGATGATTAACTTATTAGGATTGCACTATAGGCTCCCAATAGTCAGCAGGAAATTGAGAAACAAATTTGTAAGGAGATCTTTGTTATCTGTAAGAATAATAGGGTGGTTAGGGTAGGGGATTTTAACTTTCCAAACATAGACTGGGATTGCCATAGTGTTAAGGGCTTGGATAGAGAGGTTATAATAAGTGTGTACAAGAACATTTTCTGATTCAGTATGTAGATGTACCTACTAGAGATGGTGCAAAACTTGACCTAAACTTGGTAAATAAGGCAGGGCAGGTGACTGAGGTGTCAATGGGGGAGCACTTTGGGGCCAGTGACCATAATTCTATTAGTTTTAAAATAGTGATGGAAAAGAACAGACTGAACCTAAAAGTCAAAGTTCTAAATTGGAGGAAGGCCAATCTTGATGGTATTAGGCAAGAGTTTTCAAAAGTTGATTGGGGGTAGGATGTTCGCAGGCTGGAAAATGGGAAGCTTTCAAAAATGAGATAACAAGAGCCCAGAGACAGTATGTTCCTGTCATGGCGAAGGGCAAGGCTGGTAGGTGTAGGGAATGCTGGATGACTAGAGAAACTAAGGACTAGGTCAAGAAAAAGGAGGAAGCATATATCAGGTATAGACAGTAGGGATGAAGTGAATGCCGAGAAGGGTATAAAGGAAATAGGAGTATACCTAAGAGGAAATCAGGAGGGCAAAAAGGCGACATGAAATAGCTTTGCCAAATACGGTGAAGGAGAATCCATAAGGATTCTACAAATACTTCAAGGACAAAGAGCAACTAGAGAGAAAATAGGGCTTCTTAAACATCAACAAGGCTGCTTATGTATGGAACCACAGGAGATGGGGCGAGATGCTAAATAAGTAATTTGCATCAGTGATTATTGTGAAGAAGGATGTGGAAGATCGAGAACATGAAGAAATAAATAGTGACATCTTAAAAAATGTCCATATTACAGAGGAGGAGGTGTTAGACGTCTTAAAACGCATAAAGGTGGATAAATCCCTGGGACCTGATCAGGTGTACTCTCGATCTCTATGCGAAGCTAGGGAAGTGTTTGCTGGGCCCCTTGCTGAGATATTTGTATCATTGATAACCACTGGTGCAGTGCAGAAAGACTGGATGATTGGCTAACGTTGTGCCACTATTTAAGAAAGGTGGTAAGGAAAAGTCAGGGAACAATAGACCAGCGAGCCTGATATTGATGGTGGGCAAGTAGTTGGAAGGAATCCTGAAGGACAGAATTTACATGCATTTGGAAGGGCAAGGATTGATTATGAGTAGTCAAGTTGGCTCTATGCCTGGGAAATTGTGTCTCACTAAATTGATTGAGTTTTTTGAAGAAGCGATGAAGAAGATTGATGAGGCAGAGCAGTGGACGTGATCTGTACAGACTTCAGCAAAGTGTTCAACAAGGTTCCTCATGATGGACTGGTTAGCAAAGTTAGATCACATGGAATGCAGGAACAGCTAGCTTTTTGGATATAGAACTGGCACGAAGATAGGAGACAGAGGGTGGTGGTGGTGGGTTGCTTTTCTGACTGGAGGCCTGTGACCAGCGGTGCACTACAGGGATCAGTATTGGATCCACTGCTTTGTGTCATTTATACAAATGATTTGGATGTGAATATAAGAGGCGTGGTTAGTAAGTTTGCAGGTGACACCAAAATTGGAGGTGTAGTGGACAGCGAAGAAGGTTACCTCAGACTACAGGATCTTGATCAGATGGACCAATGGGCTGAGTAGTGGCAGATGGAGTTTAATTTGGATAAAGGTGAGGTGCTGCATTTTGGAAAGGCTTCTTGAGATTTCCTGAGGAGTCTTTATCAAAGGACATTTTGGATACATTAAGTTGGAAAATTTCTGAGATGCAATTGAAGGCGAAGAATCTTTGATTGCATCATGAAAATAAAGATGAAAAAGAAAATTATTTCACGATCACTTTTGGAACAGGATATCTTCATAATTTTCAAAAAAGGACATTTTCCATCCAAAAAATGTTCAAAGTGAGGTTGATGAGTGTGAAGCATAGGCCGAGGAGTCTGAAACTTTGCTGTAGATAACAAAAAATTACAGGCGTGTTGGATCTCCTTGAAGAAATAAATGACAATTTTGTGAGAATCCATCTGCACAAAGCTGCGCATCTGTCATTTGAAAAAAAAAAATGAAAAAAAGATTAGACTGTGGAGTTGCAGAGAACAAACATATTGTCAGAAACAAGCCGTCTGCACAATTGCACCCCAAATGCTTTGGTTTCTCCAACTTTGTACCATTTTCTTCTTATAGAACCTGCATGTATTTTCTGTAAGTGTATTTATTTTTGATTGCAGCCCTCACAATCTGAAATCAGCATTTTGTTTTCATGTTTATCCCAGCAGTCTTTAGGGACACGGGGCTTAGTAATTATCCAAATTTATTGAAAAGCATTTCACAAGATCTGATATTTTCTTTTCTACCTATTATGAGAATATGGAAACTACAGTTAGTAGGTTTGCGGTTGACACCAAAATTGGTGGACAGTGAAAAAGGAAATCTAAAGATTACAAAGAAATCTCAATCAATTGGGTCAATGGGCTGAGGAGTGGCAGGTGGAGTTTAATTTTGATAAATGCAAGATATTGCATTTAGGTAAAACAAACAAGGGCAGGACATATGCAATTAAAAGTAAGGCCTTGGATACCGCTGTAGAACAGAAAGACTTAGACGTTCATTAACATAATTCTTTGAAGCTTGCGTCACACATAGACTGGGTGGTTAAGAAGGCATTTAGCATGCTTGCCTTCACTGCTCATTCCTTTGAGTATAGGAGTTGATACATCATGTTGAGATTGTACAGAACGTTGGTGTGACCTCTTCTGGAATACTTTGTCCAGTCTGGTCGCCCTGGAGGAGGAAGGAAATCATTAAGCTAGAGAGGGTTCAGAAAAGATTTACAAGCATGTTGCTGGTGCTGGAGTGTTTGAGTTGTAAGGAGAAGCTGAATAGGCTGGGACTTTTTCCACTGGACTATAGGAGGTTGAGAGGTGACCTTATAGAGGCTTATAAAATCATGAGGAGTATAGATAAGGTGAATGGTAGGTATCTATTTCCCTAGAATGGGCAATATCAAAGTTAGGCGGCACATTCTTAGGGTGACAGGAGAAAATCTTAAAAGAGACATGAGGGGCAATTTTTTACACAGAGCGTGGTTCATTTATGGAATTAACTGCCAGAGGAAGTAGTGGATGTGGATACAGTTGCAATGTTTAAAATACATTTGGATAAGTACATGAATAAGAAATGTTTGGAAGAATATGGACCAAGTGCAGGCAGGTGGGACTAGTTTAGTTTGCGATTATGACTGGCATCGACTGGTTGGACTGAAGGGTCTGTTTCTACTCTGCATGGCTGTATGACTCGATGTGGATAAATGGTAAGTATTATCCACAACACAGAAGGAGGGGAGTAAGTGCAAGGCTGAGGGTGTTGTACTAAAATTCATGCAGTATACAAAATAAGGTGAAATAGCTTGTCGCACAGATTGAAATTGGCGAGTACAATGTTGTCGGTATCACCGAGACATGGCCGCAAGGTGATCAGGCCTGGGAACTAAATATTCAGGGATACATGTCCTATCGAAAGGACAGATGGATGGACAGAGGGACTAGGGTTGCCTTGTGACTAAGAAATAAGGTTAAATCAACAACAAGATAACACAGTGTGGAGCTGGAGGATCACAGCAGGCTAGACAGCATCAGAGGAAAGCTTTCCTTTTCCTCTGATGCTGCCTGGCCTGCTGTGTTCCTCCAGCTTCACACTGTGTTATCTCAGACTCCAGCATCAGCAGTTCTTACTATCTCTGATTCAATCAACAACAAGACGTGATATAGAGTTATACTGCATAGAATCTGTATGAGTAGAATTGTGGAACCAAAAAGGAAAATAGACCCTGTTGGGTATTATGTATTGACCTCCTAGCAGTAATCTGGATGTAGGGCAGAAAGCAAATCAAGAGTTAGAAAAATCATGTAAAAAAGACACTATTACAATAGTAATGGGGAACTTCAATATGTTGGGGGGACTGGAAAAATCAGGTTGGGAGAGGATACCAAGAAAAGGAATTTGTGGAATGTCTACGAAATAGGTTTTTGGAGCAGATTGTGGTAGAGCCAACTGAGGAACAGACAATTCTGGATTTGGTGATGTGTAAGGAGACGGACTTTATTAGGGAGCTTAAAGTGAAAGAACCTATAGGGTGTAATGACAATAAAATAATAGAATTCACCCTGCAGTTTGAGAGGGAGAAGCCAGAATCAGAAGTAATGGTGTTACAGTTGAATAAGGGTAACTACAAAGATATGAGGGAGGATCTGGCCAATCTTGACTGGAAGGAGACCCTAGCAGGAAAGAAGGTAGAGCAACAGTGGCAGGAGTTTCTGGGTGTAATTCAGGATGTACAGCAAAAATTCATCCCGGGAAAGACTATTGGGAAGACAAGACAACTACGGGTAACAAAGGAAGTCAAGGATAGCACAAAAGCAAACAGAAAGCATACAATATTGCGAAGATTAGTGGGAAGTCAAAGGATTGGGTCATGTTTAAAAATCAGCAGAGGGTAACTAAAAAAGCAATAAGGAAGGGGAGAAGATGAAAGAACTGAGGGTATTGTTGCTAAGTTTGCAGATGACACAAAAATAGGTGGAGGGATGGGTAGCATTGAGGAAGCAGGACAGCCATGGAAGGTATTGGACAGGCTAGGAGATTGGGCAAAGAAATGACAGACCCAATACACTGTTGGAAAGTGTGAGGTTATGTACTTTGATATGAAGAATAGAAGTCTAGAATATTTCCTAACTGAGAACAGGCTGTGGAAAACTGAAGTACAAAGGGACTTAGGATTCCTTGTTCAGGATTCTCTTAAAGTTAACATGCAGGTTCAATTGGTAGTTAGGAATGCAATTGCAATGTCAGCATAATATAACGGTGAAAGGTTTATAACAGATCTGAGGAACTTTTTCTCACCCAGAGCATGGTGGGATTCTGGAATGCACTGCCCTGAAGGGAAATTAAGGCAATAAATCTCACAATCTTTGAAAACCACTTGGATAATTATTTGAAATGGACCGAGTGCTGGAAAATGGGATGAGTGTAGGTTTAGAGTAATGTTGTTTTTGCTGGTGCAGACTCAGTAGGCTGAAAGGCTTCTTCTGTATTGTGTGATACTGTTTAAAAGGGTTAGAATACAGGAGCAGAGATTATTGCTGAGGCTGTATGAGGCTCTGGTCAGACTGCATTTAGAATATTGTGAGCAGTTTTTGGGTTCCACAACTAAGGAAGGATGTGCTGGCATTCGAGGGGGTCCTTAGGAGGTTTACAAGAATGATTCCAGGGATGTAGGGCTTGTCATATATTGAGCAGCTGAGGTCTCTGGGTGTATGTTCGATGGAGTTTAGAAGGATGAGGGGTGATCTCATTGAAGCTTACAAATACTGAGAGACGTGGATAGAGAGGATGTGGAGAAGATGTTTCTACTAATAAGAGAAACTGGGACCTGAGTGCACAACCTCAGAGTGAAGAGATGACCCTGAGATGAGGAAGAATTTCTTCAGCTCAAGAATGGTGAATGTGTGAAACTTATTGCTTCAGATGCTGTGCAGACCAAGACATTGAGTGTATTTAATGTAGATGGAGATAGATAGGTAGATTCTTGATTGTTAAGAGAATCAAAGGTTATGGTGAAAAGGCAGGAGAATGGAGTTGAGAAAAATATCAGCCATGGTCGAATGGCAGACCAGACTCGGTGGGCAGAGTGGCCTAATTCTGCTCCTTTATCTTATTATCTTACGGAAAATTTACCCCCAAAATTCTCAAATTGCCTGGGAAAATTACCTCACTGTGATTCCCGCAGTGATAGGCTTACTATGAAACTATTAGCAATCAAGGTGGAAGAGTAATAGCCAACAAAGGAGCAGCGAGGCGAGCTGCAATCAGTAAGGCCAGAGGTATCGTAGAGGTTGGCAGAATGGTAGAAGAGGCTGCTGGGCCAATGAACAAAGTAATGGCCCTGAAAACCAAACAGTGACCCCTCACAAAATCAAATCATAGCCCTCAGGAAATCTCAAAAGGAGCCCTTGAAAAGGAAAATATTTTGAGCCTGGCACTGTCTATTCGATACTTGCATCAACCCGCTCTTCTACGGAAACTTCTAACCCATGAACTGCACTACATAGAAGGACAAGCTCAACAGGTGCTTGCCTCCAAGCCACACATCTGTGGAATTTACCCAGATGACAGTTACTGGCACTTCATAGAATTTTCCACCAGTGCCACATTGCCACATACTCAGTAAGGATTGTTTGAAGGAGTCATTGCCGCTTTCCTCATTTGTCTTTGCCTTGTCTTGGGCCAATGTAGTGATTAGTGGTAGAGACTTTGCAACCTTAGAGTATCTGCAGAAGAGATACTGTTATCAGATAATGAGAAGGTTATTATACAGCAGCGGTAAGTCCAAATGCATTTGCTCAGATGTAATTAATAAAACCAGAGGAAGCTAGTGCAGATAGATCTGCTCCTTACGGAAGCTCGAGTCAAATCCTTGTCTTCACCCACAGACTTTCTTTAACATCAGCTGAATGGGTGGAGCAAACGTAATGAGAACACAACCCTTTCAGAAACATTGCCTTACACAGCATCTCCCACTAACATCTTCCCCATAGTTAACTTCTTCCAATTGCATTTGTAACAATATTACATTTACCATTACCCCATGTCCCCCAGGTCTCTGACTTCACAAATGTTTGTGGTCTGGATGTTTTACAACTCTTCTAGATTGTCATAATGTTGGACTTGAAAGATCAACATGTCTTATCCTTGAGATCTATTGACCTTGATTCTGATCTTGATCATGACTGGTCTGAAAACTGTTGCCATCTGATGTTCCTTATTTGGATAGTCTCAATCAAACTTAAATTCTAAATAAAAACCGAAAGAACTGTGGATACTGTAAATCAGAAACAGAAGCAAAAATTGCTGGAAGAAGATACAAAGGGCAAATTTTTTGCACAGAAGACAATTCACATGTGAAATGAACTTCCTGAGGAAGTGGTGGATGTGGGTACAATTACATCTTTTAAAAGACATTTGGATAAGAACATGAATAGGAGCGGTTTGGAGGGATATGGGCTAGGAGCAGGCAGGTGGGACTAGTTTAATTTGGGATTATGTTTGGCATAAACTGACTAGACCGTGCTGTATGACTCTCCGACCTTACGACACTATCATTTACTCCTTACCCCTCCCCCCACCCTATCTCCTGCATTTAAACCAACATTTTCCTAGCTACCATCAGTTCTCAGGAAGGGTCACTCAACCCAAAACACTAACTCTGATTTCTCTCCACAGATGCTGCCAGACCTGCTGAGCTTTTCCAGCAATTTCTGTTTCTGTTTTATGCATAAATGCTATTGTTCCATGATAAAACATGGTTCCAACAGTGCCATTGTACAGACAATACATGATCAGTGTTACTTCACTGAATTTGGGCAGCTGGACGATTCCTGTTGATGTCTCTTATACATACTAATTACCCCTGATATAAGTGTGGCAACTTCTATGCATGAGAACATCTGTTATAATGAATAATCACTACTTTCAATAAGATTGTAAGAAAAAACAAACATATCTGTAGTCCTGTGAACCAACTGTGGAGTAATTTCTTTGGTAGGATAGAGAGTTAAGTTGTCTGGTTCACTGGAAATGGCTCGAAGGGATTCATTGATAATTTTCTCCCTTCCCCCGCTGACGAGCAATGTTCCCTCTAACCTGCCCCACTAAACACATGCATGCTGTTTTCCATAGAATTATAGATCATAGAATCCTACAGTGTGGAAACAGACCCTTTAGCCCAACAAGTCCACACAAACCCTTGAGGCATCCCACCCAGACCCATCACCCTATAACCCATCTAAGCTACACATCCCTGAACACTACAGAAAATTTAGCATGGCCAATCCACCTAACCTGCACATCTTTGGACTGTGGAAGGAAAGCGGAGCACCTGGAGGAAACCCACACAGACACGGGGCGAATGTGCAAACTCCACACCGACAGTCGCCTGAGGGTGGAATTGAATGCGGGTCCCTGGTGCTGTGAGGCAGCAGTGATAACCACCGAGCCACCGTGCCACCCCTGCCCCTTTCCTTGGTCTGCTAAGAACAGGAGTCTGTGCATTAGTATATCCAGCTTCCAGTATATGCAAGTACATGCAAGTGTGTCACACTGTGAGCTCAACTGACAATCCTAAGTGGTTGTCAGCATAATCTTTTGCACTTACTTGATTGTTTTGTAAATATTGTGGAATCGCATCTAATTTGCACAAAGCATTTTAGGTTTTACAATCTTGGGCTGATTTTATAGAATCTGCTGCCAGTCTTTGGGGTATACAGTCTACATAACTGACATCAAATGGGCACTAAAATTCATATACCATCCTTTTCATTTATGTGAAAGGCAGAACATCTTTCTGGCTTGTCGCCGCAATCACCACTCTTGTTACCATAGCACAGTGGCAACATGCCACAGCTGCCGCTCAAATTTTGAGATACCTCATAAAAACTGAAAGAACTGTGGATGCTGTAAATCAGGAACAAAAACAGAAGTTGCTGGAAAGGCTCAACAGGTCTGGCAGCATCTGTGAAGAAAAAATCAGAGTTAATGTTTCAGACCCAGTGACCCTCCCTCTGTTCTGAGTTCTGAGTTCTGAGGAAGGGTCACCAGACCAGAAACGTTAACTCTGATTTTTTTCTTCACAGATGCTGCCAGACATGCTGAGCTTTTCCAGCAACGTCTGTTTTTGTTGCTTTGAGATACCTTACCCTTTCAGGGCATCTTAGATGGACTAGGAACTTTCCAGAACTGAAATAATTCTGTTAGATCCACTTGTGAACTTGCACAATATACAGTGAGAAATAATCTGATCAGGATAGCCAACATCCCGGAGAATGGGTTTGATGAGCCGCATTTCAGCATCAAACTTGCACAATGAGCAAATAGCTTGTGACCTATTTATGACATGCTGATAAGGTCAATCTTATAGTACCTGGAAATGTAGGAATCCTACATGTATACTGACCAATACCAGTAGTAAGTAGAGAATTACATGGCTGGTTTCTCAAGTAGAATATCAAGGAAAGTGAGTTTATTTGATTGCTCCAATTCAAATGTGAAGCTAGTTGTTTCTGGACTGCTGATTAGTCCTTTTATTATTTGTCTTTCATTTTATATGAAATGCTTCTGCAAAGACAAGTCAAAATTCTGACAGAAAATAAATTGTTACAACTCCCAAATATTCAAAAAACATTAAGTGTCAAACAAATGGAGGGAAAATAATTGATTGAAATGGAATATTCTAACTTGAATAGCATACTCACATAACCGAGTGCTTCTCTAAAAGTGAAAATTGATCTGTTGTGTCCCCTTGGTCTTCTACAGATACAGTGATGAGCTTTTACCTTCAGCAGGGTATTTGTAACCAAAGAGGCAATACTTATGTTAGCTAGTGTAACATAAGACCCAGTGGTGGATAACGTATAAATGAAAGATTTATTTCAGAGGTCCTCAATTTCCAAACGACCTATGAACTATTTGTAATCACGAACGCAATCCCAAACGGGGGTGTACTTTTAAAGAGCTGACATTCAAATAATTGCTATACTTATTAATGGCTTTTTATATTGTCCTGTATTGTGTTCCAACTCGTGTACAAATCAACTTGTGAACAGACTCAAGAATGGAACCCATTTGCAACCCAGGAACTGTCTGTAGACTTTTTTTACAGTACCTGGTATCTACATATATGACAATGACAGACACTGTGTGTCTGTCTGTGCTAGTACTGAGCAATTTGGTTACAAATTGCTGCAAATACCCTATGTGTCTCATGCTGAAATGGACCCTGTAAAGTGGAGACTGAGACTTTTGTACCATCAGGTCACTGCTATGAAACGGTGAAGGTATTATGAGCATCCCTGAGTAGATAGCATACCACTGTGAGTACGTAACAGCAAAAAATATATTCTTTTTGGTTGCCTTGTTAATTTTTTAGTCAGATTCTTAATTTGGTTTTATCCAGAGCATTAAATGCATAGAAAATTGGGTCAGTGAAACATAATAAAAGAATACTAAGAATGAACAATAAACAAAATAAGGGATAACAAGGTGTAGAGCTGAATGAACACAGCAGGCCAAGCAGCATCAGAGAAGCAGGAAAGCTGAAGTTACGGGCAGGAATGGTTGTTGGATGTTCCGGGGTATAGACGTTTCAAAAGAAATAGGGAGGGAGGTAAAAGAGGTGGGGGAGTGGCATTGCTAATCAGGGATGGTGTCACAGCTGCAGAAAAGGAGGTCGTGGAGGAGGGTTTCTCCACTGAGTCAGTATGGGTGGAAGTCAGAAACAGGAAAGGAGAAGTCACTATATCGGGTGTATTCTATAGACCCCTCAAGAGCAACAGAGACACTAAGGAACAGATTGGGAGACACATTTTGGAGAGGTGCAGAAGTAATAGGGTTGTTGTCATGAGTGACTTCAACTTCCCTAATATAGACTGGAACGTCCTAAGTACAAATAGTTTGGATGGAGCAGATTTTGTCAGGTGTGTCCAGGAAGGATTTTTGACTGAATATGTAGATAGGCCGACTAGAGGGGAGGCCATATTGGGTTTGGTGCTTGGAAACGAACCAGGCCAGGTGTCAGATCTCTCGGTGGGAGAACATTTCGGTGATAGTGATCACAACTCCCTGACCTGTACTATAGTCATGGAGAGGGATAGGAACAGACGGTATGGGAAAGTATTTAATTGGGGGAGGGGGAATTACGATGCTATTAGACAAGAACTACGCAGCACCAATTAGGATCAGGTGTTCTCAGAGAAATGCACGACAGACATATGGAGGTTGTTTAGGGAGCAGTTGTTATAGGTACTGGATAAGTTCGTCCCACTGAGACAAGGAAAGGATGGTAAGGTGAAGGAACCTTGGATGATAAGACATGTGGAACACCTACTCAAGAGGAAGAAGGAAGCTTACTTAAGGTTGAGGAAAGAAGAACCAGACAGGGCTCTAGAGGTCTGTGGGGTAGCCAGGAAGGAACTGAAGAATGGGCTTAGAAGAGCTAGAAGGGGGTATGAGCTTGGTGGGTAGGATCAAGGAAAACCCCAAGGTTTCTATTCTTATGTGAGGAACAAGAGAATGGCCAGAGTGAGGGTAGGGCCAATCAGGGAGAGTGGAGGCAACTTATGTGTAGAGTCAGAGGAGGTAGGGGAGGTCCTTAATGGATACTTTGCTTCAGTATTCACCAGTGAGAGGGACCTTGATGTATGTGAGGACAGCATGAAACAGGCAGATATGCTCAAACAGGTTGAAGTTAAGAAGGAGGATGTGCTAGAAATTTTAAAAAACATGAGGATAGATAAGTCCCCTGGGCCAGACGGGATATACCCAAGGTTATTATAGGACACGAGGGAAGAGATTATTGCCTTTTTGGCAATGGTCTTTGCGCCCTCACTGTCCACTGGAGTAGTACCAGAAGATTGGAGGGTGGCAAATGTCATTCCCTTGTTCAAGAAAGGGAATAGGGGTAATCCCGGAAATTACAGAATGGTCAGTCTTACTTCTGTGGTGGGCAAATTTTTGGAGAGGATTCTAAGAGATAGTATTTATGATTATTTGGAAAAGCACAGTTTGATTAGAAAAAGTCAGCATGGCTTTGTGAGGGGCAGGTCATGTCTCACAAGCCTTATTGAATTCTTTGAGGTCGTGACAAAACACACTGATGAAGGTAGAGCAGTGGATGTGGTGTATATGGATTTTAGCATGGCATTTGATAAGGTTCCACGTGGTGAGCTCATTCAGAAAGTAAGAAGGCATGGGATTCAGGCAAATTTGGCTGTCTGGATACAAAACTGGCTGTCCAATAGAAGACAGAGGGTGGTAGTAGAGGGAAAGTACTCAGCCTGGAGCTCAGTGACCGCTGGTGTTCCACAGGGATCTGTTCTGGGACCTCTGCTCTTTGTGATCTTTATAAATGACTTGGATGAGGAAATAGAAGGGTGGGTTAGTAAGTTTGCCGATGACATGAAGGTTGTGGAGTTGTGGGTAGTGTAGAGGTCTGTTGTAGGTTGTAACGGGACACTGACAGAATGCAGAGCTGGGCAAAGAAGTGGCAGATGGAATTCAACCCAGAAAAGTGTGAAGTGATTCATTTTGGAAGGTTGAATTTGAATGCAGAATACAGGGTTAATGACAGGATTCTCGGCAGTGTGGAGGAACTGAGGGATCTTGGAGTCCATGTCTATAGATCCCTCAAAGTTGCTACCTAAGTTGATAGGGTTGTAAAGAAGGTGTATAGTGTGTTGGCTTTCATTGGCAGGGGAATAGAGTTTAAGAGCCGTGAGGTTATGCTGCAGCTCGATAAAACTCTGGTTAGACCACACTTGGAATATTGTGTCCAGTTCTGGTCATCTCCTTATAGGAAAGATATGGAAGCTTTAGAGAGGGTGCAGAGGAGATTTACCAGTATGCTGCCTGGGCTGGAGGGGAGGTCTTATGAGGAAAGGTTGAGGGAGCTAGGGCTTTTTTCATTGGAGCAAAGAAGGATGAGAGGTGACTTGATAGAGGTTTACAAGATGATGAGAGGCATAGATAGAGTGGATAGTCAGAGACATTTTCCCAGGGCGGAAATGACTATTACGAGGGAACATAATTTTAAGGCGACTGGAGGAAGGTATGGGGGAAATGTCAGAGGTAGGTTCTTTACATAGAGAGTGGTGGGTGTGTGGAATGCGCTGCCAGCTGTGGTAGTGGAGTCAGATACTTTAGAGACTTTTAAGTGACTCTTGGATAGGCACATGGAGGACAGTAAAATGTAGGGAATGCAGGATAGATTGATCTTGGTAGGAGAATAGGTCGGCACAACATCATGGGCCGAAGGGCCTGTACTGTGCTGTACTGTTGTATTTTCTATGTTCTATTTCTAAAATGATAAAGTATATGTGGAAAAATCATCAGGAATAATTGAACCCTGAATCATGTTTAAAAATGAATAGAAAAATGTAAAGGGTAGACAAAAGGAAACACCACAAATGTTGCAAATTACTGTCATTTGATACTGTTCTACATTTCCAAAGCTCATTCAATGAAAATCGAGCCTGAGCAGGAACAGTACTTACTTTGAACTGTACTAGCAGGCTCCCTGGCCTGTATGACCCTTTTTCCATTTGTAGATACCGTAATTAGTGTGTGAAAGGAGATGGTATTGTTTCAGCTGTTACTCTATGTTAGAACAGATGTGCCAAGGCAATAGAAGAATCCATAGAGAGACTGTCCAAAACAAGTATGAAAGCAGGTGTAGGTCAAGCTTACAAATTAGTTGTCTTAACAAAATGTCAGCTAATGGTTTTAATAGCCTGCAAATGGATTTTAAAATGCCAGAAAGAGGTAAAATGTTCTGCACACTGCACAAAGGTTGCCTTTAAAATCTGTATGAATCTTTTATGTCTTCCTTCACATCAAATTGGTATGGTTTATATGGGTTGAAATTATTTTGTGTGACATGAGGGAAGTAAGCTGAGGAGAATACGAAGAGTCGGCAAAAGGATTTAGACATGTCAGACGAATGCAGAAGAACCTACTGGATAGCATATAATGTGGAGAAATGTCAATTTATCCTCTTTGGTATAAGAACAGAAGCATTGAACTGAATCTTGCTAGAAATCATCTAAATGTCAATTTTGGTGAGTTGCATGGAAGGTTTCTCTCTGCAAGACCTAGCAAGTATGAAATCAGCTAAGAGTGATTTGATTCTACCATTCTGAACTCAATAATTTCTCTTAAATATGGACAAGAGCTTGTGTATTCATTGGCAGGGATGACCACTACCAATATTATTTTAATTAATTAACGACTACTTACAGGTTAAATGCTGATTGTTCTCTATTGGCTCCTACTAAGTTTGTAGAAGTGTTGTCAACTTTCTTTTGCAATGTAAAATTAATGACATCAACAAGGAGAGTTGTTACACATAATGAATGCCTTGGTTCTGACTCCAATGATTCTGATAACATTATTTACTCCAGTAAATAATGTTATCAGAATCATTGGAGTCAGAACCATAGAATGTCAGGATGATTGAACAGAAATAGCATAAAGGAATATAAGTTGTTCAAACAGGGAGAAGGAGGTGGAAGAAAAGGGCTCCAGTAAGGGGTCATAGCCAGGGGCTTCATAGAGCAAGTCTCTTATCACAGCCTCAGTGTGGAATGATATTTTTGAGGAGGTGCAACAAAATTTCACCGGTCTGATTGATGGAGTTAGGGGCTTGTCTTATGGTGACAAATTGAGTAAACTCAACACATAATTCTGAGTGATTGGAAGAATGAGGTAACATTAAAATACATAGAATCGTCTTAATAGTTTAGTTGCTTCGATCATGTTCCTCTTGGCTAAGGAGTCAGAACTAAGGGTCAGAGACTCAGAATATGGGGACAGTGATTTAGAACTGAGATGGGAAGGCATTTCTTCACTTGAAGAGTTGTGAACCTTGGCAATACTCCAGCCTAACAAGCTGTGGATGCTCAGTCATTTAATGTTCAAGTTAGAGAATATTGTATCAGAGAATATGATGGAAGTATGGAAATTTGTCGCAGAAGTGAGACTTCAGCCGTAATGTTATTGAATGACTCAGCTGGCTTAAGACACCAAATGGTCTACTCATTTTCCTATTTACTACTTTCTATTGCTAACACCTTTGTATGAATCAGTATTTTAATGAGACATGAATGTAAAAGTAAAAGGTGAAGTCACCATAATCCTACCAGACCATAGGGCTGCACACTCATTAGAGAGAGACAACTGGTGGTCATTTAGCCTCGTGCAAGGGGACAGGTTGAGGAGGAGAGTCCTCCATGGTAACCCTGGTGCAGGAATTGAGCACTGGCTGTTGGCGTCTACAATACCAGCTAACTAATCCCCCAATATTGTGTATGCTTCTCACAGATGAATTCTTGCATGGAACTGCCGGGAGAGACGTTAGCCTTCAACAGCAGCCTAAAACAGATGACTGACAATCGACATTTACATCCCATTTTCAGCACCAGTGAATGGATCAGCATCTCCTGGCATTTAGTTAGATATTGGACATGAAAAGCATATTCTAGTTTATAAAAGAAATGAGAAAGGGATCATATTCCTGTTCACTGCTTTGCAATCGAATTACTTCTCACACTATTCAAGCTAGTGACATCAGTGAAATGGAAAACCTGGTCAGGTGTTGGATAAGCAGTGGACCCTTACCACTGAGTTCTGCTTGGTGGGGACAATTACCACTGACTGTGTTAAATCAGCTATTTATAAGGAAAGTTTTCCTAACACTCTGTAATGTTCAGATATAAACAGGAAGCTGTGCAGGTAGAATGACTACAGAAATCAAAATTTGTCATGAAATTGAGGTACAAAGTGATTTTTCGTCAGAATTATTGCATTATTATAAAACATCTAAACATTTCCAAAGTGTTACCACATCCCTGTAGATATATGAAATAGTTCTTTATTCATTAGGTTTTAGTTGTTGCTGTCATTTTTTATAAAGAAACAGCCATTTGGGGCAGCACAATGGCTCGGCGATTAGCACTGCTACCTCACAGCAGCAGTAACCCAGGTTCAATCCCAGCTTTGGGCGACTGTACATGTGGAGTTTGAATATTCTCCCTGTATCTGTACGGGTTTCTGCCAGATGCTCTGGCTGTGTCCAACAGTTCAAAGATATGCAAAGGAGTTGGTTTGGCTATGCTATGTTGCCCAGTAGCGACCCAGGATATGCAATCTAGGTGGATTAATCACGGTAATTGCGGGATTACAGGAATGGGCTGGGTCTGGGTGGGATGAGCTTCAGAGGGTTGGTATGGACTTGATGGGCTGAATAGCCTCTTTCTGCACTGTAGGGATTCTATGTTATCACGGTTTAAATAAATGTTACTGTCAGCTAATGCTCGAAGTTATAGTTGACAATATTCCTATGAATGACATTTGTCCATCAGTTCATAAAATCTCGGCAGTGTGGAAGCAGGCCATTTGACCCCTTGCATTCACACTGACCATCTGAAGAGCATCCCACCCACACCCACTCTATTCCTGTAACCCTGCATTTCCCATGGCTAACCACCTAACCTCCACATCTTTGGACTGTGGGAGGAAACCGGAGCACCCGGAGGAACTCATGCAGACATCAGTGTGCAAACTCCACACAGGTTAATTCGTTAATTCATGAAAATAAATTAAGTTAGTAGAAAACAAGCAGTTCATTAAAATGTTAAGCCTTGATCATTTGTCATTACCAACCATAATTTCCAACCATCAGAATGATTTTTAAAATTCCAGCAGTTTCAACCTTTGTACCTTTAGAGATACAGCAAACATGTGAAATCACTCAAGAAACTTCATCTCCAATTCCACCAAAAAGTTCTATAAATGCATTGGCAGGGCAGATGCTAAAATGTCAATGTCCTCTCAAAGGCCAACATCTCCAGAATCAAGGTATTGGTTACAGTCAATCAGGTCTGATGGCTGAGCCAAGTCATCTGCATGCTGGGCTCAAGACTCCCAAAACAAGTTCTCCACTCTAAGCTCCATCAAGGCTAGAGGTTACCAGAAGGGTGAATGAAACACATAGAAATATATAAAATAGGAGATAGGGTCGGGCATTTGGCCCATTAAGCCTGTTGCACCATTCAATAAAATTGTGGCTGATCCTCTATCTGAGTGCCATATTCACAATTTCTTCCCATACCCTTTGATGCCATTAAAATCTAAAAAAGATCTATCTATTCCTTGAATATGTTCAGTATCCTGGCTTGCACAAACTTCTGTGTTTGAGAATCCAATAGGTACACTACCCTCTGAGAGAATAAATATCCCAATCCTGTTTCTTGAGATTGGGATCACTGGTTCGAAACTCCACAACCAGGTAAAACATTGTCCCTGCGTCTAGAATCCCCACAGTGTGGAAATAGCACCATTCAGCCCATCAAGTCCACCGTGACCCTCCGAAGAGCATGCCAACCAGACCCACCCACCTATCCTATCCCTGTAACCCTACGTTACTGATGGCTAATCCATCTAGGCTGCACAGCTCTGGACGCAAATAAGCAAGTTAGCATGGCTAATCACCTAACACCTGAACCTAAGTAAAGGGAACTACAGTACTACAAGATCCTAATTGGCAAGGGTGGATTGGGAGCTTTACTGAAAGATTTGACAGCAGATAGGCAATGGTTAAGATTTACAGAACATGTGTATAAATTACAACAAGTATTCACTCTTGACTGGTGCAAAAAATAACAGAGAATTGGTAGCTCAACCACGGTTTACAAAATAATTTAGGGATATTATTAGATTCAAAGAGGAAATGTGTAAAATTGCCAAAAAAATAAACACCAATTGCACATCTTTTGACTGTGGGAGGAAACCCACACAGACAGTCACCCAAAGGTGGAATCAAACCACTGTATTGTGCTGTTAGGTAGCAGTGCTAACCACTGAGTCACTGTGCTGCCCCTACTTTAGTCTGTCACATCTAGCCTGTCCAATCCTGTTAGTTTTTTATACGTTTCAATCAGATCCCCACTTATCTTTCTAAACACTAATAAATACAGGCTCAGTTGAACCAATCTTTCCTCATAGGACAGTCCTGCTATCCTTGGCATCGGCCTAATGAATCTCTGCTGCACCCTTTCTTTGGCAAGTAAATCATTTCTTAGGTAGGGAAACAAAAGCTGTACATAATATTCCAGGTGTGGTCTCAGCGAGACCACGTATACCTGCAGTAAGACATCCCGATGTCTGGATTCAAATTCTTTTGCATTGAGAATATTGAATACCTTTCTTTTTATTTGCCTTCCTAATAGCATTCCCCACGTGGGTGGCTTAAAAGCCCTCTGCTTCTTCCTCTCCCATGGGCCCAACCAGTCCTCCTCCACCAACACCCTCATCCACTTAACCAAACTCAGCCTTACCCTTAACAACTTCTCCTTCAACTCCTCCCACTTCCTACAGTGTAAGGGGTGGCCATGGGAACCTGCATGGCCCCAAGCTATGCCTGCCTCTTCATAGGATATGTGGAGCAGTCCCTCTTCCTTTGTTGCACTGGTACTATGCCCCACCTCTTCCTCGGCTACATTGATGACTGCATTGGTGCTGCCTCAAGCTCCAACAGGAAGCTTGAATAGTTCATCAACTTTACTAACACCTTCCACCCCAACCTCAAATTCACCTGGACCATCACTGATACCTCCCACTCATTCCTGGACATCTCTGTGTCCATTGCTGGTGACCGCCTAGAAACGGACACCTATTTCAAACCCACCGACTCGTACAGCTACCTGGACTACAACTCCTCTCACCCACCTTGCTGCAAGAATGCGATTCCCTACGCCCAATTCCTCCGCCCCCACCGCATCTGCTCCCAAGATGGGGCATTCCACTCCCAAACATCCCAGATGTCCTCTTATTTCAAGGACCACAACTTCCCCCTTCAGTGGTCGAAAATGCTCTCAACTGCACCTCTGCCCTCACATCCCCTCCCCCCAACAACAAAGACAGAATCCCCCTTGTCCTCACATATCACCCCGTTAATCTCCATATCTAACGTATCATTCTCCGCCACTTCTACTACTTACAATCCGACCCACAACCAAAAATATATTTTCCTCCCCACCCCTATCTGCCTTTCGTAGGGATCGTTCTCTCCATGACTCCCTCATCCGCTCCCCACTCCCCACTAACCCCACCACCCCCAGCACCTTTCCCTGCAACCACAGGAAGTGCTACATCTGCCCCTACGCCTCCCCCATCACCTCCATTCAAGGTACCAAACAAACCTTCCACATCAGACAGAGGTTCACCTGCATATCCATCAATGCGGTTTTTGGCATCTGTTGCTCCCAACGTGGTCTCCTCTACATTGGTGAGATCAAATGGAGGCTCGGACACTGCTTTGTAGAGCACCTGTGCTCTGTACAAGACAAACGACAACAACTTCTGGTCACGAGCCATTTCAACTACCCCTCCCACTCCCTAAGTGACATGTCCACCCTGGGCCTCCTCCAGTGTCACAATGATGCCACCTGGAAACTGGAGGAGCGGCGCCCCATATTCCGTTGCAGGAGCCTAAAACCTAATGGCCTAAATATGGATTTTGCTAGTTTCAAAATCTCCCCACCCCAGCCTCATCCCATGACCAACCCGCCCTCTCATCCCCGCCCCCTTGACCTGACACATTCTGTCCATTTTCTCTTCCACCTAAGCACTCCTCCTCACTGGCCAATCCCCACTACTCCCTACTTGCCCTCACCTATCACCATCCCACTTACATTCCCCAGCCCCACCCCTCTTCTCTCTATTTATTTCTAAGCTCCCTTTGCCCCCCCACCCCGCTTTTCTGAAGATGGGTCCCAACCTGAAGTGTCAACTTTCCTGCTCCTCTGCAGCTGCCTGGCCTGCTGTGTTCGTCCAGCTCCACACTGTGTTCATTCGGCTCCACACTGTGTTATATCTATAAACTGCCATCTTTAACTCTTAACTCTTAACTGCCTTCTGCACAATTAGGAGTGAGCAATAAGTGCCGCCTAGCCGGCAACACCTTCATCCTATGAATGAATTTTTAAAAATCTAAACAGTTTTGTGTTAATGGCAATATTGGAAATATTGCATTTAGTTTATTTGTCTAGTTCATTTACATATATCATGAATTACTAATATCTAAGCTCTGTCCCTTGGGGTATTTCACTAGTAACTGAAAAAGGACACCTGGAAAAGACCTGTTTATTCCCTTCTGTCAACAGTTCTCAATCCTTACCAAAATATTCACTTTCTGAGCATATTTAAAAATTCAATTCTCCACTAAGACTATAAGACATGTGAACAGAAGTCAGCCATTGTTTACCCTCTATACCATATACTTTAATGTAGCCCACTGGCCTCTTCTATGTGACCACATCCACTGGTTCTCCCTCATTTATTCCACTAATTACATCCTCAAAAAACTCGAGTGTGATTTGTTAAGAATATTTTTCCTTCCATAATTCCATGCTGGCTTTGTCCAGTCCAATTTATGTTCACCAAATGTTCTGCTATCACATCTGTTATAATAGACGCTGACTTTTTTCAGTAGCAATGTTTGGCTAACTGGTTTGTATTTTTATGTTTTTTCTCTCTCCTTCTCTTTTTTAACCATTCCAATATATAGGAAATGCTCTGTTTCTAAAATTTTGGAAGATGACCACCAATGCATCCAATATTTCCTTTAGTACATTGGATTTAGATTACCAGATTCTGGAGATTCCTTCAGTTCTACCTCCTCACTAGACCCTTGGTTTTATTACGTTCTGTGAGGCTTTTTGCGCTGTCTTTTGTGAAGATTAAACCTAAATATGTGTTCAATTCTTTTGCCATATTCTTGTCCCCATAATAATTTCCCCAGCTCCTGACTAATGGGACCTACATTTATTGCTACATTTTTATGCTCCCTGAAATTTTACTCTCATGTTCTATTTTCCCCTCTTAATCAAACCTTTTTGTCTTTTTTTGCTGAATTCTAAAATGCTTCCAATCCTCAGATTTGGTGGGGGTTTTTTCTGGCAATTTTACATGTTTCCTCTTTGGGAATGGTATACTACAATACTTAATTCCTTTTGTAAGCCATGATTGAGCCAACATTTCTCTGTTATTTTTACACCAGACAAGAATGAATAATTAGTGTTACTCATGCACATGTTCTTTAAATATTAACTATTACCTATGCACCATCAAGCCTTTCAGTAAAGTTCCCAGTACACCCTTGCCAATTGGTGTTCATAGCACTGTAATTCTCTTTATTTATATTCAGGATCTTAGCATCAGATTGGGCTACTTCACTCTCCATCTAATGAAGAATTCTATCATATTATGGTTGCTCTTCCCCAAGGGACCCCACACAACAGGATTGTTAATTAATCATCCATCAGTGCAGGGTATCCAACCTGGAATATTCTGATCTCTCGTTGGTTATTCAATGCATTGGTCTAAAAAAATACAGCACATACACAGACCAGAAAATCCTCCTCCACAATATCATTGCTAGTTTGGTTTGTCCAATCTATATGTAAATTAAAGCCATCCATGATTACAGTTGCATTTTTGCATGCATCAACATGACAGAATCACACAGGCAAAAGCCCAATCAGGCAACATTGATATAGAAACACATACGACATAGGATTCCAATGGTTTATCTCTGGTTCTGGAGTTAGTCAATCAACAAGGCATGCTAAGTATGAGCAAGGGAAATGACAGAAGTTGTTGCTATATCACGGACCAAGACTACCAGTTAGAACATTCAAAGAAACTCCATGTAAAGGAGGTCAAAAAAGTAAATGTTTTTAATTTAAACTTGGTAATCTCCACTAACTCACATCAAGTATCAATATATCTTTTATGTGCATTTAATAGGTTCAGGAAAGTCATGTCACGGTCATACAAAACATATGCGATACCCCGGGGATAAAATGCATATGAAAATATTGGGCAACAGCACCTAAATTATAAATGTCACAATGACTTGTGCAGAATTATAGGCTAGAAAATTGATCTATGTAAGAAGCTAGAAGTGATTAAGCCAAAGCAGCTGACATAATACAAAAGTGAAATGAATATGTAAAGGTAACCTTGCCTGCAATCTGCTTGTCACAGGCCCAAGTAGCGCCTATTCTACAGAGTTGATTCCCATGGGTCTACAGTCACTTTAAAGAGGTAGCTGCTGAACTATGAATAACAATGAAAGCAAAAACAAACCTTGCATTTATATCGTTTCTATCATAACATTAGGCAGCCATTTGGCCACAGCAAATTCCCACAAGCAGCATTGTGATAATGAAGAGATAATATATTTTTGTAATGTTCATAGATAATTGGAGATACATACTGACCAGAATAGTGCAGCCAATTTCTCTGCTCTTCTCCAAAATAGTGGTGAAATAATTTGACAGAGGCCAATATCCCATCACCAAGTCACCCTTTATTTACCTGTGGAAAGTGCTAGACACTGATCCAGCTTCCTCAGAGAGAGCTCTCAGAGTGAACAGAATGTCAGACACTCCTGTTATAGAATCATAGAGTTATAGAATCATGCAGCACGGAAACAGACCCTTCGGTCCAACCAGTCCATGCCAAACATAATCCCAAACTAGAGATAAAAGGTACTGCAGATGCTGGAGAATCCGAGATAACAAGCATGGGGCTGGATGAACACTGCAGGTCAAGCAGCATCATAGGAGCAGGAAAACTTGACGTTTCGGGCCTAAACCCTTCATCAGAAATGGGGGAGGGGAAGAGGGTTCTGAAATAAATAGGGAGAGAGGGGGAGGCGGATAGAGGAC
>JAHRHZ010000016.1:40707173-40726641 GCA_024137785.1 Ginglymostoma cirratum | reverse complement strand
TCCCGCCCCCTTGACCTGTCCGTCCTCCCTGGACTGACCTATCTCCTCCCTACCCCCCTACCTACACTCACCTTTACTGGCTCCATCCCCGCCTCTTCGACTTGTCTGCCTCCTCTCCACCTATCCTCTCCTCTATCCATCCTCTATCCGCCTCCCCCTCTCTCCCTATTTATTTCAGAACCCTCTTCCCCTCCCCCATTTCTGATGAAGGGTTTAGGCCCGAAACGTCAAGTTTTCCTGCTCCTATGATGCTGCTTCACCTGCAGTGTTCATCCAGCCCCATGCTTGTTATCTATAATCCCAAACTAAACTAGTCCCATCTCAATCTGTAAAAGGATAACTACAGCATATGATAGGATCTGACTTGCATTGTGTTGAGTATAGAATAGTGTACACAGCTAAAGAAGGTCAAACTTATTCCTGGCATTGATGGATATCTGGCAACAATATCTTGCTTGCTATACTAACATCCTCAGATCCCACTTCAGCCTCCTCTTTCTTTGTTCATTGCAGACCATTTAAATCATGAACAGTGCTGCAGCTGTTAATTGTGACATTATGCAGAATACAGTGCAAGGATAGCATCATTACTTGAAACCTCACAGGTCACTGTCCTCACCTTTTTGCAAGTGACTCCAGGGCCAGTAAGAGTTCTATGATCAAGCTTGCCAACAATGGTGGTTATAGTGGAAGAGCTCAAACTTCAAGGACCAATGCTTGCAAACAGGTCAACTATCCCCTGGGAAAGGGATTTGTGCTCCCTTTAAGTACGTGGCATTAAAAGACTCACGTAAATCATGATGATGCAACTGATGATCTGACACTAGTACCAGGAAGAGAGAAGACACCATTCTTGAACGACCATGTGAAGAGAGAGGTTTTAGATGCTACAGTAGAGAGCTGTATTTGATAATTAGAAACGTAAAGAAATCAGTGTTGCAGGAAATGAGCTCAAGAGCCTTACCTAGAGATAAGGAACAAGTGTCCTCAAGAACAGTGTAAATGCAGACACCACCACAGCCTGGGATACTTAGACTAGTATATCAATCAGCAGGTCGCAATGTTGGCTTAAAGACCACCATGAAGTGCGATGGCAATTAAAATAACTTGACATAGACATAGTGTTTTAGTGCTGGCAGATAACTGTCATGGTTGAACTCCATGACAGCCAAATGAGGAGCGGTCTAGCAAGTATGGTTCTATAGCTGGGTGAGAAAGTCACCACAAAGCTTAGACCTTTTTTTTCTATTTATTTGTGGGATGTGAGGTGTGGGTGTCACTGTCTGGCCAGCATTACTTGCCCATCCCTAGTTGCCCTTGAGAAGGTGGTGATGAGCTGCCTTTTTGAACTGCTGCAGTCCTCCTGCTATGGGTTGACCCACAATGCTATCAGGGAGGAAATTCCAGGATTTCGACCCAGTGACAGTGAAGGAAAGGCGATATATTTCCAAGTCAGGATGGTGAGTGACTTGGAGGGGACTTGAAGGAGGTGGTATTCCCATATATCTGCTGCCCTTGTCCTTCTAGATGGAAGTGGTCGTGGGTTTGGAAGGTGCTGTCTGAGGATCTTTGGTAAATTTCTGCAGTGCATCTTGTAGATAGTACATACTGCTGCTACTGAGCATCGGTGGTGGACGGAGTGGATGCTTGTAGATGTAGCGCCAATCAAGCCGGCTGCTTTGTCCTGAATGGTGTCAAGCTTCTTGAGTGTTGTTGGGGCTGCATTCATCCAGGCAAGTGGGGAGTTTTCCATCACTCTCCTGACTTGTGCCTTGTAGATGGCAGACAGGCTTTGAGGAGTCAGGAGGTGAGTTACTCAACACAGTATTCCTAGCTTCTGGCTGAAATGTGGGTGAAATGTCATTGAAACATCATTTATAATGAGAAATCTGAAAACCTCATTGTTTAGCAGAAGTACGTATATTTGTTTGGATTCTTTCAGAGAGCAGATGCAGTTCTTCAGAATAAAGACAGGAGAGAATTTTGGCAAGAATATCCAAACATATTCAAAGGTTTAGTCAACTGAAGTCGGAGCATCACATTATTCAACAAGAAAATGCTAAGCCCATTTATTTGTAGGTTCTCTGGAAAATAGATGGGGAATGCTATATCTCAGTCATAAGTGTGATTGAAAGTGTGGCTATCAGAACGAACGTAATGGTGCTAAGATCTAGCAACTTTTTTCAAAATAAATGGAAAACTAAGACTGAGTGTGGATCCCACTCATTTAAGACAAGAGCTGAAATAACTCTACAGTGGCTGGTATTCCATCACCAAGTCAGCCTTTATTGACACATGGACGGTCCATGACTTTAGTACTGCTTCATTCAATCAGGTTTCAGAGTGTCAGTATCTCTTCTTTTATCAATCAGCCAGGGCTCCCTGAACGAACCAGATTAACAGCCCAAAACAGGGAGCCTATATTCGATGAGGTCCAGTTGGCTGACCTCATTACAATCACCAAATCCCTCCCACACTGAGTACGAGGGGGCATAGGTTAGTCCTTAATCTTGGAGAGCCTCCTGGGGTATTTTAGCACTGGATCAGATTTCTCCAACTCAGCATGTTATACAGTTGACATGTAACGCACAGGAGCTCTCGTCTTGCATCAGGAGCACATCGTTGAATTTCACACTTTTATTCCAGCTGCAAAAGCATTGAGGCGGCTACATCAGTCATGCTCTTCTCCAATTCTGAGGATTTGAAAACACTTGATGGAGAGGGTAAACCCATAGGTTCAGGCAGCCCTTTCAACTGATCCAAGGGGCAGTGCACATTCTGCTCCCACACCATTTCCGAATTCACAGTTTTCAGATAGTTCACATGCTTGTTCAGGATTGTTACCACTGAAAAAGTTCCACAGAGGCTGGTATCCATCATCAAGTCATCCTTTCTTTACAAGTGAATAGTCCTCGTCTTTCATTCTCACTCATTCAGGGTCAGGTACCAGAGTGTCAGGATCTCTGACACTCCCCATTTTGTCTATCATTCAGGGTTCCCTGATTGGACCAGATTTTGGGCCCCATACCACAGGAAAGATGTGGTGGCCTTGGAGTGGGTCCAGAGGAGGTTCACGAGAATGAACCCAGGAATGAAAGGCTTAACATTTAAGGAACATTTGAGGACTCTGGGTCTACACTCAATGAAGGTTAGAAGGATGAGGGGGGTTCGAATTGAAGCTAACAGAATACTGAATGGCCTGGACAGAATGGATGTTGGGAAGATATTTCCATTGGCAGGACAGACTAGGACCCAAGGACAGAGTCTTAGAGTAAAGGGAAGACCCTTTAGAATGGAGATAAGGAAAAATATCTTCAGCCAGAGAGTGGTGAATCTATGGAATTCATTGCCACAGAAGGCTGTGGAGGCCAGATCATTGAGTATATCTAAGACAGTGATGGATGGGTTGTTGATTGTCAAAGGGTTCAAGGGTTACAGGGAGAAAGAGGGAGAATGGCGTTGAGAAACTTATCAGCCATGATTGAATGGCAGACCAGACTTGGTGGGCCAAATGGCCTAATATCTGCTCCTATGTCTTATGGTCTTATGGTCCTATTAACAGCCCCAGCCAGGGAACTCATATTCATTGGGGTCCCACTGACTGACCTTATTACAACCAATATGAAAGTAAGAAGGAAAATCCATTCCAATTCATCTATCAATGACACTTTGGTTAAATGACAATGAAAAAGTTCTTCACACAACTCGATGCAAACAGTGGGATCTGGTGGATATCTTGGACCAAGAGTCAAGATTGCTGACAATATTCATTACACATTTTGGACACTATTGCTTCATCAATCTACCATTTGTAATCTCCTCTGTTCTAGCAATTTTCCAAAGAGCAATGTCTAGATTCCTGGAAGGGGTTCAGTTCCCACATTGATGATATCTTAGTGCATGGCAAAACAAGAAGGAACACAACTAGACAGCTGGACATGTGTTAAAGGCACTACAGAATACAAGCCTTATACTAAATATGAAATGCCATTTCTTCAGAATGCTACTTACATTTTTAAGACAGATTATCCAGGAACAAGGCATCACACTGTATTCAAGGAAAAGTCAGCAGAGAATTTCTTCCACTGAAATGCATAAATGAGGAACTGATCTTCTTAGGCACGGTGAATCAAACGTGAAAGTTTATCCCCAACTTACACAATCTTACTCGATCCAGTAATGATATAGGAGTCAAGAACATGAAATAACTCCACAGAGGCTAGTATCCAATCACTAAGTCACCCTTTATTTACACGTGCGTAGCACTTGACACTGGTTTGGCTTCCTCAGAGCCAGCTCTGAGAGTAAACCAAACCTCTGACACCCCTGTTTATATAAGTCAACCAGGGCTCCCTGATTAGGCCAGGTCATCAGCCCCATTCAGCAAATTCATAATCTAAGGTCCACCTGGCTGATGGTATTACAATCACTACTGACAGACTGCAGTTTTTTTAAATATTAAAAAGAAGTGACGTTCTACAGATGTTTTGGTACATTACAGTCCATGTTTATCCATTTATAGAAACCCAGAAACGTATAGCCACAGGACTAGCATCAGAGCTTATTCAAGTGCAAATAGATGGTACATGAAAACTGGTCTAGTTGTGTTAAGACCTTTGACTGAGACTATCCAGAGGTACAGAACCAAAGTGAAGGAAGCATTGACAGTTACATTGCACACTGAAAGTTTCACAGACTACCTCATGGGACTGAAATTCCAGGTTGAGTGAGTCCACAAGCCTTTCCTAACATTGGGATTGTAAGAAACCTCAAAAATTCCTCTTCACCTGAAGCATTTAGGCTTACGCTGATGAAATGGAACTATGATATAATTTATATTCCAGGCAAGGCACAAATTGCAGCACAAACACACTTGAGGACCACAGTAGACTGAGCAGGAAAAAACCAATTTTACTCTGCAGAGGTGGAGTATTATTCTATTGCCATAATCAACTTTACCAGTAAATGAGGGAAAACTCAGGCAGATTCGTGCACACAAAAATATGATAAGGAACACACAAACATCAGATGGCTCTTTTTCGCTCTCTTTGTTCATGAGATGTGGGTATTGTTGGCCAGGCCAGTATTCATTGTCCATTCCTAATTGCCCTGAAGAAGGTTGTATTCAGGGTCATTGAATACTACTGTCCTGAACCACTACAGTCCTTGGGGTGTAGGGCTAGCCACAATGCTGTTTGAAAGGACATTCCTGGATTTTGACCCAATGACATTGATGGAATTGTGATATAGTTCCAAGTCAGTGTGGCGTGTAACTTGGAGTGGATCTTGCAGGTGGTAGTGTTCCCATGCATCTGCTATCCTGTCCTGCTTGATGGTAGAGATTATGTGTTTGGAATATGCTGTCAAATAAAACTTGGTGAGTTACTGCAGTGCGTCTTACAGACGGTTCACACTGCTGCCACTGACCAGCAATGGTAAAGGGAGGCAATGTTCAAGGCATTTGATAGGCTTCCAAAGATTGCTTTGTCCTAAATGATCTAAACCTTCTTGATTGTTGTTGAAGGAGCACACATCAGGGCTGTTATGACATAGGGACAAGTCAGACCAAGTCATCATCCCTTTTGCTGTAGTCACAAGATAGTAAAATTAAAACATTGAATGACCCTCAAAATTACCCCAGTGGTTCCTAATCAGACTTTATAGATAACAGATATCAGACATTAAATTTATACTTAATCAAAAATTAACATTTTTTATTAATACTGCAACTTCAGCAGCATGAAACTAAACAACAAGGTAATTTAATTAATGTCAATGATTTAAACCCAATATTCTTTGAACATGGCCCCTCTCACACATAGACGGACAGATAGACAGACACAGCTAAGGGATAAATTAAAAGAAAAAGGAAAGAGATGTAACTGGCCAGTTCACTTAACAGGATACAATGATGTGTAACCTGTGGGATTGCATCTTACTTGATTTCCAAAGATACCGGTCAATGCAAATAGTTTCCAGTAGGCACTGAGGAAATTCACTTCTTTCTTATAACTGGGATTCTAATCTCCCTGAATTTTCAATGAATCTTTAACTGGAGGACAACTAATGAGCAACCAAAACTCTTTCTAGCACCTTTCATAGCCATGGTTGCATTTCTTGGTCAAAAAGACGCAGTTCAAACTGATTTAAACTTTAGTTTAACTTTCTGTTTTTTGCAACATTCTCCTTGTTAGACTGGTCACCACCTGCCTCGCTGTGATGGCCCCTTTTGACATTCAGATATTTGCCAGCTTTTGAGCTAAGTGCATCTCCAGAGCCAAAATGTCTACATTGTTCTTTGAACAATAATCAAACTGCAATTAACTTCTCAAGCCAGATCCCATACATGGAAACTGTTTATGTTTTTCTTTCTTTTATTTAAAAAGCAAGCTGCTGCTCAAAGTCCAAAGATTGCCTTCAATTCACAGCTCACAGTTCCAACTAAAAGTGAGAAAAATAAATGCAAAATAATTAAGGTCTCAATATGACCAATAGAGGTTTATTCACCATACTCATAACTTGTACCTTGTACACAGTGACGAGGCTTTGGGGAATCAGGAGGTGAGTTACTTCCTGCAAAATTTCTATCTTTTGAGTTAGTCTTCTTGCCATAGTATTTATAAGGTTTGTCCAGTTCAGTTTCTGGTCGATCATAACCTCCAGTATGTTGATGGTAAGAAATTAAGTGATGATCATGCTATTGTACATCAGAGAGCAATATTTAGATTCTCTCATAGAATTATAGAATTTTACAGTACAGAAGCAGATCATTCAACCTACCTTGTCTCTACTGGCTTCTGAAAGATCCACGCAGTTCATCTCATAGGATGGAAATTTGTCATTGCTGGCACTTGTGCAGTATGAATGGTACTTGCCATTTGTCAGTGCAAACCTGAAAGTTGTCCATGTCTTGTTACATACGGAAACAGACTGTTTGTATATCTGTGAAGTTGCAAATGGTGCTAATCATTGTGCAACCAATTTCAACAACTGATCTTATGATGAAGGGAAGGTCTACAAATGTGAGCAAAATACAGTCCAACAGACCAAGTGCCAAAAGGCAACATAAACAAAAATAATACTCGATAATAGTAGAAGATTTATTGAAGTATGGCTATAGAACAGTTACGCCAAATTCAATGTGAAGGTAACTCCTGCAGAAACTCCATGGGGACATCCAGGTATCACAAAGTAGAGAGAAACAAGGGAATAATCAGTGTAGAGATTTGCCAGCATCTGCAGTTCCTACTATCTCTAGAATAATCAGTGTGGTAACCATGAAATTCAGAAGACATATAAAATTGCACTTTGTTGCATGCTGACAAGGCCAATGATTTCAATAAAATTTGCAAAAAGGCCATGAGAAAGACTAGCAACAGAACTGTATTTAGTCCTCTTCATACATTGTTCAAGATGGATTGAAATGGCAAGATTTCCTTTCAGCTCAGCAGACTCATTGATCGGAGAACCAAAAAGGATGTTCCTAATTCACAATTTCCCAGAAGAATTAACATCTGAAAAGGGGCTTCAATTTGTGAGCAAGAATTTGAAGACGCTGAGTTTGGAGGCACCGGTCTGGTTACAAGTTCATTCCTACATGTTAGTCAAATGAAGAGGCAGAAAGAGTATCCGAGATAACAAGCATGGGGCTGGATGAACACAGCAGGTCAAGCAGCATCATAGGAGCAGGAAAACTTGACGTTTCGGGCCTAAACCCTTCATCAGAAATGGGGGAGGGGAAGAGGGTTCTGAAATAAATAGGGAGAGAGGGGGAGGTGGATAGAGGATGGATAGAGGAGAGGATAGGTGGAGAGGAGGCAGACAAGTCGAAGAGGCGGGGATGGAGCCAGTAAAGGTGAGTGTAGGTAGGGGGGTAGGGAGGAGATAGGTCAGTCCAGGGAGGACGGACAGGTCAAGGGGGCAGGATGATGTCAGTAGATAGGAGATGGGGGTGTGGCTTGAGGTGAGAGGAAAAACAGGTTAGGGAGGTGGAGATGAGCTGGGCTGGTTTTGGGATGCGGTTGGGGGAGGGGAGATTTTGAAGCTAGTCAAGATTATGAAGTCACTACTGCATAAGACCATAAGACCATAAGACATAGGAGTGGAAGTAAGGCCATTCGGCCCATTGAGTCCACTCCGCCATTTAATCATGGCTGATGGGCGTCTCAACTCCACCTACCCGCACTCTCCCCGTAGCCCTTGATTCCTTGCGAGATCAAAAATTTATCAATCTCTGCCTTGAAGACATTCAACGTCCCGGCCTGCACTGTGCTCCGTGGCAATGAATTCCACAGGCCCACCACTCTCTGGCTGAAGAAATGTCTCCTCATTTCCATTCTAAATTGACCCCCTCTAATTCTAAGGCTGTGCCCACGGGTCCTAGTATCCCCACCTAATGGAAACAACTTCCCAGCATCCACCCTTTCTAAGCCATGCATTATCTTGTAAGTTTCTATTAGATCTCCCCTCAACCTTCTAAACTCTAATGAATACAATCCCAGGATCCTCAGCCGTTCATCGTATGTTAGGCCTACCATACCAGGGATCATCCGTGTGAATCTCTGCTGGACACGCTCCAGTGCCAGTATGTCCTTCCTGAGGTGTGGGGCCCAAAATTGGACACAGTATTCTAAATGGGGCCTAACTAGAGCTTTATAAAGTCTCAGAAGCACATCACTGCTTTTATATTCCAACCCTCTTGTGATAAATGACAACATTCCATTCGCTTTCTTAATCACAGACTCAACCTTTAGAGTTAACCTTTAGAGAATCCTGTACTAGCACTCCCAGAACCCTTTGTACTTCGGCTTTATGAATTTTCTCACCGTTCAGAAAATAGTCCATGCCTGTATTCTTTTTTCCAAGGTGCAAACCTCACATTTGATCACATTGAATTTCAGCGGTCATTTCCTGGACCACTCTCCTAAACTGTCTAAATCATTCTGCAGCCTCCCCACCTCCTCCGTACTACCTGCCTGTCCACCCAACTTCGTATCATCGGCAAACTTTGCCAGAATGCCCCCAGTCCCTTCATCTAGATCATTTATATATAAAGTGAACAGCTGCGGCCCCAACACTGAACCCTGCGGGACACCACTTGTCACCGGTTGCCATTCCGACAAAGAGCCTTTTATCCCAACTCTCTGCCTTCTGTCAGACAGCCAATCCTCAATCCATGCCAGTAACTCACCTCGAACACCATGGGCCCTCACCTTACTCAGCAGCCTCCAGTGAGGCACCTTATCAAAGGCCTTTTGGAAGTCTAGATAGATAACATCCACTGGGTTTCCCTGGTCTAACCTACTTGTTACCTCTTCAAAGAATTCTAACAGGTTTTTCAGACACGACCTCCCCTTACTAAATCCATGCTGACTTGTTCTAATCCGACCCTGCACTTCCAAGAATTTAGAAATCTCATCCTTAACGATAGATTCTCGAATTTTACCAACAACTGAGGTTAGGCTAATCGGCCTATAATTTTCCACCTTTTGCCTTGATCCTTTCTTAAACAAGGGAGTTACAACAGCGATTTTCCAATCTTTTGGGACTTCTCCTGACTCCAGTGACTTTTGAAAGATCACAACCAACGCCTCTGCTATTTCCTCAGCCACCTCCCTCAGAACTCTAGGATGCAGCCCATCGGGGCCAGGAGATTTATCATAATCATAGCTTAAGAATCCAGACTGGAAATTAGCTTGTCTTAGTTACAGAGCAACACAATTTCATAACGGGTGCCCACCGGTAGAATTGTTAATGGGGGAGGAAGTTAAAAATGATAGTTTTAGAATGCAGACTGTAATCAGATATCACCTCTCAAGATAAGAAGTTCATGTAAGTCATGATGTTGTAACTGGTGAAATGGCTTTGATTTCAGTAAGAGAGAACACTACAGTCTACAATAAACAAGTGAAGGGAGAGCTTTTAGACACTGCACTAGCCAACAGTATTTGAATAACGTACTATGTAGAGATATAAATAAAGGAGTATTTCAGTACATGGAAGTTGCAAAGCCTTACTTGGAGATAAGGAGTAGGCAGCCTCCGGTGCAGTACCTGTACAGAGCCCAGGATACTCCAGATTATTCACTTCAATGTGTAGGTAGAAATATATCCTTAAAGCATGAGACAAAGTACACATTAGTAAGGCAATGGGATCCTTCCCATGAATTCCTTTCACTGACCATATTTTTTACTGCACATTAAAATTGAAATTGGTAGGACCTTGTAAACAATGGAAGAAGAAAACACAAGACAGCAACATGTATAGAAATGAGTACAGGACCTTCCCTTAGGCAAATCCCACTATATTAGTAAAAGGTCATTTTGTTACATATCTTCTCCGATATTTATTCAGAAATGTCTGAGTGTGATTTAGGCAACGCTTCAAATTCCAAAACTCTGCACAGTGAGCATCCTGCCTTTGGCAAGGACTTCATTGTCAAAGCCTTGTTGGATGTCATGGCAACTGGGTTTGTCATCCAAATCAGAAGAAGATAGGTGGAACCTGTCCAATGATAACCATCCAGTTTCTAATTTCTATGAAAAAGTCTCGAATCAGGCACTGTCTCAGGATCAAGCATCATGGCAGCATCCAGGAAGCTTGTACCAGCAGAGATTGTGTTGATCTTCTTATTGACCAAGCAATAGACTTTCCATTTCCATAGGATTGTTAGACTGATCTTGGATAGGATAAAGAACTGGTTGCATTCCCATTGGCAGAAAGTTGTTATTAATGCTTATGGTTCCACAATGGGAACCTGACTTTTGGGCAAAGAGCAATGCTGGGCTACTGCTTTTCACAACCTTTATTTATGATTTGAACAAATCCAGTTATGGATTTTCTTCAACTTTATGGATGAAATGAAATTCATTTATAAATGAAATTTTCAAAAAAAAAGGTGATCTTGGAACATAGTATCAGAAAACAATGGCTAAAATCAAATGTAGAAGTGATTGTAAAATGCACCCACATCTGACAGAAATCATTAATATGAATTAATGTTGTGTTATGCAAGTGGTTACATTATTGCCAAGAATCCTGAAAGTAGGACTTTAAACCTCAGAGGCAAAAATTTGACCACTAACAGAACAGGCCCAAACCTAATTCTGTGCTGAGAGGTGTAATTTGGTTGAATTAAAGTCTCACCTATTGTTTGTGTAAAGCCCATTGAATGGATCAGAGGTCTCTGTGTTATAGTAACTTCAAAGGATGGCAATGGACTCGTGGTATTATTGCTGGACTATTAATCCAAAGATTCAGGTAATGGTCCTGGGACTTGGGTTCAAATCCTGCCACAGCAGATGGTGGGAATTGAATTCAATAAATATCTGGAATTAAGAGTCTAATGGTAACCATGAATCCATTGGGAAAAAATCTATCTGGTTCACTAATGTCCTTTAGAGAAGGAAATCTGCCATCTTTAGCTGGCCTGGCCTACATGTGACTCTAGACCCACAGCAATGTGGTTGACTCTCAACTGCCTTCTGGGTAATTAGGGGTAGGCAATAAATCCTGGCGGAACCAATGACACCTTCATCCAATGAATGTATTCTAAAAAAAAATGAAGACTTACAAAATCACAACTAATGTCTTAATACTCTTGCAAAACTTTTGATGAAGCAATCCCACTCCAAAAACTTATTCTAGTCCAAGCAGATTTCCCAAGATCAATGTTATTTAAATATTTTGGTGAAACTTTAACTTGATTTTCACCATCTATCAGATAACGTCCATCAGAGGGGTAATGAAGAGGCAGGGAACTCACTGTCAATTCACTGGGCATCTCAGCATCTTTGTTGAACTAACTGTCTCCACCTAAGCTAACTGAAGGCATCGACTAACAGTTTATTAATGTCAGACCTCACAATAAATTCCACACTTTTACCTACTTTGGAATTTAATATAGCAACATAGTAACAGCTCCTAAAACATATTTCACTGTTCATTCAGATTATGGCCAATCTATACCTTATCTGCATCTACCATTGTTTATTAACCTTTAATACCCTTTCCTTGCAAAATTTTGGTTTTGACCAAACAGCTTTTGGGAAGGAGACCGTTCCAGATTTCCACTGACCTTTGTGCAAAGACATGGTTCCTGACATAACTTCTGAAGGCTTAGCTCTTAGTTTGTTAGTATGCCTCCTTGTCCTTGACTGCCTCACTGCAGGAAATGGTTTCTCTCTATCTCTCTATCAGCACTTTTAATGGTTTTAAATGTCTCACTTAAGACATCCCTTAATCTTCTATACCCAAGGAAGCACATACCTAACGTATGAAACTTGCCCTCACAAGTGAACCTATTAGCATTGGTATTACTCTAGTGAATCCACATCGAATGTTCTCCAAGGTCAATACATTCTTCCTAATGTGCTATGTCCGGAATTCCTTCCTTCCTAAGCTTTAGCCACAATATGCACCAGGAATGGGTAGGATTCCACAGTCCTACCTGACGGTTCAGAAACTGAATATTTGACCCAGACGTGGACATGTGTTGTTGGGTTTCCCGCAGACAGTGGTTTTCAATTTTTTTTATTCACAAGCCACTTAGATGGGAAAAATGATTTTGCGGATCATGGACCATTATCTCGGTCCTACCCCACCCAATTCCATTTGTCCCTGCAAAATCTTATAGTTAATGGGAAGAATAGTGTTAGCATACAGGCTTAACTAATACCAAGTATTTTGTTGCTTCTTCATTAAAAGTAATCATTTATGTGCATTTTTTTATTAGTTATCATAAATAATTAATTCATACCAAAATCAAGAGTATATTATAGACACTAATTCTACCGGTGAACTAGTTTATTTGAAGCATTCTTATAGACACTTCAAAATTATCGCAATTATTGTGGTTGGTTGGCTCGCTGAGCTGGTTCGTTGTTCCACAGGCATTTCATTACCCTGCTGGGTAACATCATCAGTGCAGCCTCCGATGAAGCACTGTTTTGATTTCCCGCCTGGTATTTAAACTCTGGTGTCCATTGAGTTGGATTACCTCACTTCTAGTTTTCCTTTGCAGTGTTTGTTGTTGGCCTTCTTAGTGGAGAACCAGGCCTCCAGAAATTTCCGTGCTTGTCTCTGCTTGGCCTGTCCCAGGATCCTGGCGTTGTCCTAATCGAACTGGTGGTTTTCCTTATCTATGTGGATGGAGATGAGTGAGTATTGGTTGTGTCTTTTTGTTGCCAGTTGGTGTTCGTGTACACCTGTGGCTAATTTCCTTCCTGTCTGTCCAATGTAATGTTTGTCTCAGCTTTTGCAGGCGATATGTATATGACATTGGTTCTGTCCATAGTGGGTAATGAGTCTTTGGTTCGGGTTACCAATTGGTGTAGGGTTGATGTGGGTTTGTGGGCTACTTTGATGCCAGTGGTCGTAGGAGTCTTGTGTCAGTTCAGATATGTTCTTGATATATGGTAGTGTGATGAGTGTGTCAGGGCATGCAGCATCTTCCTGTGGTTGTTCATGTGATAGGCATCTTCTGACCTAATTGTTTGGGTATCAGTTGTTCTTGGATACTCGGTGGAAGTACTCTTCTTTTTGGTGTAGTTCCGGGCTGTTGCAGTGTGCTTGTTTAAATAGTGTTTTCACGCAACTTCATTTGTGGGTGTTAGCGTGGTTGCTGTTGAAATTCAGTATTTAGTCAGTGTGTGTGGCTTTCCTGTGTACCTTTGTCAGGAATTACCCACTGGTCCTGCATTCCACCATGACGTCCAGGCTTCATTGGAGGCTGCACTGATGATGTTACCCAGCAGGGTAATGGAACATCTGCAGAACAACGAACCAGCTTGGCGAGTGAACCAACCACAACACGAGCTACAAATCTATTCAATAACCTTAGAGATCACAATTATTGTCAGAAACGCTACTATTTACCTTACATTCCTATAAATTAAACAAAATCAACAACAGAAACTTTGCTTATAGACTATACTGCTGTTGCTATGCTAATAATGACTCACGGCATGGTCGAGTTGTCATGAGAGTTTGGGGAGAAGGGTTTTTGCCTGTATTCTCAAATGGCCTTGGCTGGGGCATTTATGTCAGTGATCTGTATTTTAGACCTTATTCTGATTGATTTCCAGTCGTTCACAGGTGACACTTTAAGAACCACAGCTGTGGGGCCTTTCATTTCCACTGAAACCCATTTTCCAAATCATAATGAGACACAGCCCTCAAAATACATCAGGGAAATCCACTTCTATTTTGTTGACATGAATATCCAAAACAAGATTTTCTTTCTTTAGGCCTACATCATATGTTGTTAAGTATTTGGATTCCTCACATATACTGACATTACTGATGTGATTATTTATAGCTTTTTTCTAGGACTGTGAATATGAAGCTATTAGCAAGTGAAACAATCAAAAGGCAATTCTCCAGCCTTTAGCTTAAGTTTCTATAGCAATTTATACATTTCATTTTGCTGTGACTTTAAAATCATCTAGTTATATCAAATGCAATTGACTTGTGACCATTGGATGGCCTTCCAGTTTTAAAGATGGGAAAAAGGGCAAATGAAGACACTTTCTGAACGCACACAACATTTTAAATTTAATGAAAATGTGTTTCTATGCATTCAAAGAATTAACATTCATTTTATAGTAACATGCTTCCTGTTTTTAATTTATGAATTCTGCATTTCATTTCACTTTTCTTTCATTGTTAGAAAAGTACTCATCTTTTTAGCAAATGGTATGACACAGCTTTCTGCCCAATATGGAAGTATGGTGAGGTCCCCATTTTCCACCCTCTTATCATGAGGGATTTACACAGGAAAGGAGCAGAAGGTGGGAAATGAATCACCCCGGAGACAACTCTTAAAGACTGAAAGGCTGGAATAGCAATGACATCACTGACATGAGACACGCAGAACTTAAAGCTCACCCAAGGACAGAAAACAATAAAAAAACTTTTATTAACATGTACAGTGAATGAAATAACAAAAGTAACATCCAGCTTGGAAGACATGGAAAATTAAGTGAGTTGTATAACAGATGGCTGATCTGTAGCTCTTTGATTTATGCCCCTGCTAAAGTTGATAGTTACCACACAACAAGTCAGAAAGTCAGCAAATATAGACAAAACCAGGAAATATAGAATACAGAATTTATTGAGCTACCAGGTCAGATACACCAAGATAGATGGACATTTGATGGCATTGGAGGCCTGAAAACTTTCCCAGAGTTCCCAGCTTCCTTCTTAAAATTCTAGATGCTATAACCATGATAAGTAAAGACTTAGCAAAGAATACCCGTTTTCAGTCCCATAACCTAATTAAATTAACTAACTATAAACTATACCCAGATTAGAATATCTGTATCCATTGAAAACATTTTTGAGACATGGAGAAAATCAGAGAAGAGGTGAATAAATTTCCTGTTCCATTGCCATTTTATACTTTTATGATTTCCTGTGTTGCCACATAGGCAGAAGGGAAAACATGCTGTGATCTTCATGATCATCGGGGCAGCTATCTATTCTTTCAGTCTTTGGGGTGCTTTCCTCCTGCCTATGTGGCAACACAGGAAATCAAAAAAGTATAAAATGGCATTTGTGAACTCTGAGAAAGTTTTGGATCCTACAATGTCAAATGTCCATCTATCTTGATGCATCTGACCTGGTAGCTCAATAAATTCTGTATTCTATATTTCCTGGTTTTGTCCATATTTGCTGACTTGCTGACATGTTGTGTGGTAACTATCAACTTTAGCAGGGGTATAAATCAAAGAGCTCCAGATCAGCCATCTGTTATACAACTCACTTAATTTTCCATGTCTTCCAAGCTGGATGTTATTTTTGTTATTTCAGTCACTGTACACTTTAATGCAATTTTCTTTTTTGTTTTCTGTCCTTGGGTGAGCTTTAAGTTCTGCCTGTCTCAGTTCAGTGATATCATTGCTACTCCAAGATCCTATTTGATTCCCTCCTTGAGGGCAAGAGAAACAAAATAGTACAGAATTCTGCCTTGAGAATTTAAAGAAAAAATGAGGAACAGTTAATGAAACTGAAGAAATCAACTTCTCAGCCATTAGATCCTTTCAGTTTGTAGGAGATGTTTAAAGCAGTTAAATGTTTGAAAGACGTTTAAAACAGTTAAATTGAACACATAATAAACAAAAAGAGGAGATACGTGCAAGGTCTAAGATCACACAAAGTGCAAGCAACTAAACAATAATATGCTCTGTCCTATTTCTAAATTCTATATCACATATTAGTCTAAATAGGCGGAGAAGTCAAAGTTTATAGGTGGAATTACAATTACAGGATCTATTTTCTCACTCTATATAGTGTACATAAATTAAGTACAAAATGATACAAGTAATTTATTAATGTTGATTCAGTCTTTGAGCAGCAAGTTGAACAGATGCATGTTGGGACAATAGTTGTGGACTGAAGATGAGGTTATTAATAGCTATGCAATACACTGCCTAGTTAGTTAATGCTCATGCATTGATGTGCAGTTGGCAACAAAAACATGATTTAGAGAATTATTAATTCACTACAACAAAAAATTCCATGTGACCATTCAGGCAGAGACCAAAGAGGTCTAAAAAAGTTGAACTTTTGAAGACACATCTTCACAGTGTGCTGTATTTTGCACAACCTGGCTATACAGAAGGACAAACATATTGATGTGCCAGAATACAGGAAGACAGTTTTGGCAATTGAAGCCTGTGAATATCAACAGCCAAAAATAAAAAGCAGAGGGAAAAATCTTCATAAAACGTTTAAATTAAAAACACTTCCAGATGAGATCCGAAATTTTCACTCAGAAGATATTTTGCCCCAACTATGGCCTGGCCACATATGAACTTTAAAAAATGAGCAAGAAGAAAACTACAAGAATTCTATTTTGCCTGTCAGAGCAGAAAGGAAATTACATTGTGTTGCCAACTTACATATCCTGAATTACCAGCAGTGAGTACGTAATACAAACAAAATAATTTTGAATAAATTGCCTCAATACTTCTGTTTGTGCAATTGCCAGTTAAGCCAGTACATAATTAGTGTTTTATCATGAAATGCAATTGATTTAAAATAATTCTGTTTTAATGTATATATAAATTTCATACACATGCAAATATAAATATGTATATATCTATTCTACAAAAATGGAATATATATATTAAACCAAAATGATTATATTTCCTGTGGCTACTCCTGGAGGCCTTCTCAGTGTGTGCTCAGTTGACAGGGTTTGGAACCCTTCTATATCAGAAGTTCCAATATTGCTGACAGAGAGAGCAGAGAAATCCAATTCCCTCTTGAAAATATGTAAAATGGAGGTAATAAATGAGACAGGGATTCTATTATTGCCTCTTGCCACAGGGGCGATAAAAACCTAAGTTGTTTCAATGGTGTTATAATTATTTCATAATGAAATTATTTCAATGGTTGTTTCTGATATAATACATGTGGATTTGCACACACCCCAAATATCAGAAAATTTTCCTGCTTCTTACGTTATTGTAAACCAAGCTGTATTGGATTCCATTGCTGACTACCTGCCTGATTGAGACCAATCTGAATGACTTCATGAACATCTGATCATCTTTCCTGCAGCAAAGAAAACAAGCTACCACCATGTGAACAATGAGGAGGCAATTTAATACCATCTGCAAATCAAGTAACTAAGATTTAACACATATAATGATTAATTGTCCATACTACAGAAGACAAATATCAAGTCATCAACGTCATCACGGAGCCTGGCATTTTGGATTTTGGATTTAAAGTATGGTGCTGATCATGTTGTCATTTCAGCCATTGCCCAGGACAGATTATCTCACGCTATTACAGGCTTCTCACAACATTATTGAACTATTGCATGACTGACGACTAACCATTAGGCCCAGGCAAGCAGGAAGTTTCTCATGGACCTTTTGGATCCATAGGTTTTGGTGCCATATTTAAAAGCCAGATGGACACCACTGGAGTCACTGCAAAGCCAGAGATGAACAGACAGAAACTCACCCTGTGCTTTAGTGCACATTGTTACAGGTGCTGCTGGATGAAGTAAAACGGAGAAACAAAAGTTGTCTTCCCGGAAAGAGGCACATAGCGGTCCTCCAATTGAACACGTCCGGCCCGGATCAGATTTGGTCAGCATCACTGGCACTCACTTGTAGACTTGTGAGAACGGCAAGAAGAAAATGAATAATTTGCTGCTCTTTTCAAGGATAAGTGGCAACATCTTCTCTCGGCTCACTCACACGCAGCAGCATCACTCAATCTTAATTTTGTCACTACACAGGCATCTCCAAAAGGGCCAGAGCCTGCAAGCTTCAACATATATAATACAAGGTGTGCACTGTGGGACTGACACCCACTTCATGTTCGTCAAATACTAAACTTTCCTGGATGCCGCACTTCCTACTCACAAACTGGGAACTGCTCACTACCTGGCATGAGAACATTTGCTCACCAAATGCTCCTGAACTAATTGTAATTACACTCACTCCCTTAGTTTATCTCATTGCAGAACAAATGGCGTGGGTTGGGGTGCAGGAGTGGTAGAAGGGTGTAGGATATTAATATCCTCACCCTTTGAGGACTGAAAAGTAGTACTCCCAGAAGATTGGCACTGATTCTTTTTGTTGATGTGGAAAACTTGGATTTCCCAGGAATCCAACATGGCAAACTGCTCATTTTGATGTGCACAAAGACTAACACATTGCTCTGCATAAGCTAAATGTGCATCTACATCAAATAATTCTTTATTTTCTCCTCTACAGGTACTATTGGCAGCCAGGACACAGCACAGAGTAAGAGCTGATTTAAAAGGTACTGCAGATGCTGGAGAATCTGAGATAACAAGGTGTGAACACAGCAGGCCAAGCAGCATCAGAGGAGTAGGAAAGCTTGACGTTTCGGGCCTAGACCCTTCATCAGAAATGGGGGAGGGGAAGAGGGTACTGAAATAAATAGGGAGAGAGGGGGAGGCGGATAGAAGATGGATAGAGGAGAGGATAGTTGGAGAGGAGGCAGACAAGTCAAAGAGGCGGGGATGGAGCCAGTAAAGGTGGGTGTAAGTGGGGGGGTAGGGAGGAGATAGGTCAGTCCAGGGAGGACGGACAGGTCAAAGGGGCGGGATGAGGTTAGTAGATAGGAGATGGGGGTGGGGCTTGAGGTGGGAGCAGGGGAAAGGTAATAGGAAGAACAGGTTAGGGAGGCGGGGACGGGCTGGGCTGGTTTTGGGATGCGGTTGGGGGAGGGGAGATTTTGAAGCTTGTGAAATCCACATTGATACCATTGGGCTGCAGGGTTCCCAGGCTGAATATGATTTGCTGTTCCTGCAGCCTTCGTGTGGCATCATTGTGGCATTGCAGGAGGCTTGGGGACCGCTTTGCAGAACACCTGCGCTCAGTTCGCAACAAACAACTGCACCTCCCAGTTGCGAACAATTTCAACTCCCCCTCCCATTCCTCAGACGACATGTCCATCCTGGGCCTCCTGCAATGCCACA
>JAHRHZ010000016.1:40660772-40706773 GCA_024137785.1 Ginglymostoma cirratum | reverse complement strand
ACCTGCGCTCAGTTCGCAACAAACAACTGCACCTCCCAGTTGCGAACAATTTCAACTCCCCCTCCCATTCCTCAGACGACATGTCCATCCTGGGCCTCCTGCAATGCCACAATGATGCCACCCGAAAGCTGCAGGAACAGCAAATCACATTCAGCCTGGGAACCCTGCAGCCCAATGGCATCAATGTGGATTTCACAAGCTTCAAAATCTCCCCTCCCCCAACCGCATCCCAAAACCAGCCCAGCTCATCCCCGCCTCCCTAACCTGTTCTTCCTCTCACCTATCCCCTCCTCCCACCTCAAGCCCCACCCCCATCTCCTATCTACTAACCTCATCCCGCCCCTTTGACCTGTCCGTCCTCCCTGGACTGACCTATCTCCTCCCAACCCCCCCACCTACACTCACCTTTACTGGCTCCATCCCCGCCTCTTTGACTTGTCTGCCTCCTCTCCACCTATCCTCTCCTCTATCCATCTTCTATCCGCCTCCCCCTCTCTCCCTATTTATTTCAGAACCCTCTTCCCCTCCCCCATTTCTGATGAAGGGTCTAGGCCCGAAACGTCAAGCTTTCCTGCTCCTATAATGCTGCTTGGCCTGCTGTGTGCATCCAGCTCCACACCTTGTTATCACAGAGTAAGAGCTTGCAGCCTGAATCCATCAGCACCAGTAGCTCCTCTGAGGGTAAAGCCAGTGAATCTTCAGAGGGTGCACCAAGAAGGCACTCATCTGCATTCTCCACCAGCGCAAAGATAGTACTCTAGCTACATTAGATTTGGGGACACAATCTGGTAAATCTTCACTGACAGATTTCCACAGGTGGAAACCCCTCTGCATTGAATGAAATGGCATGGAAGGAATTTCTGTAAGATGGCTCAAATTGTAGTACATGTATACCCAACCAAGGTTTCAAAAAGTGGAAGAAGAGAAGGCAGTTAGGCCAAACAAGCCCCTCAAATGCCTGCTGCCTAGACTTGTTTATGGGCACCAAGACCAAGCCTAGAGACAGACTCATGTGCAGGCCCATTCCCACACTGAATGCCAAAGATCAGGAGCATTTGGCTGAAGTGCAAGCAAAATTTGAACAGCAGACCCCTTAGAAAGTTGAAAAGGTGCTGCAGTCTACTCCATCCATTGTACCCAGAAGCAAAAAAAAACGGTATTACCAGACCAATAGAAACAGTTAGTTAACCACTATTTAAAATCCGTAGAGACCTGTAAATTCAGTTGTCCATTGTAGATTCCCTCCCAATTCTGGTTAGCAAGTATCGGTAGCATTCTGGATCTCCGTTGTCAGTTGTACACAGCTGTCATTGGTAGTTGTCCAGTAGGCTGGTACCAGCAGATCATACTGTTAGCCAGGCTGCAGGCTTCCATTTTTGAGGTTGCATCATTCACCTTTATGATTTTAATATTATTGCTTCCCTTGCATGATTTTCAGCTTCACGTGATAAGACCGTAAGAGATAGGAGCAGAAATAAGTTTAATCATCCCATCAAGTCTGCTCCACCATTCAATCATGGCTGATAAGTTTCTCAACCCCATTTTCCCCCTTCCCCATAACCCTTGAACCCCTTAACAATCAAGAATCTGTCTATCTCCGTCTTAAATATACTCAATGACCTGGCCACCACAGCCTTCTATGGCAATGAATTCCATAGATTCACCACTCAAGCTGAAGAAGTTTCTCCTTATCCATTCTGAAAAGGTCTTCCTTTTTCTCTAAGGCTGTGGCCTCATGTCCTAGTCTCTCCTACCAATGGAAACATCTTCCCAACATGCACTCTGTCCAGGCCATTCAGTATTCTGTAAGGAATAAAAACAAAGTTGCTGGAAAAGCTCAGCTGGTCTAGCAGCATCTGTGAAGAAAAAAATCATGGTTAACATTTCGGGTCCGGTGACCCTTCCTCAGAACTCAATATCCTGTAAGTTTCAATTAGATCCACCGCCCGCCCACCCACATCCCCCATCCTTCCAAACTCCATTGAGAATAGACGTACATTTGTAACAGGACGTGGGGGATTTTACGTTTTACTGGTGCAAGAGACAAATTCAGGAATGTGAGCTTTATTGTAACACAAGTGAAGCAAAAACACCATTTAAGTAGCTTTCTTTTCAACTTTTATTTTAAAAATACTGAAAATGTGGAAATAAATGTACGGTGAAATTGTGAAAAAACATATATCATTTTAAAATAATTATTAATGAGACATCCAAAAGGCCGAGAATACTGAAAATGTGATAATAAGTTAATGACTGTGATACAATGAGGACAAGTTTTAGCTTTACACATTCAAAGAAAAAGAGCAGGGAAAACCTAAAAATAAATGATCCTTTCAAAAGCAAAAGATATTTAATATTTTCTAAGAGATTCCCCCAACAAAAGAAAAGAATTATGAAAATTACATGTACAATGAGTGAACTAACTGAGAAACAAATAATACACAGCTTTCAGTGTCCAAGATCTGTAGATTCCTATTTAAGTCCTGTATTTTGTCTGAAGTATAGCTGTTCATCTTCTGCAGCTCCTTTGCTTCTCTTCTCCAGTTACCCTCTGGCTATTCAGACGCCGTGCAAAGCATGCTGTGTGGATGCAGAAGAGAAAGAATCAGCTGATAAGCAATAAATGTTAAATGTGATAAGACTTCACAGTGCAAAATCGACAATGAGAAATAGAGTATGTGTAAGACAACAGTTCAGATACTCTCGTAGGATTCAGCTTTACAAACGCACAGACACACAGACACACAGACACATCATGCTCTCCCACACAAATACAGGCCACTCTTCCATGCACACACAATCACATTGCTTGCCCTCAAGCATAAAAATCAACAGCTCTCTGTCACATATACACATACACAAAGGCTCCGTCACAGTCACATAGACTAGTCTCCCTACCATACACACACACATCTCTCACTCCCGCACACACAGAACACTCTCTGTATCACACACAGACTGTGTTATCTCTCTCTCTCTCTCTCACACACACACACACAGACACACACACACACACAGGGAGCAATTGGACTCAGCAGGACTTGACAAATTATTCTTTCACTATTGCTGGGTCAAATTCTGGAAATCTCTTCATAATAGGCCCTGGGACCCTCTCCCAACAGGTCACTTCCTCCCTCCTTCCTCAGGCCCTGAGACCTGACTTCCTCTCCGTCCAGAACCTCCAGAAACCCTCTTTCTCTTCCTTCACCTATATCATGGAAACCAACTTGTTACATTCCATTTTTTCCCCCAGGCCACACCTCAGAACCTTGGAAATCCCTAAACCCTGCTGCCGCAGCTTCAGGATCCCCTCTGTCACCCCTTCAAGCCCCCAGAACCTTCTTCTTCCCACATTAGGCTGTGGGATCCCACACTGTATGAAATGGCATATTGGTAATCTTTGTAAGCCAGCTCAAACCATGCCATGGGAGGTTTCAGGTCCAAGGAAGTAATGTGAAATTCCATCCATATGGGGGTCAATTCAGACAAGAGTTAAGCACACAATGGAACTGCCTTAGCACCATGAGTGATGTTGAGGCCATGCACTACATTTGAGTCAATGGATGGCATTGGTAGAACTTTGGACATGAATAAGGGATGGTGTGAGCTATGTAGACACGCTGCTTAAGTGGGAAGTGGAGGCAATTACTGATCATTGACTAGTCACTGGACTCTTGATTACATGAGTCGCCCTTCAGTTCGGCTCATGTAAGACCATCAAACAGCTCTTATCCACTTTCATGGAAAATAATTGGAATCATATTGAGGTTTGAGCAATGTAGGTTATGGCAAGATTTGTGGCAGAATCTGATGAGAACATTAAAGAGGCCAATTGTGGACAAAAGCACTGAGTTCCAGAAGTAAGGCGAGAGTGACAACCCTTGACGACAAGGCCTCATTCGACTGAGTGTGGCATCAAGGGGCCCTAGTAAAACTGGAATCAATACAAATTAGGGTTAAACTGTACACTGGTTGAAGTCATACCTGGCACATTGATTGATTGATTGATTGATTGTCGTCAGATATACTGAGATACAGTGAAAAGTGTTTTTTTGCGTGCTATATGGGCAAATCGTGTCATACAAAGTGCATCAGGGTAGCAGAGCATTCTGCAGAATATAGTGCTAAAGCGCCAGAGAAGGCGAAAAGAGAGAGATCAGAACTAACATTTGAGATGTCCGTTCAAAAGTCTGATAACAGCGGGGAAGAGGTTGTTCTTGAATCTGCTCGTACATGTAGTCAAACTTTTATATCTTCTGCCCAACCGAAGAGGTTGGAAGACTATATAGCTGGAGTGGGAGGGCTCTTTGATGATGTTGGTTGCTTTCCTGAGGCAACGAGAAGTCTAGATGGAGCCAATGGATGGAAGGCTGATTTGTATGATGGACTGGGCTATGTTCATGACTCTCTATAGTTTCTTGAGGTCTTGGGAAGACCAGTTGCAATACCATGTTGTGATGCATCTGCATAGGATGCATTCTATGGTGCATCTATAAAAATTGGTAAGAATCCTTGTGTGCATGCCGAATTTCCCTAGCCACCTGAGAAAATAAAGACATTGTTGTGCTTTCTTGGCAATCGTGTTGACACGGGTGGACCAGAACAGATTGTTCGTGATCATTACTCACAGAAACTAGACGCTCTCAACCATCTCCACCTCAGCACCATTGATCCAGACAGGGCAAGCCCTCCACTTTCCCTCCTGAAGTCAATGACCAGTTTGTTCACGGTGCTGAAATTGATGGAGAGATTGTTGTCTTTACACCATGCTGTTGTTTGAGATCTGACCTACAAAGTCAGCAAAAATGCAATTGGAGTTGGGGCGGAATTTGGCCACAATGTTGTGAATGTATAAGGACTATGGTCTTGTGGGGCACCAGCGTTGAAGATTATGGTGGAGGAGGTGTTGTCATCTATTCTTACTGATTGCGGTCTATGGGTCAGGAAGTCAAGGATCCGGTTACGGAGTGGGGAACTGAGGCCTAGGTCTCGGAGTTTAGAAATGAGTTTGTTTGGAAATATGATGTTGAAGGAGGAACTCAAATCAACAAGTAGGAGCCTGTTGTAGGCATCGTTGTTGTTCAGATGTTCCAAAGATGAGTATAGGAGAAGGGAGATGGCATCTGCTGTGGCCCTGTTGAACCACCAAACAAATTGCAAAGGATCAAGGCATTTGGTAGGCTGGAGTTGATGTGTGCCCATGCCATTCAGGCCTTAGTTCTGGGTTTATATAAGGAGGTCAGGCTTACAGTTCCAGTGTCACTAATCATGCCTTGTCTGCCACAGGATCCGCAAACCTGAAAGTAGACTTAACAGAACATTGTTAGTAATTCTGATCAACTTAGAATTGAGGTTTAGAAGAGCAGAATGATGTGTAAAAATAACATTTGGTGTACACAAAATGTCGCCATGCACCAGTGACATCTTGCAATCATCTAGGCAGATGGTTTTGATTGTTAGAGGTCAGTCATCTCAACTCCAGAACATCCCTGCAGAAGTTGATTAGAGTAGTATCCTAAGCCCAACCATCTTTCAGCTGCTTCATCAATCACCTTCCTTCCAGGTGATTTCCTTCATGTGAAAAGATTAGATGGGGTGGAATTTTAAAAGTGTATCCAGGAGAGCATTTTGTTTGCATAATATTTCTACCAGAGATGGGGCAGTACTTAACCTAATCCTAGGGAATGAAGCCAGTCAAGTGGTTAAAGTTTCAGTGGGCGAGTATTTTAGGGTTAGTGAACATAACTTTGCAAGTTTCAAAGTCATTATGGAAAGGGATAAGGACAGTGCAGAGTTAAGTATCTATATTGGGGAAAGGGAAATTTCAATATTATAAGATAGGACCTAACAACACAGACGGGAGCAGCTACTTGCAGGTGAGGCTACATTTGGAAAGTTGAGTTTTTTAAAAGAAATCAGAGCCAGCATGTTCTCTAAGAGTGAAGGGCAAGGGCCCCAAGTCCAGAGGACCCTGGATGTCCAGGGATGTTGAGGGTTTGATGATAAAGGAAGCGCATGTCAGCTACAGTGCATTAAAAACAGCAGAGGCCCTTCAAAAGTAAAGGGAGCATAGGGGATTGCTTGAAAAAAAGATATTAGGAGGGTAAACAGGGGTCACAAAATATCTTTGGTGGTTGGGATCAAGGAAAACCCAAGGCTTTTTATAAGAATGTTCAAAGTAAGAGGATTACCAGGGAAAAAGTGGACCCTATTAGAGTCCAAAAGGTTTCCTTCGGGTGCTCCGGTTTCCTCCCACAATTCAAAGATATGCAGGTTCGGTGGATTGGCCATGCTAAATTGCCCAGACTGGCCAGGGATATGCAGGCTAGGTGGATTCACCATGGGAAATGCAGGATTGAGGGAAAAGGTTGGGGATTTGTCTGGGACAGATGCTCTTTGGAGGGTTGATTGGACTTGATGAGCTGAATGGCCTGCTTCCACATGGTAGGAATTCTATGATTCTATGAAAAGGACCACCCGTGCATGGAGCCAGTGGATGTGGGTGATGTCTTAAGTAAATATTTCTCATCTATATTCACAGATGAGAAGGATTGTAGCCAGGAATTTCAGTTGGGATGGTGAAGTTCCAGAAGACATTGGTATTAATAAGGAGGAAGTGTTAGATGTTTTAGTAGGCGTGCAATGCATAAATCCCCAAAGCCTGATGCGATGTATCCCAGACTTCTATGGGAGGCAAAGGAGGAGATTGCTGGGGCCCTAGCAGAGATATTTAAGTGCCAGGTGATTGGACAATAGCTAATGTAGTTCCTTTGTTCGAGGAGAGCACCAGTGGTAGGGAAATTACAGGGAAAAATTCTGAAGGACAGGACTAATGAACATTTGGAAAGGCTGAGATTGATTATGGATAGTCAGCACAGATTTGTTGGAGGGAGATCCTGCCTGACTAATTTATCTGTGTTTTATTGAAAAGGTGTCTAAATATATTGATGACAGTAGAGCAGTTGATATAGTTTACATGGACTTCAATAAGGCTTTGAACAATGTCATACATGGAAGGCTGATCCAGAAGGTAAGAACCAATTGGATCCAAGGCAGGTTTGAAAACTGGACCCAAACTTGATTTGTAAATAGGAGGAAAATGGAAGCCTGTGGCCAGTGGTGCACTACAGGGATCGGTGCTGGGACCCTTGCTGTTTGTTACTTACGTTAATGACTTGGATGTGAAAGTAAGAGTTAGAATTATTTTGAAGATGATATGAAAATTGGTGGTATTGTTGATAATGAGTCAGATGGTGTCAGGCTACTGTCCGATATTGGAAAGCTGGTAAAACTAGGCAAAGGAATGGGAGATGGAATTTAATTTTGAGAAGTGTGAGGTGATGCATTTTGGGAGGTCTAAGAACGAAGGAATCTACAGATGAATAGTTGGTAGCTAGACAGTACTGAGAAACAAAGGGACCCTGGTGTACAAATTGATAGATCCCTGAAGGGGTCAGCACAGGTAGATAAGTTGATGAAAAAGACATTCAGGACGTTTGCCTTCATTAGCCAAGGTGTAGAATAGGAACAAGGAAGTCTCGTTACAAGTTTATAAAAAACATTGTCTAGACCACAGATGGATTAGTGTGTGCAGTTCTGGTCACCACACTGCCAGAAGGACATGTTTTCATTGGAGACAGTGCAGGGGAGATTCACCAGGATGTTGCCTTGGATGTAGTCTCTGTTATGAGGACAGACTGGATAAGCTGGGTTTGTTTTCCTTGGAGCAGAGGTGGCTGAAAGGGGATCTGATTAAGGTATATAAAGTTATGAGAGGCATGGTCAGAGTAGATTGTGAGAATCTTTTCTCCATGGCAGATATGTCTAAGACCAGACGACATAGATGTAAGGTGAAGAGCAAATGGTTTAGAGGAGATTTAAGAAAAACTTTTTTGCTCACGGGATGGTGGAAATATGGAATGGGCTGCCTGAGAGGTTGATGAAGGCAGGTACTCTCACAACTTTTAAGAAGAATCTGGCTGAGCGCTCAAAATGTCAGGGCATAGACTATGGACCAAGTGCACATAAACCGGAGTAGTGCAGTTAGTGTTTGTTGGTCGGTATAGACTTGGTTGGCTGAAGGGCCTGTATCTGTGCTATATGATTCAATAGTTTGTGAGTACTGACATTTTGATATGCTCTTTTGCACAAATATGAAGACAGGCTGCTAGTCAGTAGGGATCTGTCTAGGATGGGGGACATCCTAATGTGGGGCATACTGAGACACCAATTTAACAACTACAGTATTTCTTTACGTATATGCAATACATGCAGAGTGAGCATACTTATGTGTCAAATGTTGGTCACAGATGTATGGCATCATGTTATTCGTGCTTGTAAATCTAATATTGGCATCTCAGTAAAGCAGAGGTTAGCGGCAATAACTTACAAGGAGGTGAATGCTGGCTCAAAGCACCTCATCATTTGTAGAATTTCCAAGGGGCCTATAGGACAAGGGAAACTGTGCTGCATCACTGCATTGTATAAGTACGACGGTGGACAATAATGAATGCAATGAAAGTTTGATTGTTTGATGTGGATAAGGATGGATAAGGCGTCAGAAAACAGCTGATGTTCCCTTTTACATGTATATGTGCTTGTCATCCAGCCAGTACAGCACCTTCACCAAGTTGATATACATATTGTGACCAGGATCGTGGTGAAGCAGATAATAGCACTGCCGAAGGTGTGGTCAGCAGTCTGGGGCAGCTCTCCACGATGGTCTGGAGAGGTTGTGCTGCATCATCCTGGTGTGTTGTGCTCTACACATTTGGAGCAGGCAACAAAATGATGTGACAAACTCTGAGGAGCTGGGGGAACAGGAGAAGGATGAGGATTTAGAACCTTTTAAACATTGTATTCCAAATTATATTTTTTTAATCACTGAATAAACAATGTTTTCCTCATGCTACTTCTACTGTTTTTATATAATTACATTAAATCCCCAGCCTCTGGTTACTAACCCCACTGCCAATCGAAGAAGTTTCCCCTTATTTTTTAAATAATTATTACTTTGTTAACTTGCTAATTTCCTAAATTGATCAAGGGTGGAGGGATGTACTACATCCTTTTCAGTCCCTCTGCTGCACAGATCACAACAAATTTTAAATGTAACCACAGACAATAATGGAGAAAACTAGCAGTTGTGGAAAGAAATACATTTTTTGTCTTAGCCCAGATTGCATTCAGCTTTTTGGACACATTTGGCACCACAAAGAGAGTTTTCTTGACCTTTGTTACCAAAATCACCGCATAATGTACCTACCCTGTCTCATGGCGCGTTCACATTCGACTCCAGTCCCACGTTACCACATGACACCCAAGAACAATGTGCCACTCAGCAGCTACCTGCGCCATCTTTAAAAGACTACTGCACATTCAGAGAAGCATTGTCATTCCGAAGCTGTCCAGCACAGCTCCTGATGTTTTCCCAGACATGGCAATCAGAGGGAAATCATCGCCCACTTTTGTCAGTCGGGATCTGAAGTTGCTGCTGGATGGGTTGATACAGAGGTGGAATCTCCTCTCTCCTCAGGACCAGCATGGTCTGAGGTTGCCACCTGGATAAGAGCAATCTTAGTCAACTAGAGGAATGTCAGCAACATAGGAAGTAAATCAATGACCTTCTCCACTCTGCCAGTGTAAGTGTCTCTATCTACTCTCCAATACCTCACACTCGGTGTATCTTGGCTTTACTCTACCCATCTCCCATCAAGGAACAATCATTGCCGATCAGAGGGTAGAAAGTGAAAAACCAATATTTAAAAATAAGGAAGGACAAAACTGAGAATTACAGATCAGCTAGCCTAACATCAGTGGTGGGGAAAATGTCTATTACAAACGATGTGATAACAGGATACTTTAAAAAAATGCCAATGAGATGTGACGAAGTGAAATGAATTTCACAAAACTACCGGAGTATTACACTTTTGGTAAATTCCCACATATGAAATTATTGTGCAAAATCAAAGCACATGGGTTGGTGGCAATATACTGGCATGAACTGCGAATTGTTTAGCAGACAGGAAACAGGAAGAACTAATAAATAAGTTCATTTTTAGGGTGGAAGGTGGTGACAGGTAGGGCACAACAGGGATCGGTGCTTGGTCACCAGCTATTTTCAATATATATGTATTTACATATTGAATATATGAAGGTGTAAAGAGCTTTCAAAGGCAATTTAGATAAGTTGAATGAGTGGGCAAATACATGGCAGATGCAGTATAATGTGGAAAAGTGTGAAGTTGTTCACTTTGGTAAGAAAAACAGAATGAGACAGTATTATTTAAATGGCGATAGATTGGGTAATGGTGATAGACACACAGACCTGGGTGTCTTCATGCACCACTCACTGAAAGAAAGTATGCAGGTACTGCAAGCAATTAGGAAGACACATGATATAGCAGCTTTTATTGCAAGACAGTCTGAATACAGGAGCAAGGAAGTTTTATTGCAGTTGTATAAAGACTTAGCAAGACCACACGTGGGGTATTGTGTGCAGTTGTAGTCTCCTTATGTCATAACAGTTCTATTAGCTATAGAGGGACGGTGAAGGTTCATTAATCTGTTTCATGGGATGGTAGGCTTGTCAAATTTGGAGAGATTGGGTTGACCAGCCTGTATTCACTGGAATTTAGACCAACTAAGAAGGCTGTCTTTGAAACATATAACATTTCTCCAGTGATGCACAGACTGGATGCAGTGATGTTGTCTCCCCTGGCTAGAAGGTCCAGAACAAGGGATCATGGACTTTGGATATGTGGTAGACCCTTTGAACTGAGATGAGGAGAAATTCCTTCAGTCAGAGGGCAGGTGTATGACAGTGCTTTTGTGAATGGAGTTTGCAAACTACAACCCAGGAGCTGTTCTTCATTAACCCCTGAACTGTTTGAGTTGCCGATTGAAAACCTTGCAACAAGGGTCACCCTACCCCACCCGCCACACAATTGCTATCTGAGTTGAATTTAGCAACCCAACAGTCAAATCCAGCTACCTCTAAGAGCTACAAAAACTAAGTTGCTTGAAAAGCTCAGCAGGTCTGGCGGCATCAGCGAAGGAAAAAACAGAGTTAACGTTACAGGTCCGGTGACCCTTCCTCAGAACTGATGGTGGCTGGGAAAAAACAGGACACCAAGTGCAAGTGAAGTGTTTCTTCACCTGGAAGGTATGTTTGGGCCCTTGGATACTGGGGATGGAGGAGGTAAATGGGCAGGTGTTGCACCTTCCCCGGTTACAGGGGAATGTGCTGTAGGGCTGTGGGGAGGTGTTGGGGGTGAAGGAAGTGTGAACCACGGTATCCCGGAGGGAGCAGCCCCTGCAGAAGGCAGACAGGGAGGGGAGGGGAATGCGCGTCTGGTGGTGGCATCTTGCCGGAGGTGGTGGAAATGGCGTCTGATGATCTTCTGGACATGGATGCTGGTGGGATGGTAGGTGAGGATAAGGGAACCCGATCGCTGTTGTGGGAAGGAAGAGAAGGGGTGAGGGCGGAAGTGTGGGAGGTGGGTTGGACCTGGTTGAGGGCCCTGTCGACAATGGAGCTGGGGAATCCTCGGTTGAGGAAGAAGTTGGACATTTTGGAGGTTCCCTTGTCGAAATTGGCCTCATCTGAACATATGCGACGGAGACGGAGGAACTGAGAGAATGGGATGGAGACTTTACAGGAAGTGGGGTGTGAGGATGTCTTAGAGCTGTCTGTTCCTTGAAAGCTACAATGTTCACCGCATGCTGGCTCCAACAGCATAAATTGTGTACAATGAAAAAGGAGCTCGTCGCATTATTTATCATTCAAAACACTTGAAGGTTTTGAAGACACATAACAAATCTCTCTTGAGCTGTATTTGCTCAAAGAAGAATACTCAGTTTCTTCAGACTCTTCACATAACAGTTCTCCTGCCTTATCCCCAGTTACACTGCTCCACCCCAGTTTTGCAGGGATTGCCCTGTTACTCATAACATCCTATCTTATGCCTCTATCTACAAAGATAAGGATACAAAAAGCCATTTAAGCAGCCTTGTCAACTTGTGCTGCCTCACTTTCCACATCATTACCTTCCTGGACTCGCTTCAAAATTGTATGCTTTAACTTACATTGCCCTGCTTACCAATTTCTTTTACAAAAAAAAATTGTCTACATTAACGTTCAGCTGCAGTTAGCTTTGTCAAACTGAATAGGTTTTTGGAACTTTGCACCAGACCTGTACCACTTAATAGAAGTTTGACACTTCAGGGTAGATTAAGATGGTTGTGTTTTACATTTGGAAGCACCAGTCTTGGATGAGGCATTACACTGAGGTCCCACCTTCGGTTTTTTATTTCAGATGTATGCTAAAGTTTCATGGTCATTTTATAAAGCTAGGGAGGGTATAGGCTGAGTACCATCACAACAGTCCTCTCTCAACCAACTCTAAAACATAGCGACTGGTGTTCATTCCTTTATGCTTAGATTATCAATGCACACATACTAGGCACACTGACTGTTAACACAACAGCCACTTCAAAATGACTTCTATTGGGTGAAATATAAATATTTCTGAGTGACATGGTATTACACTTTATAAATTGGATTTTCTCCCATTTTGTCCTTCTAGGTAAATGTGACACAGAATACTGCTCAAACATGGATCAAACTGAAGCCTACAGATCTCCATTGTCTATTTTTAATGTCAGAAGTCACACAACACCAAGTTATAGTCCAACAGGTTTATTTGAAATCTTGTGATTTCAAATAAACCTGTTGGACTATAACCTGGTCAGGGATATTAAGAACTGCAGATGCTGGAGTTAGAGATAACAGTGTGGAGCTGGAGGAACACAGCAGGCCAGGCAGCATCAGAAGAGCATGGAAAGTTGACATTTCTGAAATTTCTGAAGAAGGGTCCCAACCTGAAACGTTAACTTTCCTGCTCCTGTGATGCTGCCTGGACTATAACCTGGTGTTGTGTGACTTCTGATTTTGTCCACCCCAGTCCATCACCAGCAACTCCACATCATATTTTTTAATGCAGCAACATCTTTCTTCAGGAATGAAAGACCAAGGATCATCATTGTTCTGAATCTTCCTTGTAGTGCAACCTTACTCATTAAAATACCTACAATGTCTGCAACCTCAGATCTGGAATTACTGGTATGGCACGGCATCTGTGATAGGCACAAAGTGCTGCAAAAGTGATCATCCCCTAAACCATAAGCAGGTAATGTCTGCCAATGTTAGATGAGCAATTTTTAAAATGTTTAATTTTTATCGACACAACATAAATACTCAACAGTTTTGAATCATTGATATTGTGTGAAGGGACTTGCTTACTGTTGCTGTTAAGGGTATTCAACAGAGCTTTTATTTGACAATTATTACACCAGCTTTTCATGGTCATCTGCTTCAACCCTCACATATCACTCAGACCAGCAGTGTGAACAAAAGACAATGAGATATTTGCTGCAATTTGAGAGGTGACTTCTAAGAAAACCAGGTAGACAGGGAGAGGGAGTGATTTCAAAGTGATGATGACCAATTTTCAGGGTAAGTTATTACACAGCACTGGATCCAATCACAAACTTCGTGTTCCTCTTCATAAAAATCATTAGAGCATTCAACACAAGGTGAATTGCAACGCTGACCAGCTGCATGCTCAGCAGGAAGCTCGGTAGCACGTATGGCCTATATGATCCTCTGAGACCAATAAAAGAAAAGATCAAAATTTAATGGACAACGACAATAAGTGAACATTTATATTATTTATATATATATATATGCATTTTATAAATTTAATGTTAAGAATAAACTAAAACCAACATAAATTAAATATGAATTAACAGGTAATGTAAACTATAAATTACACATTAAATAGCAGATAGAAGGAAAATAGATCTCACTAAAAATATAAACAGTTCATTTCATGCATATGGAACTAATTTCAGCCACAAAGTCCTTCAAAGCTCTGAACTACCACCAGTAACATTCCAACTTCTTTGATTTCTAGTCGCCAATTCCTATCTGGCAGCAGCTTTACTCAAGTTCCATATCTACAGTTTCCACCAAAAGGTAGACTTTTCCTGATCACTTACAGACCCTGCTCCTGAATCCAACCTTCTCTTCTTACATCACATTTCATTTTCCAAAGACCCTGCTCATGCAGAATTTGTTTTTGTGCTGATCCTGAGTTACATGATGGACTTTCAACAAACCTCATGACCCATTAAGGTCCTCAGATTCAAAGGCCCTGTTCCAGGTTAGAGCATCAGCAGCCTTGAATCAACAGCTGATCTTGTGCTATGATATCATCACCAGGTAATGTGGTCAGTTGCTAAGAAAATGAAGTTGTTCACACGTCTAGGTCTAAGGTAAGTATCCAAGAAAAATAATAGTGGCTTTGGCTCTAATTGTGTTAATTTCTTCTTCTTACGTGTAATCTCAATACCACCATCTATCTTAGCAGTATCACTGCAGTGGAAGAATCTACGTGCTTCTGATGAATCAATCAGAATCAATCAATCAATCAATCAGAATGAACCATCATTCTCTTATTACAAAGAAGTGCTGCACAAGCTCATACTTTTGTGGTCAATGGTCATTCTGTTGTATTGTGCAGCACATAGTACAGATTCCAATCAAATCACAATTTCATAAATTTCTTAATATCACTAAATCTCTTCTGAATTTAGTTTAATATCCTTCTTATTTGGGGCATAGCAGTGACATTCCATATCATATCTTCCCACGCATTGTAGCACATGAAGGAGCAATTTTAGTGAATGAAGTCATTGTATAGCGCACAACAAACACAGCAATTTTTCCATTTACCAATACTCTATCACCCAACGTTAAATTGAACACTTTAAAATGATTTTGTATGTGCTGTTCGATTTGCTTTGGCAAGATACAATGCCTTACAACAAGTCTATATTATTAACATAAGTGAGGTTTTTCTTTTCAAATACCATCTTAATTATTCAAAGGTCCCTAGAAACTACCCTTCCTAAAACTTCTGGAAATACATGATATCAGAGTAATATTGCACTGGCCAGGAATTAGATAGCAAAAGGTTGTGTAAGTTTAAGTGAAGGATAAAACCTACATTGTTATGTATTTTAATAAAATTTCTGAACAAAGTAATAAATTTCTCTGCTGTTGGCTTGTGGGTCAAAATCCATTAACATTGCTGCATTGTGAACATATAGAAACCAATGCTTCACTTATGAAAATGTCTTGCACAATAAAGTTGTAAATATATTTCCTGTTTAAGCAAAATTTAATTTTGCTTTAATTTTTTTTTGGAATAACAAGGCAAAGTGTATTCCCAGTTCTAAAAAAATGATGGACCACATTCTGCTTTTATACAACTCAGTGACTTGCTGGGCCACCTCAGAAGGGAGTTCAGTCACCCACATTAGAGTCGGACTGTAGCCAAATACAAGTCAGAGCAAAATTTCCTTCCTGATAGGTTATTAGTGAACCAAATGGATTTTATCGTGATTTGATGGCTTCATGGTTGCTTGCACAGGTACCAGATTTTCTTATTATTACTTCCAAATTGTTTCTAATTGAATTTTCAAACTGCCACAGTAGGAAATGAACTGATATTTTGTAGATTATTGATCTGCATCTTGGGATTAGTAGTTTAATAATTTCACCACTATACGCCTCATTTTCATTTCTTACAACAATGTTCCAAACAAAAGGACAAGGATATATTGAATTATCTTTATCCACATTCCATAATATCAAACCTGTTCTTTTCTTAACTACCAGACAGAAGTCCTTGCAACCAGCCTTTTCCCAACAATTTGCAGTTGTACAGCACCTTAATGCATAAAACACTCCCAGGTGCTTACAGAAGGACACCTTAATAAAACGTGACACCAAGTCAAAGAAAAAATTACGTGGATGGACAACTAAAAACTTTGCTTTAGAGGTAAAAAAAGTGAAGTCACCATAGTCTGCTCTCTCATTATAAAGAGATGACTGGAGATTGTTTAACCTTACGGTCACCTTGCCTTAGGTTGGGGGAGAAAATGAGAAGGAGAATTCTTCACAGCATCTTCAGCCAGTGCGAGAATTGAACCTACACTGTTGGCATCATTTTGCCTTGCAAACCAGCTACATGATTTAACAGTGTGTTAAAGAAGGATAATGAAGTGTGGAATTGAGGTCCAACACCACTATGATCATATTAAATAGTAGAGAAGGCTTATATGGACATAGGGTCTATTCATGTTCGTATTTCTATTGTTCTTTATAGCCTATGCAGGAACTGGCACAGATGCCAAATAGCAAGTGATATAAAGAGATGCACAAGAAGCCACATTGGAGGAACATAGTTTATGGAGGGTTGTATGATTTCAAGAGATATCAATGATAAAGTGCAGCAAAGTCCTAGATGAATTTGAACACGAGGATAAGAATTGAACAAACAAGGACTAGAGCTGAACGTAGGTCAGTGAACATATAGGCTTGGTTAAGCAGGACGTGTGTAATTTATATGGCAGCTGTATTTAGGCTGAGATCAGGTTTATGAACAGTGAAGAATGGGAGAATGGCTGGACAGCATTGGCATACTGAATGCTGGATGTGACAAATCCATAGATGAGGTTTCTGCAATAATTGGGATGAGGCATGCATGGAGACAAGCAATACCGCAAAAGCAAAAATAGGCCTTTGTGATGGAAAGGTAGTAGATCTGGAACCTTAGCTTGGGATCAAATTAGACACTGAGATTGAAAATTGTCTGTTTCAACTGGAGACAGTGGCTAGAAAATAGGAATGTGATGAGAGAACTGAGTTGATGGCAGTGCTGAAAACAACAATTTGAGTTTCCAAATATTTCATTTCAAAAAAGTGCTGCTGGTCCAGGACTGGATGTTGGACAACAACACTGAGGCAGTGGATGTGTTGGGAGGTGATGTTAAGGTACTAAGAGTAACATGTAATTTGGTCAGATAATTTTTGTTTTCTCATCTGCTTGCTTTAAAAATGACTCGTGACCTTTTGTGTATTCCCAGTCTTTATTGTTTCATTAATTGATTTTACCATTCCAATTTAAATTTATTGAATTAGTCAAAATGAACCAATTTTTATTGTCAATGATAGTCAAATAGAGAAAACCTGAAGGTCAATAATATCAATTAACATGGTTAATTCCAATATATCCTTCCTTAAATAAATTCATTAAACAAGCAGGTGCAAATAGGATGGCTCACTGTTTAAATTGCCAAGTCCTGACAGCAGCACTTAGATTCCACTGATACTGCAACTCAATGCAATCCAGGTGCACATCAAAGGTGTTCAAGTTCCCATCCTCTTCAATTAAGGGAATGAAGATGGGTGTCAAACAGGGTGTTTGTGTGGACTTAACTAAGCTGATCAATAGCTGTGGCAGAATTATCTTTAGATTAAACCTGTTTCAGAATCTGGCTCAGACTTGATCTATTGCCTGTTAATCAGAAATCACAGGTGTACAGTGGCTTAAAATGTAAAGGTCTCTCATCAGTTCTTTGCCTGTATAGATGCAAATGAATTTAGCTAGTTGAATAACATATCAAGTAAAAAGTACTTATATGAACATATTATTATGCAAGAAATGTTTTGCAAAACTGTTAGGTCCTTTTAAATTTCTGGAAATGACATTGTGCCAATTTTTTTTGCTGAGCTCCATCAAGTAAATTACAGATAATCTAACCTTGGAATTTGCCTTGTTGATTTGGGAATTCGAGGATTTTAAGCCAGTGCCAGTGAACAAAGTGCTATAGCTCCAAGTCAGGATGGTGTGAGACTTGGAATGAAACTTGCAGGTGGTGGTATTCCCATGTATCTGCTAAATCTTGTTCTTCCAAGGGTTGTGGTTGTGGTTGTGGTCATGGTCATTGATGGATTTGGAAGGCAGTGTCAAAGGAGACTTCGTGAACTGTGTAATGCATCTTGTAGATAATACGCACTCCTGCCATTATGTGTTAGTGGTAAAGGGAGTGAATTTTGAATGTAGTAGATTGTGTGCCAATCCACAAGCTGCTTTGGTATGGATAGTGACAAGTTGCTTCAGTGTTATTGAAGCTACACTCACTCAGGCATGGGGAGAATATTCAATCTAGCTCCTGACATTCCTTGTAGGTAGTGGACAGGTATTGGGGAGGCAGGAGAAACTTATTGCATAATTTCTAGCCTCTGACCTACATTGTAGCCACAGTGTTTCTATGACTAGTATCGTTCAGTTTATGGTCAATAGTAACCCCTAGGAAATTTATAAGTAGGAGATTCAGTGATGGTATTGCAATTGAATGCCAAGGATCAATGGTTAGATTCTTGCTTGCTAGATATAGTCATCATATCACACTTAGGTGGTACAAACACTATTTGCCTCTAATCAGCCTAAGCCTGGATATTGTCCATATATTGCCGTGTGTGGACATGAAATGATTCAGTAGCTGAGGAGTCACAAATGATGCTGAACATTGTGCAAACATCCCCGCTTCTGACCCTATTATGAAGGAAGATCACTTAACCAACTAAGGATGGTTGGTCTAAGAATACCACCCAATGGCCGAGTGGTATTATCACTAGGCTGTTAATCCAGAGACCTAGATAATGTTCTGAGGACCCAGGTTCAAATCCCACCATGGCAGATGGTGAAATTTGAATTCAATAAATATCTGGAATTAACAGTCTAATGATGACCATGAATCCATTGTCAATTGTTGGAAAATCCCATCTGGTTCACTAACATTCTTTAGGGAAGGAACCTGCCATCCTTGCCTGGTCTGGCCTATATGTAACTCCAGACCCACAGCAATGTGGTTGACTCTGGGCAGTTAGAGATGGGAATAAATGCTGCCTAACCAGTGACACCCTCATCCCGTGAATGAATAAAGGGCGACCCAGAGGAACTTCTGCAGAGATATCATTGCACTGTCTGTCAACAAGCATAACTATCTTCCTTTGTGCTGGGTACCACTCGAAGTAGTGGAATGAGTTTTTCCTGATTCCCACTGTTTCCAGTTTGATAGGGATATTTTATACCACAGTCAGTCAGATGCTGCCTTGATGTCAAGAGCAGTCACCTTCAACTCACCGCTGGAGTTCAACTCTTTTATCCACGTTCAGGCCAACACAGCAATAAGGTGAGGAGCTAAGTGGCCCTCACTGAACACAAACTGAGTGTCAGTGTGCAGGTTATTACTAAAAAAGTGCAGCTTTATAGTGCTGTTGAAGTTGCCTTGCATCACATTGCTGATTATTGATTTTAGATTGAGAGGCAGTAATTCCTTGGTTTGGATTTGTCCTGCTTTTGTGGACGGGCCGTGATTGGGCAACTTTCCACATTACTGGGTAGAAGCCAATTTTGTAGCAATATTACAACTGCTTGGCTAGGGCTGCAGCTAGTTTTGGAACACAAATCCTCAGTACATTTGGCAGAATGTTGTCAGGTCCTACTGCATTTGCAGCATCCAGAGCTTTTGGCCATTTCTTGGTATCACATAGAGTGAATTAAATTAGCTGAAGACTGGTATCTGTAATGCAGGGGTCCTTAAAATGGATAATCCAGTCAGCACTTCTGGCTGAAAATGGATGCAAATACATTAGCCTCGTCCTTTGTATTGATGTTCTGGCTTCACCCAAGATTGAGGACAGGAATATTTGGGAAACCTAAACTTCCATTCAGTTGCTTAATTATCCACCACCATTCACAACTGGATATGGTAGGACTGTAGGACTTAGATCTGATCTGTTGGTTGTGGAATTTCTTAGCACTGTCCACTACATACTGCTTCCACTGTTTAGCACACAAGTAGTCCAGCATTTTAACTTTACCAAGTTGACATCTAATTGTAGAAATGCCTGGTGCTGCTCGTGGCATATCATCCTACAGTTTTCATTGAACTAGGGCTATTCTCCTGATGTAACGGTAATGGTTCAATGAAGATATGTAGTAACCTGGAGGGTTTCTTGCTCATGATTGACCTGATGTAATAAGCTTCATGGGGTTTGGAGTCAATGTTAATGAAACTGAGGATAAGTCTCTTCCTCTGGTTATTCTGTTCTGCTAGTGGGATAGCACATACTGCAAAGATGTTTTTTTTTAATTTTGACTTTTTAAAATTGTGGACTGAAATCATAAAAGAACTTTTAAAACCAGGGAGTGCAAGGATCACTGCATGGTTTAAAAGCATGCAATTGGATATTCATTGCGACCAATCTTTACACAGCTGTAAGTTACAGCAGCAGTTATAGACAAACTCAGATGAAGGATTCTGTATAAGTGGAGGTTTTGACGGCAACAAGTAGTGGAGTGGTCTTTGGACTAGTGACCAGTTATCAATGACAAAGATCTTATTCCTGTCAACAATTATACGATTAGGTCAGTAAACAGCTTGGGTCCATAAACAGATAGATAGAAGCCTTCAGACCACCAACAGCTTAGGACATCACTGCTGTCTTCAGAAATAGCTACTTTAAGGCTGAAGAAAACCAGTGTGTCTTTCATTCAGTATCTGGAGCAGGCTATAACAATTGATAATTCAGAGACATTTAGAAGTGAACCAGCCACCCTGTGCCTCAAGTAAACCAGTGGAAACATCAGAGAAGGAGAACTGAGCAGCAGGATTCTGACCAGGAAAATAATATTAAGAAGCATCTCAACAATCCTTGTGAAAAGAAACCACCAAGCTATTTTCCCAGTTTTTTTTTCTCTCTGTCCATAATCCAAGTTTTTCTTTCTTCTGTTAGTGTCTGAATGTGAGTAAGGGTGAGTTTGTAAGGGAATTAGAGTTTTAATTAATGGGATTATTTGCAGACAGTTCATAATTGTTTACCTTTTGCTAGAGTCTATTTAGTTAACATATAGTCTTTCTTGTTAAGTACAGAAACGTGGTCAATATTCTCTGTCAGCCTGAGCCTAAATGTTAGATAAATTGGGGAAGATTGCATACTTTTTAAAAATGTTTCACTTTTGTGATGACTCTGGGAATACTGGGGCTTTGTTTCCCACACTACCCCAGTGAGGTGTAATAACATTTGGGGGCTCTTGTCTAGGATCTATTCATTTGAAACAGAAGCATTGGGTATAGTATTTGGAAATAAAACAGCTAAAGGAAATCACCAGATTCTGTGCTGCATTTAGGACAAGACATTGGAAACATGAAAAGATTTCCTGCAGGTGGCAGAGTTGTCCCTCGTAGTTTGAAGGGAACTCTCAATGACTAGGTTGATTGATTTGGCAGATAAACCTGAGGTGGCATTGCCTGGTAGACTTAGAAAGGCAGAAATAATTGAGGTACTAGCACGGACATGGGTTAGGAGGAAACATAAGAGAAGCTGGGTACCCTGGTCAGTAAAGTGTCGGAATCAAGTGACATTCAGTTACAACTAAGGCAGCTTGAGTGTAAGGGGAGGATGAAGAAACTAAAGATGGCAAAAAGATTTTTTAAAAAGGGCAGAAAGTGACAAGAAAATAAAGCAGAGAAAGATAACGAAATAGAAATGGAATTTAAAGAATAGAAGTGAGGACCCTAGCATTAGAAGTGCGAGACAGAGATAAAGATATTATAAGCTTAAAATGATACAGTTGAAACAGCGAATGTCAGATACAGGCCCTGGTGGGAAGAATCTGACTCACCATTTGAAGTGTACAAAGGAATTGTTTAAGTTTGCACAGTCCCCACTGAAATTTGAGGAAAGGGATGTGGTGGCATTTTTCACGTCACTTGAGAAAATGACTTGACAATTCGTTTGGATGCAGGAGATCTGGACATTACATATAGGGTAAGTTGGTAAGTAAAGCACAGGAAATTTATGCTTCATTGTCAGAGAGGATTTCTCGGTAAATCTCATTGTGAAGAAAATTGTATTGGCTGAGTACAAGTTAGTGCCTGAGACATACAAGCGATGATTCCAGTGGGAAGCAATCGGGCAAAACCTGCATTGAATTCAAAAGGGTTAAACAAAATAATTTTTACAGGTGAATGTGAGCATTCGAAATTAAAATCACATATGAAGTTCTGGCTGTGGTTTTTATCTTAGAGGAATTTAAAAACTCAGTACCTTTTGCAGTAAGAACACATGCTGAGGACCAAAGGGTTGTAATTGCGAGATAGGCCGCAGCAACATTTGATAATTATGAGCTAATCCTTTGTGTCAAAAGCATTTTCCTTTCGTCAGCCCCATAAATTTGAAATGGATAGGAAATGGGAGAGAGAAAGGAAGGTGAGGAGCCAATTTAAGTAATGGATAGCTGAAAATGCCACAAAGTCTCTGCCTCAGACCTCAAGGGGAAGTGCTCAGGAGTTGAAATGAAAATCAGAAGCTGAGGTGTTTCGATTCAACATGTCCCACTTTGTTATATTCAGAATGGTAGAAGTTGAGAGAGAAACTCATGGGACTTATTGGTGTTTATAGGAATGAGTACAAAAAGGAAACACAAAAGGAAAAGACTATTGATCAGATGGTAACAACTAAGAGGTGGGAGGCAAACAATCTTGTGAGTGCTGAAGAAGGATTTAGGGTAGATGAGAACTATTACATATTTTTGTCTAAAGGAATGATAACCCCTTTTTTCTTCAAATGAAGCACTCAAGCCCATAACTATACAAAGAGATACGGAGCTACACAAACTTTCTTGCTGGATAAGGACTTTTTTTTCTCTCCTGAGAGTTCAATGAAAGACAAATATTGGTAAATGGACAGTATATCTCCATTCCATTTTACAAGGTCTAATTGGAGCGTGGTTGTTGCTGGGAGTATTGGTTTTCGGGATACCTAATAAACTAACTGTCGATGGAATTGATTTACTTCTGGGGAATGATTTGCCAGGACTCAAAGTCATATCTTTGCCTTAATCATGGAAAGTCCAGATGAGGCTAAAAAGATGGAATAATTGCAGAAACAGGTTCCAGGCATTTTCCAATCATGTATAGTGACCGGAGCAATGAATAAATAAAGTCTATCATTAGAGGTCACAGTAATACCTCGTGCACATGTTGGGGCGGCTGAAACTATATTTAAGAATGAGGATAGTTCAGAAGAAGTTTTTGGCATGTCTTCATTAAGTAAAGATCATGCAGCTTATCCAGAGTTAAGTAAGTTAGCATAGGCAGCTTATACTGAAGTGGAGGTTGAAGGAGTTCTAGAGTATTATTACATTAATGATAGAGTTTTGATGACATGGAGACACTTTCACAAACCTGTGAATGAAAAATGGACAATTATTCATCAAATAGTGGTATCTTCTAGATATCGTAAGGAGATATTGCAAGTAGCATATGTAATTCTTATGGTAGGAATATGGAAAATGCAAGCATCAATAAACAGAGGCGTTTACATGACCAAGACGTCATAAAAACATAGTGCAATTCTATAAAACATGTCATGGTAGGAGGAAACTGTCAACATGTAATCAAACCAACATCTTACATTCCCCTACCAGTTTTTGGAGAACCCTTCAGTACAGTGTTAGTAGCTTGTACATGACTATTACCAAAAATGAATGTAGGTCATCAATATGTCCTAACAATTATGAATATGCCAAATTGATTTCCAGAAGCTAGTCCTTTAAGGACAATTAAAACTAGGGTTGAAGTTAACATTTTATTTTTATTTGTTATGGGCTAGTAACTGAGATACAGTCTGATCAAGGTTCTGACCTTAGGTGTAAATTTTTCAAGGAAATAATCAGCAGTTCAGGTATAAAACAGTTGAAGTCAACTGTGTATCTTACACATACACAGGGAACTTTGGAAATCACAGTCTATCAAAACCATAACTAAGACATAATGTCATGAGTATCCAACAGGGTTGAGACACAGGATTAGATTTCTTTGTATTTGCAACCAAAAGATTCCCAAATGAATCAACTGGAGTTAGCCCATTTGTATTGGTTTATGGTCATGAAATTAGAAGTCCACTAAAATTGCTTAGAGAGCAGTTCTTAAATGAAAAGAACAAATTTTCAATGTTGTGGATTACATGTCCATGGTTCTGGACACAGTCACTGATGAAAATGAAAGAATGGGCAAATAAACATCAAGCAACTAGAAAATTTGAAATGGCACGTGAAGTACTGGTATTATTGCCTTTACTAAGGGAATCTCTGAATGCAAAATTCAGTGGTCCACATAATGTAGTTAGGGAGGTTAGTAAAGTGGCTTATCTGATAGCTTATCCTAATCATAGGAAGTCAAATTGGCTATGTCACTAAACATGCTGAAACTGTATTATCATGAGGAAAAGGATGAGGAGAAACAGGTATGCCAAGTGGTAAGGGTAGTGGAAAATGACGGCACCAACATTATTTATTAACGACTTGGATAAAGGCATAAAATGTCATATATCCAATTTTGTTGATGGCACAAGGTTAGCCAGCACTGCAGACAGTGCAGATGATGGCATAAAGTCAGACAGAAATATTGACAAACTAAGTGAATAGGCAAAACTGTGGAAGATGGAGTTCAATATAAGTATGGGGTTATCCGTTTTGAAATGAGAAAGGATAGATCAGTGTATTTTCAAGATGTTATGAAGTTAAATACAGTGGATGTCCAAAGAGGTTTGGAGGGAGGGGGTGCAGTTCAGATGCACAGATCTTTAGGCATGTAGGCAGTGGTCAGGATTGGCCTGACACAACCTGTCCATCTTCTCTCCCACCTATCCGCCACTCCCACCTCACTGACCAATCCTGACCACTGCCTACATGCACTCACCTATCACCATCCCACCTACCCTCCCCAGCCCCACCCCTCCTCTCTCTATTTATTTCTGAGCCCCCCTCCCCTTTCCCATTTCTGAAGAAGGGTCCTGACCCTAAACGACAGATTTCCTGCTCCTCTGATGCTGCCTGTCCTGCTGTGTTCCTCCAGCTCCACACTTTGTTATCTCACACCTAACATGCATCGTCTGACCTAAAATGTGTCATCGCTTCTTTACACTGATAAAACTTTTAGTTCTCTCAGGACAGTGACGTGAAAGGAATTCAGGGATTTACATGTACATATTAATCAATTAAAGCCTTCTAACTGATTAAAGATTTAACAGCATCTTAGATCTGTTCAGTACATTCTCATCAGTGGTGTGGCCCTTTGATCTTTTACTTATAAATACTATGTCTGATACTACCTCTCTCACAAACACTTGAAGAAGGAGTGAGACTCCAAAAGCTTGTGATTTTAAATAAACTTGTTGGACTATAGCCTGGTGTTGTATGATTTCTGATTATCCACCCCAGTCCAACACCGGCACCTCCACATTATACCTATGATGAGAGTAAACAGATGGACAGATAAGCAGTTCTCAAAGCGAACCTCTGACAATTCAACTAAATAAGATAGAAATACCAGGATAGATCTGAGTTCTCACATTTGCAGAAAGTACAATGAGAGGATCTCGTAAGACTATTGAGAAAGTATGAGGTAACCTGTAGAGATACCTGTATGTATTATATTAGCTAAACCTGATGTGGACTTGGGAGAGTCAGATCCAATAAAACAACATTCTTATCAAATCAGCCCAGAAAAACAAGATCAGGTATAAACAGAGATTCAGTACATGTAAGAGAACCATTTTATTGAATATAAAAGCAACAGGGTTAAGGTTAGAGAGTTCACCAATAGTTCCCAAACCTGGTTTTAAAAGATGTGAGCAAGATTCTTGCCAACCAATCATTCACCTATTTCCCTGTGATATCTCCTATTAATTTTCTCCAAATGTGCTTGAGGAGTTACAGAGCCAAACTCCTGCTGGCTTTCTGTCCTCTGTCATGGAATTTTTCAACTCCTGCTCTCCTGAAGGATGACAAAGTTACAGGGGAAAAAAAGGAACAGCTTCTTCCCCTCCTTACTCAACACATTTACTCAGCAAGTTCATTTTTTTCAAATCAACCTGTCCAGGGATGTTGTTACACATTTCCTGAACCAAGGTGGGACTTGAACGTAGGCCTCTTGGTTCAGAGATAGGGACATTACCAAGGTGCCACAAAAGCCTTCGATGCCTAAGTTCACACTCTGTCACAAATTGCACTCCAGTCTTCTTTATTTATACTAGCTGAGACATAAATGAGTGTGCTTTCTTGCAGTAACAGAACAAGATTAAACCAATTACTTAATTAACTAATCTCACTTACTCTCCAGCAGAGAGCTTGCTTAACACTGTCCAAGCCTGGGAAGAAAAAACTTCAAGCTGTAAACTTCAGTTGAATGCCATTTGCAAACAAGCAACACTACTTTTTTTTGCCTAAGAGAAAGAAGTTAACTGTTAAGATTCACTTCTTTGCGTACTAAATCCCTAAAGTTCAAATTGTCTTACAACTGGATTCCAATTCAAATATATATGAAGTTCTGAGAAAAAGATTATTAGCCTGCAATGTTAACTTTGTTTTGCTCCTCACTCTGCTGCTAGATCTGCTGAGTCTTTCCAGAATTTTGTGTTTTTATATTGGATACATCATTTTTCTTCAGCACCATGGCAATCTAATTACTACAAATATCCCATTATAACTTTGTACTCTAATTCCTAGAAGCACTGTTCTGCTCAGAACTGTCATCAACAAGAGAGGAAAAAAACTTGCATTCATATAGCACTTTTCAGATTTCTGGAAGCATTTTAAAGCTAGTGAAGTAATTTTAAAATGTAGTCACTGTTGTAATGTAGGAAACAATTTTCCAAATGGTTCAATGTCTCATGGTATACAACAACTTGCATTTATATGGTACCTTTTAAATTGTAAAACATTCCAAAGGGCTTCACAAAAGCATGGTCAAATAAAATGTAAAAATGAACTAGATAGGGATATACTAAGATGGATTCGAGCTAATTTTTACTCAGAAGTAAGATTTAAGGAAATAATGTGGCAGGTATTACGTAGAACATTTTTACATCAAGTGCTGAAACAAAATTTTTGAAAATTTGGAAGATGTGAAAACATGATGCAGGATACTGTCGTAGACAGCGACAATGAAAAATCAACTTTAAAACAAAGACCAGTTATACAATGGCCTTTAGATATGGCCATGGAGCATGATAGCAATATATTCTCCGAGCCATTTCACTGGGCAATGTGTTATTGGGTACAACTGTTGACTCTGTCCTGTCAGAACTGTGAATTATGCTGGCATATTTTTGACAACTGATTTTATTTCAGTTCCGATGCACAAAACGTTTATACCACGTTCCACTTTAAAAGAATTATTCCTTCCAATGATAGTGTAGTGTGCCAATCACATCTATACATCTTTTAGTAAGTCTTGCATAATACACGAATTGAAAGATACTAATTTAACCCTTCTATGAGCATTAGACTTTGAAGTTAGGCATTTGAGTTTCATTTTAAAGTCATGCCCGTATTACCTCAATAAAAGCAAAAACAGTGGATACTGGAAATCTGGAACAAACATCAAGAATGCTGGAACAAACTCTGTTTCTCCATCCACAGCTGCTGGGTTTCTCTAGCATTCTTTGTGTTGGTTATGTCTGTGTTAGTCACTGCTTCAAATAATAATCTAATTGCTGAAAACAATTCAACTGCTTTACCTTATGAAAATAAATATGTGAAAATGATGATCAGCTTATGTTAAGGCAACAGAAATCTGAATAAACTCCTCCTTCCCTTTTATAATCCAGGGTTTCTGAGGCAATAGCAGACCATATCTGCTGCCTTGCTTGAAATTGACTAATTCATCACAAATCAAAGATACAGCTTGAGAGGTTTTTATCTGTAGCTGTATTCTTCCATGAACAGTCGAACACACAGCAGGGTCTGTCCATCTATTTCAGCTATGTTGATTGAGTTTATTGTATATATCCTGAAAACAATTCATACACTTGCACAGATTTTACTATTCATTTCTTCAACTGAGTCTCATAGAACAAGAATGATTTCTTCTCAGAAACAGATCTTCCACATGTATGATACTTAGTACTCTACCTCTTGAATTCTTCAGAGGATCTATATTTTGTTGCCTTCTATGTCTTATCTATGCGTTGCTTCTTTGAGATATTTTCAACAAATATGCCAGGTTCCACAAATACACTGATGACACCCAACTCTATCTCACTCCCATTCTTACAACATTGTTTTTATTTCTAATTCATTCATGCAACATTGTCATTGCTGGCTGGTCAGCATTTATTGCCTGTTCCTAGTTGCCCTTGAGAAGGTGATGGTGAGCTGACTTCTTGAACTGCTGCAGTCCATGTGCTGTAAGTTGACACACGGTGTCCTTAATAAGGGGTTTTCAGGATTCTGACTCAGCGATAGCGAAGGATCAGTGATTTGTTTCCAAGTCAGAATGATGAGTGGCTTGGAGGGAAACTTGCAGGTGGTGGTGCTCCCATGTATCTGCTGCCCTTGTCCTTCTAAATGGCAGAGTCATGGGTTTAGAAGGTGCTGTTTAAGGAATTTTTGTGAATTTCTGCAGTACATCTTGGAGATAGAATATATCGCTGCTACTGAGCAGTGGTGGTGGAGGGAGGGGATGCTTGTTGCTGTGGTGCCAAACAGGTAGCGTATTAAGCCTGTGCAGGTGATGGCCTGGTGGTAGTATCATTAGGCTATTAATCTAGAAACTCAGCTGATGTTTTTGGGACCTGAGACCTGTTCGAATCCTGCCGTGGAAGAGGGTGGAATTTGAATTCAATTTTTAAAAACCTGAAATTAAAAATCTACTGATAACCATGAAACTATTGCTAATTGTTGGAAAAAAAACTCATTGGGTTCACTCATGTCCTTCTGGGAAGGAAATCTACCCTCCTCATCTGGTCTGGGCGACATACGACTCCACACCCACACAATGTTGTTGACTCTCAACTGCCCTCTGAAATGGCCTAGCAAGCCATTCATTTCAAGGACAGCTAGGGATGGGCAATAAATGATGGCCAGCCAGTGATGCCCATATCCCACAGCGAAGAAAAAAGAACCAGGCTGCTTTCCCCTGGATGGCATCAAACACCTAGCATATCGTTGGAGCTTCGCCCATCCAGGTGAGTGGGGAGTATTTCATCACACTCCTGACTTGTGTCTTATAGATAGTCAACATGCTTTTAAGAGTCAGGAGCTGAGTTACTTGCCACAGTATTTCTAGCATCTGACCTGCTCTTGTAGCAATTGTATGTGGTGACATCAATTGAGTTTCTGGTAACCCCAAGAATGTTGGTAGTGGAGGATTCAGTGATGGACAGTGATAAGATTGTCTCTTATTGGAGGTTGTCATTGCCTGGTGTTTGTGTGGTATGAATGATACTTGCTAACGATGTTACTTGTAACATTGCTACTGATTTGCCATTCTGTTTCTCCGACATCCAGTCTTCAGTGAGTTCAACGTAAATATTGGGGAAAATAAAAACACAGCTCTAAACACACTGCAAAATCTTTGACAACAATAAAAAACACTGAAGTTGCTATAAAAGCTCAGCAGGTCTGGCGGCAGAACTGAAGAAAGGTCACTGGACCCGAAATATTAACTGATTTTTTTCTTCACAGATACTGCCAGACCTGCTGAGCTTTTCCAGCAACTTCTGCTTTTGTTCCTGATTTACAGCATCCACAGTTCTTTCGGTTTTTATTTGCAAAATCTTTGCACTGAAATAAGAGCAAAAACAGCTGGAAAACTTCAGCAGGCCAGACAGTGTGAATGGAGAGAATCAGTTTATCAGCTGGATATTAAATGCTTCGCTAGGCATGTGTTTTGGGCTGGGTGAGACAGATATGTAATATAGGGATTGTTCCCTTCCCCACATCCACCAATCCCCCATATGATAGCACACCCCCTTCCTTCCTACTATACATATTATGAAACCCAGTCCCACAGCCCTCACCTCCTTTCAAAGTAGCAAAACAAGTACTGCTTAAAACACCTGGAGTTACCTTACTCCAGAATCCATGGGGCCTTGTATAAGGACCTGTCTATATTCCAGCAGTGCCCACTACAGAGCTCTGGGGTTGCTGATTTATCACACTGGCCAGGGGCTCCTGAGGACAGGAGTAGGTGGAAGACCCATTAGGAGCTTATGGAGCCCCATTCCTCTCTAGCACATTCTGACTGCAGGTTGAGGGGGGGTTCAATCTGACTAAATAGCTAGCTGTCATCCATTCTTCTGATAAGTGGGCGAGGGGCAGAAGTCTAATGTTTCAAATTGATGATCTTCTCTGCTTAGTTCATCCAGTTTTGTTCTTATTTCAAATTTCCAGCATCTGTTGTGTTGTGCTTGACTTTAGCCCTCTTCCTGGCCACTTGCTGAGGCTGAGCCAAGCTGTTCACAACCTTGTTTCACCCTTTGAGCTACTGACCACGTACCCTTATCAGCACTGAGGCTGCCTATTTTTGCCACTGTAACATGTCTGATCTTTGCCCTGCCTCAGCTAGTCTGAAGCCCTTATCCATGCCTTTGCCTCAGACTTGGCCAGTTCAACATTCTCTTGAGTAGCTTTCTACTATGCAGCTCCCTTGCAACTTGAACTCAAATCAAACCTCTGCCATCTAATTGCTTTAAGCCCTGGTCAAGACCATCAATCCTGCGCTGGCTGACCTAAATTAACATGTGATCTTAAAAGCCTCATCCTTACTTTAAAACCCCTGCAGTGCCTCACCCATCCCTCTCTATGTGGTTCCTCCAGCTCTACAACCCAGAGTTTTGTGACTTTGGGTGCATGGTTGATTTTAATTGCCCCATCAAAAGATGCCCTTGCCTTCAGCTGCCCAGGATAAAATTCTGAACTTTCTTCCCTGAACCACGGTGCCTCTCTGTGTCTTCATTCAAGATGTTTCTGAGATCCTATGTCTTTAACAAAGCTGTTAGCCACCTGCCCTTAATATCTCCATACGCAGCTTGGTGTCAGGTTGGGCTTGCAAAGGGATTTGGGATCGTTTACTATGTTAAGCAGGCTATATAAATGCAGGCTGTTGTTGTCGCTGAATCATGAAATAATTAACACACCAAAACTGTCCATTCGCAAAATTCCTTATTTTGTTTCTGAAACCTGGCTAGATGGGTCTTCTTTACCCGTCTCGCGTATTTCTTTGTTTCATTGAAAACAGACGTGATGCAGAAACTTCACAACAAATGCTCGAAGCAGGAGATTCTTTCCATTGTGACTTTTCAAAGCGTTCAGGCACAATTCTGAATTCATTGTAAAGTTCTCCTTTTGGTTTCTGGTAGCTTTGAGATAAGTGACTCTGAGGTTTAAAATAAAGCGCAGCGATATCTCTTTTAAGCTTCGAGTACACGTGAGGGTTGTGTTTTCTATTCAGCACATCGTGCTGTTGACAAACGCCAGCACAGTACTTGAGCTTTGCAGCCCGCTCTGCGGTTGCAGGGATGTTAAGAGATGCTGCTTAATTCAACGTCAGATCAAGTTTGATCAATATTCCCCCGTCGCTCCAATTGGAGGCGCATGTTCAAATCCCCGCCTCACTTCACCACCATCTTTGCCAGTGTGAAATAGTCCGATTTTCCTCTGGCAGAATATTTTATCCTCGCCTGGCTCATAACTGAAGCGTTTTGAACAGAGAGAGGGGTGACCAGGGAAGGGGGAGAGTGGGATTTACATCCGAAGCGGTGCTTTTGCCTGTTTGAAGCCGGTTGTAAGGAACTGAAATCAGGGAGAAAATGGGACAACCTTTTCTGCAGTCGGTCTTCCTGTTACTCAACGTGCTTTTTGGTGTAGCTTCGGGCGCTTTCCCCAGCAATGTCCAAATAGGTAAGCAACTCCTGTATAGTGCAGAAATGTACCTAAGAACTTCACATCGACTGCAGTTGCTAAGATCACGGGTCGCGACTTTAATTTGTTCAAAAATAAAGCAAGTCCCTTGTAATTGGTGCTGTTGAAAAGGGATCTGCCTTAATGCTAAAAGAAAGTTAACCTGCTCGTGTTTTATTAAATCACATTAAGTAAAAATGTAGCCGAAACGTTATCTTCTTGATGTAAGCTTCTCTCTGTGCCGTGCTATCATCTGAAGCAGCGAGGGTTATGCGGCACAAGTCAATGTGAATTTTTTTTACTTCTGTACAGGCGGACTGTTCTCAAGAAGTACAGATCAGGAAAATAGCGCCTTTCGGTTCGGGATTTACCTTCACAACACAAACCCTAACATCTCCGAAGCGCCTTTCGCTCTCACTCCACATGTCGACAACCTCGAGTCTTCCAACAGTTTCTCAGTGACCAATGCTTGTGAGTACAATTGACACAGCTGGCCCCTCTCTCTATTTTGGATCAAAGCACTGAAATTATACAAAAAGGAGCCTCCCAAAAAAGTTGTTAGCTGTTGCTGCTAACTATGGCAGGAGAAAACGCAATGAAAACCATTATTAAATTTCGTCAGATTAACTTCGTATAGAGTGCAGGCATGTTGTAACATACACGTAGCAATGTAATGTGCTGTTCAGTCCGATATACAACAGTGATATTAAAAGGAGTAGCTTTCTGACTGTGTGTATGACATGTGCAGTGTATCGAATCGATGTGGTTTTTATTTCTGTTGGTGGAACTTGTGTGTCATGCAGAAATCTGAAATCTATAGTTCGCTATATTTAGGATTGCAAGGATATGAAGCTCCTTTTTTTCCACGTAATACGGAGAATTATGTGTGGAATATAGTTTGGGTACAAGCTGATCTGTGCTGGACTCTACCGGCTCTAGTGACGATGAAAAATGTCTCTGGTACGTTTGCAGATTCGCTTCGACACGTCCCCCTTTTTTTATTTTACAGACTCTGCGGTTGTTGCAAGGTCCACCCTCATTAGTAAACAGATCTCGAAGCACTTTGTTGCGCTGTCTTTTGAAAATAACCGCTGCCCACACCGCTTCCCACCTTTCCCTCGAAAGCGTTGTGGGATGCAATCGGTGCGTGTGCCTCTGCTCGGAAAAAAACATACACCTCTGGGTCAGCAGTAATAATATGTGGGACGGCAGCTGTCTCCCTGCTGTCACTGACATCTCTTGCCCTGCCTGGGCAAGAAAGACAGGGAGAGATCGAGAGAGAGAACACTTTTAGTGCAAAACCTAATTAATCTGGTGCAGACTGTCTCTAACCAGCCACTGGGTATTCGTGTCCCGTACATTTCCAGTGTCTTGTTGTGTGTCCCGCCAATTCGAGATCCTTTTTGACATTTCTTTAATTTTTCAGAGCTCGATCTAAGATACAACAGTCCTTAGGTGACCTTTTCGTATTTTAATTGGATCTACCCCGTCTTTTTAAGCGCCACACAGACGCTTGAACGCCTCTGACAGACAGTGAAAAGCTGCAATGTGGGATCTCCTCTTCTCAGTAATGCAAACCGCAAAGTTTTCTCTCTCTCTCTGTCCTTCCCCACCTCCATTTCATTCTGTCACCCTCATTCCTTCATCCCCTCCTCAATCTTCACCTCCATTCCTCTCCCCCCCCCTCCTTTTTACCTTCCTTCTGGGGTTATACCGGCCCAAAAGTATATTTTATTCTCGACAGTTAGGTCTGATTGCAATGATTAAAGATTCATGAAAGCATGTTCTGCACATACACTGCGGTAGAACATTTGAACGAACCAGTCCCACTGACTGTTGAGGTGCATTTGTAAAGCCAGGATTCATACGCCAGCAGCTTTTGATTACTGACTTTTACTGGCGAAGCTGCTGTGTTTAATGCGCCAATTCGGAAGTTCTCGACATCACTGAACATTTAGCAAGTACCAAAGAATCATGGGGTGTGAAGTGCGTCCGCCCTACTTAAAACAAATGTGTCAAGCTGTTTAGATCATCATCGCCTTGCAAACTTGCAGCCGCTTTTTAAAAACAAAAGTGCAAAACGTGGCAGAGTTTCGCCGCTCACTCTTCCGAACGATCGATGTCTCGGTGTTGCCCAGAAAGGACCTTCCGTCCCTCCCCTCTGCCTGGCCTGCTGAGTCTTTCCAGGCCTGCCGGCTTCATCGTCAGATTCCCAACAGCTGCAGTATTTTGCTTTCTGCACATCTCACTCTGATGGGGTTTAACCCTAATCTTCCCCGCCCCAAATAAAGAACACCATTGATCTGAAGCAGCAAGGAATGCATTCCATCTGATACCGAATTAAGCCGTTCTAAGAACAATGGTCAGGATAAAAAAAGCGATGGGGCGGTTTCCTTTTTAACGGGCGATGAACATCTTGCAACTACAGTATTGACAGGGTAGTTGACTGTATGGAGTCTTAAAAGAAAACTACCTGGCAACCTATCAGGGCAGAGACTGCTCAGCGGTTTGTAAATAAATCAACTTCAGTAGGTTAGAGATAGCAGGAACTGCAGATGCTGGAGAATCTGAGATAACAAGGTGTAGAGCTGGATGAACACAGCAGGCCAAGCAGCATCAGAGGAGCAGGAAGGCTGACGTTTCGGGCCTAAGACCCTTCTTCCTCTGAAGAAGGTCCTACACCTTGTTATCTCAGTAGGTTAGATCATGCTTTCTGTTTTTGTCATCTGAATATTTTTTCAAAAAGTGCAAGCGCTATATCACAGGAAAATATAACATCATAATCTCCATGATTCCAAAAGAATATTATTTCTGTCTGGGAGGGGGTAAAGTGTGTCAAACTGTGTTTAATAATGTTACTCAGTACATACGGTAGAATAAAGACAACAGCCTGTTTGGTCGTCACAATGTCGAGGCTGCAAATGATCGCCAGGGTTCCGGGATGTAGGACATCATGCAACCAGTCCCCAGGGCTCTCCGCTGATTTGTAGTTTGAAGGCAAGATTGTACCGCTGTTATGCTGGAGAAGCGAAATCACCTTGACACAGAAATTATTAAAGGTCCAGATGACCCAGAACATGAGCACCCGCAGAAACTCCTGCTATCTGCTTTCAAACATGTGTATTTGTCTATCTCGTGTGACCTGCTCATTTCCACTGCGTGTTCATATCTAACCAGAATAGAATCTTGTGTGGCATCTGGAGATCTGCAGATGTGCATCTTGCACATGTTTATTAACAGTTTTAACGCAAATAAAAATGTGCAAATGACTATCTATCACACTAACGCCGAACACGGAGTTTCTTCCAATCGGAAACTGCTTCATTTTGCCTCTTTGTCTCTGCTTTAGCTACAAAGTTGCTCATCTCTCATTCTGTCATTTAACTAATGGTGTGAAACCTAGTTCCTTCGACTGTGGAATCGCCTCTCTCATGCTCCTGTGCTCAGTGGCTAAACATTGTGCTGTTGCATCTCTGACTGGCATTCCCTTCCAACTACCACAAGCATTTTTCAACAAAATGCATCTGTCTAGCGGGAAGTTCGTACCTTCAGTTTACAGCTGAGGGTGAGGACATACGACTATTTATGGAGATACCCAATTCACTGTTAATTATGATTGATTTCCCACATAATTTCTTACCTCTTATCAAATTGTATAAATGACTAGCTATTTTCCCATTTCACTTTCCTCCTGGATTACAAGAACATATAATGATGCTTGTGATGTATTTCAATGATTAATCTAAAATTTGAAACCCACATCACGTAATGTAACAAGTAATTAATGGTTAGCTGGCAGTTTCCTCCTTTGGCATTAATTGGGTTCATTCTGTATGTATTTACTATTTGAGCACATCCTATCAGAAAAACCTAAAAGATTACATTTCCAGTTCTCAATATTAACAGAAAAGCAAACATATATTTGACAATCACTGTAGCATAAGCAAAGATGTTTAATTATTTCCTCAGTTGCTTATGTAGAGTCTAGTAGGACACGTTTTGGCAGTCATTACATTTACCCTTCAGCACAAACTGGGCAAAAAACACATCTAATCGATTTAATAGCAAAGAAGCCTGATCTTCTCTGTCTGCACAAATGCATATTAAGACTTGTTCTAAATTGCAGACCTATCACTCCCACTCATTGGAGTGAGGTTCATTCATCTTAGTTTAAAACTGGCACCAATTTTGACAGACCTCGCCATTTAGAACAAACACAGTTTAACTTGGTCTTTCTCAATAGTTTTCAGTTTGTGTACAATATCTGAATAAATCAAAATTCTTAACAGTTTTTTTTTGGGGGGGCTCTTTAATAATTTCAATGATTTGTGTATGAAGCCACACACTAGTGGTTATGCTTTTCTGCATGCCTTATCGTTACAGCTTACCTTATATGAATATTTCAATGATAACTTTAAATGATTTGCATATCTGAATATATGAGGAATTAAGTCTAGACCTTTCATTTTTATCATACTATGCTATCAGTTTTGATATGTTTTTTTAATCGTAAATAATATTAACCTTTGGCCATCTACTGTTGAGCAAACTGGTTAATTATGAAAGGACGTTGATTTAATACCCAGTTTCCCAAAATGCAAATATTCAATGGTGGGAAGGCCTTGTGTTAATGTCCTTGACTAGTAATCCAGGTACCCAAGTAATGTACTGGACCCAATTTCAAACCCCACTGAGGCAGATGGTAGAATTTGAATTCAATTTAAAAAATCAGGAGTTAAAGCCCATGACTATCAACCAATGGAAAGGCGGGGGGGAAAGAAGAGACAAAAATGGTGGGCCAACTGGCATTGACTAAAGTACCTGAAATGACAACAGTAAACTCAGAACAATGAACCTGCGAAGTCTTCCTAAAGTTTGGGGGCTATTATGAAAATAAAATGTCAATGACTGTGACGTAGTCGGGACAAACATTAGCAAGGAAATTTCCTGCTGATTTACCCCTCCCTCGCAACTGATGAATCAATGCTCCTCCATGTTGAACAGCACTTGGAGGAAGCACTGAGGGTGGCAAAGGCACAAAATGTACTTCAATGTCTGCTAACAAGAGTGGCTCAGAAGCACTGCTCTGACTGAGCTGGTCAAATCGCGTAGGATATAATTGCTAGACTGTGTTGTGACAGGTGGTGAGAGAACCAAGAAAAGGAAAAAACATATTTCACTTCACCTTCACCAATCTGCCTGCCACTACTGCATCTGTCCATGACAGTATTGGTAAGAGTGACTACCATACAGTCACTTCTGGAGACAAAATCCCATCTTCACATTGATAGTGCCACACAATGATAGAGAGTATTCTCAGTGTGCTAAATGGGGCAAATGTCAAACGGACCTAGCAAATCAAGACTCATCAATGCCCATGCTAAAAAATGGAGGGGGGCGGGTGCTAACACATCAGTGCAAAAGATAAGGCTGAAACATTTCAACAACCTTCAGCCAAAAGTGCCAAGTGGATGATCTGTCTTGACTTTCTCCAGAGGGCCCCGGTATCACAGATGCCAGTCTTCAGCCACTTTAATTCACTCCATTTGACATCAAGGATTGGTTGGAAGCACTGGATATTGCAAAGTCTTTGCGTCCTGAGATCGTTCTGGCAAAAGTTCCTGAAGACTAGTGTTCCAGACCTTGCTGCGCCTCAGCCAAGCCATTCCAGAGCAACTACACCACTGGCATCTGACCATGCATGTAGGAAATTGCCCAGGTTTGTCTCTTACACAAAAGGCAGGGCAAGTCCAATCCAGCCAATTCCTGCCATGTTAATCTACTCTTAATCATCAACAAAGTTGAAGGTGTCTTCAACAGTACTATTAAGAATCACACGTGCAGCAAAATCTGCTCACTGATGCCCAGTTTGGGTTGTGCCAGGAGATAGCAAGAACCACAGATGCTGGAAGTCAGAGTCGATACAGTGTGGAGCTGGAGGACCATGGCAGGTCAGGCAGCATCTGAGGAGCTGGAAAGTCGATGTTTCAGGCTGGGACCATTCACCAGGACTGCAAGGGCCACTCTGCTCCTGACCTCATTTCCACCGTGGTCCAAACATGGACAAAAGGGCTGAATTTGTAAGGTGAGGTGAGAGTGAAAGCCCTTGACATCAAGGCCTTGACAGACTATGGCATTAAGGAGCTGTAGCAACACAGTAATCAGGGAAAACCCACCACTGGTTTGTGTCACACCGGTCACATTGGAAGATGGCTCTGGTTGTTAGAAGACAGTCATCTCAGCTCCAGGATCTCTCTGCAGGAGTTCCTCATGGTAATATCCTTGGCCCACCATCTTCAGCTGCTTCATCAATGACCTTCCCTCCACTAAAATGTCAGAAGTGGGGATGTTTTTTGATGACTGCAGAATGTTCAGCACCATTTGCAATTCCTCAGATACTGAAGCAGTTCACATCCAAAAGCAACAAAATCTGAGCAGTATTCAGGCTTTGGCTGACAAGTGGCAAGTAACATTCATGCCACACAAGGGCCAAACAATGACCATTTCCACCAAGAGAGAATTTATATATTACCTCTTGACATTCAATTGCATCACCACCATTGAAGGCCTGAAATATATCACTGTTCCATCAGTATTGTTGTGCCAAATTCCTGGAATGCCCTCCCTAACAGCAGAGTTGGTCTCCCTACAGCATATGGACTGAAGCTGTTCAAGAAGGCAGCTCACAACCACCATCACAAAGGTAACTAGGGATAGACAAGAAATGCTGAGCCAACCAGCGACTCCAATGTCCCAAGTGTGGATAAAGAAATTGACAGAATCATTGCAAAAAGATATTATTGACTTGTGTTGTTCTCTGTTATAAATAATATTTTCATTCTTGAGAAAAAGGTGCAATTGTGAAAGGTAATCTTCTTAGTTATTAACAAAAGGAAGGTCTGAAGAACTATAGTGCTCATGCATAAATACTTTATGCAAGTAACAGCTGGGATTTTCCTCTGATTGTCCAATGGTTTGATAACTATTGCAGGAAAAATTCTTGAAGCATTTCAATTTTCATTAAGCTCTGACACTTAATTGTAACAAATGTAAAGTATAAATTACTCAACTGATTTTTCCAAACCTCCAAATCCTGGTCAGGAAAATGCATTAGGAGTGAAGTGACATAATTGTAACTCCCTCTCTGTCCAAGTAGCGAGTGCAATGGAAAAATGTTTGAAAAGTAAGAGCAAAGTAACGAAGAATAGCTCACCTTTTTTGTTTTCACCTTAAAGCTAAGATTTGTGGAGTCTTTTCAGAGTAAAATGGTTAAGTATGTGAATCAGAACTTCAGTAGAAGTTGGGAGCCTGCAAATTTAGCCTCCAAGGCAGCAATTTTCTTCCTGTGTCATTGTAGTAACAGTTCTAATGTTAGGGAATTAATGCTTTCCACATAATTGTCTATCTGACAAGCATTAGGAATATTAACTTAATAGCAACGTCTGCTGGAGTTCACACATTCACTTACTGAACTCTTGCACTGAGTATAATACTGTCATATTTTCTGACAACCAGAGTGAAAGGAGGTACTCTTCTCAAGCCCAGAAATGTTTCTACATGGTTCGTAAATCCATCCTAATCATATCAATTCAATATTTTCAAGTAATTATAATCATAAAAGCACCATGTGTTGTAACAATTCTAATTCAACAGAGTGGGTGTATGAATAAACAGCAAGGGAATCGACTGCTCTCCTTAGATTACGAGTCCTACTTGTATTATCGTAGCCTGATTGCTCAGCTTTTGCAGCATGATGCCTTAGTTTGCATCTTCCTCCTGTTTCTGTCCCTCCCTTCCTGAAGTGGGATGAATTTTACCTTATGATATTCTTATCCATTCATCATATGTTTGGCTGACTGGACACCTTGAACAGGTGCTTGTTTCCACTTAGCAGCTTGGAAGCAATTAATCATATTTTATCATTTGTAAATTTTAACTTTTGTTACAGATTGAGCTCTTTCATAAATACTACACATAGGAAATGATTATTTCTTATCCTGAATGTATTTAAAAACAAAAGTCTGACTTCAATAATTCAATCTTCTTGGATAATTGCCAATCTTGATAAGGTGATTTCTTTATCAGACTCAGTTCTTCTTGAAAACTGAGATGCTGAAAAGTACGTGGACAGTTTGTTCCGAAGCTGTAATTCATCTTTTCCAGAAGTGATAAAGTAACCTGTTTTCACAACTTGCCAATTTTAGTTACAAGTTTGTTTTATAGAGTGTATACATGTTTATACAATTAGGTTACAATGGAGCTTCCTACAGACTTAGTGGGTCAGTGTAGAGTCTGGTTCCGGTACTGAATATTACAAAGCAGGGAATCTACTGTATAGATCCCGGTTGACAATCAGCGCATGCTAGCAGGAAAAGCAGTGAGGCACTACAGACAGTTACAGTATCCTCAGGGAAAGGAAGATTATGTAAAATGTTTGACCCATATTTCTTGCTACTCAGTGAATCAGAGTAGAAAGTCCACCCATAAAGATTGGTCGGAGAAGACAAGACTGTGTCTGACAGTGATATCTCTCACTCTGTGAATGGTCAAATATCCTGAAGACATTCACTATCTAAGTTCTTGAGTGAAGACTGTGCACTTAGACTACGTATCCCAGAAGACGACCATTATATAAGAGAACTGAACCCCAGGATGAGGTAGCTAGCATCAGTGGAGGAAACAAAGTGGCCTTTTTGAGATGATTTCTATGGTCCATTTCTGAATATATATATTACTGAATCTTTGTCTCAATATCTTAAATTATATCGTGCCTTCAGCAAGCAGTAGATGTCATCAGCCTCTGGGCAAGTTAAAAAAGCATTGGTGCATCTAACAATGTGTCCGTAAACAGACTGTTCTTGTGCAATAATTTATCACCCAATGAACTGAGAAGTGTTTTTTTTGGGGACTTTTTCCAACCTTTTGAATGAATTCCACTAGTCAAGCATCTTATAGCTTTCAAAACTAAGCTTAGTGAAATCCCACTTGCATTCATAGATTTATCTTCCTCCAAATTAGTGTCACTTCAATTATTTAAAATATTATTTTGTTATTTTTCCAAACTTGAAAACATATTCTGAATTGAAAATTCATTACACATCATGTATTTAGCCATGAACAGTACAATTTCCTTGTCTAGCCATTCAGTTACAACTTAAATAGAAATTAAAATATATTTTTGTTTCAAAAATACCTCTTGTACTGGAAAGATTAAAAATGAATTGGAGCTTAATACATCTTTTAGTTTCTATTGATACTTTTATGTCTGCTCATATTTTGACAACATTTTGTGATGTTTTAATGTTCTTGTTTTCAAACAGCCAAACTAACCCAGTATATATTTTTAGTTGAAAATGAAAGGATAACTTAAAGCTCATTTGAAATATGTACATAAAGCACGAATCGAATTATGTTCATGGGCACAAGAGATCCTCCATTGTATCTTCAATGTCTTTTCCAAGCACATCACAGCAATATATTGTATATCAGAAAAGATTAGCAACAAAGACTTGCAATAATACAATGTCTTATACCTTTTGAAACATCTCAAAGTGCTTTTCATGCAGTGAAATACTTATGACAATGTGTTTAATATTGTCTGAAGGGCAGCACTAATAAACAGTCCTCCTTCTGTACTGCAATGGATTGTCATTTTAGATTATGCATTCCAAATTGTCCGCAATAATTTAACATGAAAGTATATCATTTCCTGTTGTAAAAGAATTTAGTGTGGGGATATAGTACATTGTATAAATCGACAGTAATATTGATAATTTGGAATCTAATTAAGCTTTAAGTTCTAAAATCTGCATTTTTGGGAACATTTTGTAATATAAGTTTCATTGTTGTTGGATTTTAAGCTGTTTTGTGGAAACAAATATTGATTTAGGTAACAAATTTGTGGTTTATATAGACAAAAATTGAAAACAAATGGGATGGGAACATTGCGATTTAATGTTAAGATCAAGCATTACCTGCATATCTATACATCACTGACCATGCTTAGTGATAGAGTGTTGAGCACCTTGCTTCATGTGTCTTTGTAAATATTGATTCCAATGAAGCAGAATATATACGAAAGAAGTCGATATCCGCACACGTGCTTCCAGCTTGAATATATTTTAGATTTAGGGTCTCTGGTGTGACTAGGTTCCCCTTTTGTTTCAGATTGGTTACCATGATTTGTTGGAAAGCTATTACTCTGCAAATTTCCTGTCAAACCTTTTGAATCTATAAATGTTACCTTGGGTTTTTTTAGATTGTTGTTCCTTACTCTTTGCTTTGTATTTGTTTTTTAGCTTCTGCATTACAAGCTATTTTGTAGATGAAAGTTTTCTCTTTTTGTCCCAAAGAAAGCCAATGTTCCAACTTCCGTAGGTGTCTAGGCAAATTTAATATTTTTTCAAGCGTCGAGTATAGACCTTTTTTAGTTCTTATTTTCCTTTCTCAGGTGCCTTTTGGGTGACCTTGTTTGACTGATGAAGGCAGCAGAATAACACAACCAGATTTTGACATTAATAGCCAAACAAGTTTATTGAACAGTAAATAAAAGAAGTGAATGGTACTGGTGACAACAGTTATAGTCAATATTGCACTCAGCAAGCTACCCATGTGACAATCACAATGATAAACTGTGAGATGAGAAATATTCCTACATCACAATTCCTGGTTACCATTTTCACTGCCTATAGAAGTTGACCTGACTATCTCTAGACATATAAGGAAATCCTTAAAAAAAGAATTATTTAAATTAAGTGACCTCCCTATTCCCCCTTTAGCCATTTCACTTCAGACATATCTTTGTGCCAATTGTATCACATTAGGCTCAGATATGTTTTTTGTGAGTTAGATTTTTTTCAACACTACGACCCAAGTTTTCCTATCAAACTAATGTGCAAATAGTAAGGCAATTTCAGGCAGAGTTGATGAATGGTTAAGCTCAGCATGAATCCAAAATCAGCTGACTAATTGTGCCTCTATACTATCAGCTGCTCATTGTCTGTCTCGCCATTAGAATACATGTTTTAAAACTGTCTTGGGTCGTGGGTGCTGTCGGCAAGACCAGCATATGTTGCCAACCTTTAGTAGGTCTTGATCTGAGCGGTTTACCAGGCCTTTTCAGAGGACAGTTAAAAGACAACCACATTACTCTGGATCTGGAGTCATATGTAAGTCAGACCATGTAGGAATGGCACTTTCCTTCTCTGAAAGGGATTAGTGAACCAGATGGCTTTCCATGACAGTCAATGGTAATTTCATGGTTCACCCATCTCTGAGATTGACTTTCAGTCCCTGATATTATAAGTTAAATGGCACTCAGTTCCTGGTATTTACACGTTAGACAGGAGCTAAACGCATCCTAAGAATCTTGTCTTTTCCAATCTAGGAGCTGTTTAATAATCAAATAATTATTAACAATCGCAAGATTCTCTAATGCAGAAAATTAAGTATCACAACTGTGGTATCTCATTGTTTTTTGGCATGGTTGCTACACCCCTCTCTCTGAGTGATCACATTGTGGATATGAGTCCCTCTCCAGGACTTGAGCGCAAAGAGCAAGGTTGATGCTTCAGTGCACTTGTGAGGTGCTATCTTTTGGATGAGATGCTAAACGCCCTCTGGTGGATGTAAAAAGTGCTCTTGCACCATTTTGAGCACGTGCAGGGAGTTCTTCCAAGACAATATCTTTCCCTCAGTCAGCATCACAAAGACAGATTACTGATCATTCTCACGTTCCTGTTTTTGGAAGCTTTCTGTATGCAAATTGGCTACCATGTTTCCCACATTAGTACAGTAACTGGGGATTGGTTTAGTTCGATTGGCTGGCTAGTTTGCAATGCAGAGCGGCACCAACTGTTTGGGTTCAGTTCCTAAGCATGCTAAGGTTACCATGAAGGATTCTCCTTCTCAACCTCTCCCCTCATCTGAGGTATGGTGACCCTCAAGTTAAACCACCACCAATCATCTATTCTGATAAGAGAGCTCTAATGTCCAGTGAGACTATGGTGACTTTACCTTTTTGCCTTTACTACAGTGACTACGCTCAAAAGTACTTCATTGATTGCAAAGAATTTTGAAATATCCATAGGTCATGAAATATAAATTCAAGGAAGATGGTGATGTTACACAAGCTGATCACCTAAAGAGTTGATGGTGAACACTTCCATTCATTTTTAGCCAAACAGGCATTTAACACTATAAGAAGTATTTTTGACAGGAGTCAGAACCTCTCTCCCCTCATTCAGACAGAAGTCCTGGCTCAGATTGCTGCCAGTCAGTCTGATCATCTGGTAGCTCTGTAGTCTTAGCAGTCTATGTTGCAGCAGTGGTCAAGATTGCGACTGCAAGACATTCCAGGAGTCTAGGATCAGGTAAGTGTGGGGGAGAAGGGCCTTGAGTTTCAATGGAGAGATCAGTTTCTTCTTGGCTGGTCAAAGTATAAAGGATCATTTGGCAATGTCTTGTCTCCCAAACATTTGCTCCTTGCTTGTGGTATTTTAAGCAAGCATGTTTTATTTATAGCAAAATATTTGCATACATTGAACCTTGACATGAGGTTAGAGCTTCTGCCCCCTCCCAGATCTCTGTAAGTAGTCATGTGAATCTGAAATCCTTGTCAATATCATCACCATGTATGGTCTGATGTTAATCCCATTACTGTACAGCCTGAGGTGTAAAGAACATTCATGGGGAGAGGTACCCAATGTAACAAGGCAGCCCTTGAGAGAGAGATGCCTCACTTTCCTACCCTTCCTGATACACCACCTCGACCCCTTCCAAAATTCTCCTGTCACCCTCAAAATGAGGTGGAGCAGGAGTTGCTGTTTAAGTGGCTAATAATTGGTCACTTAAGAATCTGAATTGGGAAGAGGGCAGATGTGCGATCCCAGGCCTTGCCTATCTCTTATAAAATTGCAGGTGGTCAAGAGTCGGTAGGATGTACAGCAAGAAGCTGCTGAGGGAATCACATGGATTCCACACCCCACCAACCCCGGCCTAAAATCTGCCAGCAGGGGGCCATATATTCCAATAATTTTTGTCTCATTTCTTTCCTTCAGGTTTTAGTTGTTGTTGAAGTTTAGTTGTAATTTTTCCTTTCTGTCTTTTTTTTTTATCCTCTCTTAATCCAACTTCTCTTTAACTTTCTTTATTTCTTCTCTATTGGCCTGGGATTGAATTCATCGTTTTAATGTCCCCTTCATTCTCACTCCTTGAGCTGCTAGTTTTACAATTTTCAACCTCTCTCACCACAAGGCTACTATCTCACACCTCCAGCAACTTTTCGTAGAAAAAGTAAAAAAAAACTTGAGGGATCGGGGGGGTACAGTGGTTACACCTTAGCCTAGAAACCTGGGATGAATAGTTTAAGAATATGATTCAAATCCCACTATAATGCAATTTAAGTTCAATTATAATTAAGGAAGTAAACCTGAAATGCACAAGGGCAGAGTCCATTAGATGCCCTAGCTACAGCAAAATCTGACCCATTTTGCACTAAATCCAACAACAAGATAAATCTTAAATAAAAGTTAATCCTAGTTTGAAATGTTTTATAAAAGGAAATTTGTTAAAATAAACAATGCAAAATTATTAGTTTGAAATCATGCTGTGTAATATTAGGAGCTGAACATGTTTTAACAGTTGGATTATTACCATTTCTTGCCGTTAGAGCACAATTAGAGTGAAATCACATTAGGTGGTATTGGCATTACAAACCTGTTAATGCAATTGTATGAGATTTGCATTCCTTCTACTTTAATAATTTCATTAGCTGCTTAATAAATGAGCGAAAATGTTTATTAGGGTGACCTGCAATAACTTTTCAGATCAATGCATGAATAAATTTGTTCCATCAATTGTGCATGTTACTAAAGAAAGTCATGATAATGAAGCCGTTGTTCCTTCTTAAATGCATATCTTATTATCTCGCAATTCCTCAGTCCACGCAAGTTAAGTGCATTCTGTGAAAATGTAAACTAAAACTAAGTAGATTCAAAGAGTTGTATCAGAGATAAAAGGTACTGCAGATGCTGGAGAATCCGAGATAACAAGCATGGGGCTGGATGAACACAGCAGGTCAAGCAGCATCATAGGAGCAGGAAAACTTGACGTTTCGGGCCTAAACCCTTCATCAGAAATGGGGGAGGGGAAGAGGGTTCTGAAATAAATAGGGAGAGAGGGGAAGGCGGATAGAGGATGGATAGAGGAGAGGATAGGTGGAGAGGAGACAGACAAATCAAAGAGCCGGGGATGGAGCCAGTAAAGGTGAGTGTAGGTAGGGGGGTGAGGAGGAGATAGGTCAGTCCAGGGAGGACAGACAGGTCAAGGGGGCGG
>JAHRHZ010000016.1:40616498-40640280 GCA_024137785.1 Ginglymostoma cirratum | reverse complement strand
GGGGCTGGATGAACACAGCAGGTCAAGCAGCATCATAGGAGCAGGAAAACTTGACGTTCCGGGCCTTGACATTTTCTGATGAAGGGTTTAGGCCCGAAACGTCAAGTTTTCCTGCTCCTATAATACTGCTTGAACTGCTGTGTTCATCCAGCCCCATGCTTGTTATCATGGCCCTAATGTTTACAGGGAGGAGTGGGGTAGGGCAGTTACTTGTGGGGGCGGGATGTGGATGTCCTTCTGAGGTTAACAATAAAACTTCATAATAATTTTTGAGTGCATTTTCCAGTCGGTAGTCAGCCAGATCGAAAGGCTGGCATGCTGCTGGATGAGAAAGCTGATACAAGGCTGAATCTGGAAAGGCTCTGACACGATCAGTAAATATCTGGGGTTGAAGGGTTAGAGCATGTAAAATGGGAGTCAGGAGGCAAAGATCAAGGGGTGGAGAGCATCAGGTGGTTGTGACAATGTGGAAGGAAGAATATGATTAGCAGAAGGCTTGTTTGACAATTTGGGGGTGGGGGAGGGAAAACAGTCCTGATTCTCCACTAGCAAAATCACTTACCTGCTTGTTCTGGCTGCTGCTGTCTCTCTTTACCTGCCAGATTTCCCAAGCCCTGGGAAATCCAGCCTGTCAATGTTAAATTTAAATCAGATTCCCAATTGCTGTAAGGAAATCCATTGAATTTTATAGTGAGGTATCGCATTTCTCAAGACAATGATGTAGAGATGCCACATTGACCCACTGCAATAGATACAGCAACAAGTGTATACACTACAGTTCTGGATTGCAGTACGGACCTATTAGGTGTTAGCCCCAAAAGTAACCCTCAACCCTAACTGACCTTTCCATACCTTTTGTGCCTTGAGAGGCTTAATATCAATTGTCTGATCTGTTACCAAGTGCTGAATTTTCTTGTACAATCATCTATTATGTATTGAAAAATGATGTGTGGGCCACAAAATTCCAGTTTACAGTTTATTAAAAGCCGTTATGTCAGGCTGTATCATGTAAAAAATCCATTTCTACCTTGTCAGCATAAACTTGCTGTATCAGTTACATCAATGTTTGGCATTTTGATAGGTGATTTCAATGCCAACTTGTCAAAAAACATTAGTTGGAGAACAGGAGGTCCAACTGTAAAGTTTTGATGTGAGTCAGCATGCAGTATCCCACTGTGCTCAATGAGTGTCTTTCTAGTGACATGTTCTTAAAGCACAGTGCAAGACTGATTTTCAAAGGTTACATCTTTAAATTAATTTTCATACATCCAAACAAAGTGCTAGTTGCTGAAAATGAATAAATGACCAGTTTGGGATATCTCCATTCTTTCTATCTCCACAATTTCCAGCACAATGTTAGTGCTGCGAATATCTCCAATGGACCTACTCAATTGGGCCCTGTATCCGCTCAGTAAGGGCTAAAAGTGATGTCACAGTAAAAGTTGCACCCTAGGCTTTATCCCAGTTATCATTCCCTCCATCACCAGCAAAGTAGCATCAGTGCTTTTGCCTCTTATGTGAAGGGAGTCTTCTGTTTTGTGTGATTAATCCTTATTCCTGACCTCTTCACTCAATAGAGTTGCCTAGTGCCACTGAAAGTCAGAAAGCACCAATCATCAACATCACACAATCCCCCACTAGTTTAGCAGATTTCTGCCATTGCTCAATCCCTGATTCTTCATTTGAAATCCCATGATCATTTTAAGTTGACCCATTGTGAAGACCTGAGAGAGGGAACTGATGTTAACCCTCCAATAAGAATACATTTCTAGTAATCTGTCCCCAGTTGAGAGGCATTTGGGGCCCAGTGTAGGACAAGCACAGTTCTGTGGAACTATTACAGCTGAGATGGAAATTCTTGGTGGAAGAGAAAGTAGTTTGTGTAGAATGAAGGATTAATTCTTGAGCATGTGCATGGGAAGGTATTCAATGATATCATGTTTGCACAATGATTGCAGAATTGTTGCAGCACAGAAAGAGCATTGGGTTCATCATGCCTGCAGTGGTTTTTCACTTGACCATCATTACCTGTTGTCAGTGTCCTGTTTCTTCCCCATACCTTTTCATGTGATTTCTGATGGGAAGACATTGAAGAGAGGAGCTATAGCTTAGATCTTGTGGTTAGTTGGAATGTAAACAAAATATTCCCTTGAAAATTTCAAGACTCTAATTGTATAGTAGTGAGAGAATGATGTATATGAATGATGATGACATCAACAAACTGCAGCGTCTGCAAAGTGAGAAGGAATTGTCCGTATTAGGGTCAGTTGCACTACCTCACAATATAATCTGCACTTTAGTGTAAATAATAGAAGCTTTGCAGAAATCTCAGTCAGTCTATAGTGACTGCTAGATGGATGAAAGATTCCTAATATGTATCTGGCCTCAAGTTACCCGAAGACATATCAAAATAGGTTTCAAAAGTGGAAACAAACCACAAATGACTTGCCAGACCTCTTTCATAGAGCAGTGCACCCCAAACGTTCTCTACGACACCAAATGAACAAATTCTCTTTCTCACCTCTCTCTGTATTCCTGCTTCCCCGCCCCCCTTCCTCCACCGCCATTGAAATAGTATCCTGGTTCCCCAGTTGTCTGTTGAGAGAATTGATAGTGTTTCCGTGCTGCTCTTCCACTTTTCCCTCTTCTTTTCTGCTCCTCTCCATTTTTTCCCTCTCCCTTTCCCTTTGTAAATCAACCTGTTCAGAAATGCTGTGTCACACCTCCAGAGTCAGTGGGACTTGAACTTAGACTTCCAGGCTTGAAGGTTACAGGTTCTGCCATTGCACCACGAGAATGTCATTTTGGTGATGTAGATATTTTCTTAAACAACCTGTTCAGTGATGTCATTACACACCTCCGGAGCAGGGGAGACTTGAACCCAGATTTTCTGGCTTTGAGGTAGAGACACTAACCACTGTGGTACCAGAGCCCCAAATCTTTTTTGTAATTACTTGTATACCTGGACGTGTTATCCAACACACAACCAAATGGCTTAACTCTTTGTATTGACATTGGAGGAAGTAGAACCTGAAACTAGGCCTCCTGGCTCAGAGGTAAGGATACTACCACAAAACCACAAGAGCCGTTTTGAAGAGTACTGCCTTTTTGCAATATTTTCTATTCAACTTGTTCAGAGACATTGTTACTCCCCTCAGGAGCAAGTGGGATTTGAACACAGGCCTCCTGGCACAGAGGTAGGGACACTACCACTGTGGCACAGGACTTCAACTGTTTGTATTTTTTTGAATTAGAAGAGCTATCACACATAATCAAATAGTTTAACTCTTTCTATTAAAGCTCTTCCCACACATCAGCACTATATATTCCCCCTTCATATATACATGGTCAATTAATCCCATCACCCGCTTAGCTACTTGTTGTATTAACAGATTCTATTCTTCTCTTGAAATAAAACTTCTGAAGCCACGTAAACATCCTTTCATAAAAACTAATGAAAATTAAGCAACTTAGTTATCTTCATATTCTCTTTTCCACTGTAACAATTGACCAGTCACAAATTATTTTAATGTATTTCATATAATGCGTCCAACCCCTCTCATATTCCCCCTTCTCTCTTTCTATAAAAAAAAGTTTAATTTCAAAGCGACCCAGAAAGAATTGATTTCTTTTTAATGCCCATAACTCTAAAGACCACCATGCATCTCTGTTTGAGTATTTCCTGCAATTTCTAAAAGAATCTAACAACTGGTGACTTACGTCAATGCACTTTATCTTGGAAATCTCTTTCTGTTCTAACATTTCCTTCATGTTAACTAAGTCAATCCTCATACATTTCCCAGTAGCATCCTTTGTTGAACAAATTTAGTCTCAAAGAGAATGGTTATCCATATAACATTCTGTGAGCCAGCATTTCTCGGTTCCCACCTTGTGTAGGATTTCCTTTAGAGTATGGTATAAATATAACCCATATTAATACCTTTCACTGGCATCACTGTTTCAGCAGCTAAGGAACTGATAAATGCCCTTCTTATTTTCTTGGCTTCCCATTCCAGCAGACGATATTTGTTATTCATTCCATAGCAAAAAGGAACCTTGCCATACTTGAATAGTAATTTGGAAAATTGGCATTTGAGGGTATCGCTAAAAAGGATTCACTTCATATCTTGTGGCTGACAAAGCCTAGAAATGAGAGTATGTATTTTCCTGATTTTTAGGCTTTTTAATGTTTTATTTGCTCTCTAAAATTCCTAAACAGTAGCGTGTTTCATCATAATACTCAGTTCCAAGATGTCATATGTCATCAGGTTTAATCTGAATGCACAATCAATTTAATAATTGTCTAATCAAGGTTCTTAACCGGTCTGTTTCTTCCCTAGATATAAAATCATTGGGATACGGTTAACACATTAACAAGACAGACTGTTGATCCAATGACATTCCTGACTAATAGGGTAGTACAACAGTTAGGACTGCTGCCTCATAATACCAGGGACCTAGGTTCAATTCCAGGCTTGGGTGACTGGTGTGTGGAGTTTGGATATTCTTCCTGTGTCTGTGTTGGTTTCCTTCTGTAATCTAATGATGTGTAAGTCAGGTGGATTGGCCATGCTAAACTGCCCCATAGTACCTAGGGGTGTGAAGGCTGGGTGGATTAGCCATGGTTACGGGAATGGGTTCGTCTCTGGGATGCTTTTCAGAGGGTTGGTGCAGACGCCAGTGGCCTCTGTCTGTACAGTAGGAATTCTAGAGATAACAAGGTGTAGAGCTGGATGAACACAGCAGCATCAGAGGAGCAGGAAGGCTGACATTTCAGGTCTAGACCCTTCTTAAGCTTTTCAGAAAGCCCATTTTCTGAAGAAGGGTCTGGGCCCGAAACGTCAGCCTTCCTGCTCCTCTGATGCTGCTTGGCCTGCTGTGTTCATCCAGCTCTACACCTTGTTATCTCAGATTCTCCAGCATCTGCAGTTCCTACTATCTCTGTAGGAATTCTAGATATTTTCTCTAATCCACCTGTTCAGCAATGGAGCAGGCAGGACTTGAACCTGGGTCTCTTGGTTCAGAGGCAGCGATACCACCACTCCACCACAAAAACCCCATGGTGTAGGGATTCTATACATTTAAAGCCCACTGCACCAGCCTGAATTGAAAACTTTTTGTTATATCTATCAAAAGTTACTAACATTTTGTAGAATTCCCTGCAAGAACTAATTGATTTGCGTCATAAAAGTGCCTGCCAGTTCTGTTTATGATACTAGTAGAACATTTCTGGGTTGCCTTAAGCTAAATGCAAGTATAAAATGTACCTAACAGAGAAATACCATGCAGTGTCATCCAATGCATAAATATATTTGTTTCATTTATATTGCTTCACTTCATTATCACCTGCTTCTTCGAGTAGTTTCAAAGACTTCTGAACAGCCTAACGTTACTGCTACCATTGAATTCTCCATTCTTTGTGGGTGTCCCATTTGAGCCCTGAAGGCCACATGGAAATTAAATATTTTCCTAGCAAATACTTTTAAGGCTTATGACCTCAATTGCAAATGCATGTTGTTTTCTGAAAATCTCAATGTAATTAATACTATAAGCAAAATCTTATAGGGGCCGAAACAACATGGGCTATGGTGTGATTTTTGGATTAACTATGAAATGTGTGTTGAGGGCTGTGTTGAGGTTAGGGGCTTTGAGGTGAGTTCCTTGTGGGTAGCACATGTAGGTTTCTATCTAACCAAATACACTGAACAAACTAGAGAATTTCCGACATGGATGTCAGAGCATGTACCTGGTGAATTAGGCTAGCCACTTGCTCCAAACCACCATATTCAACTCCAGGCACCAATAAATTCAAGATCTCAGGACATGGTCTATAGGCACTGGCCACACACACCCCTGTTCAAGGACATTGGCTATCAACATGTGTCAGCCTCTAAGAATCTTCAGGGTACATCTCCAGCCCAATTACAGTATACTTAAGTGCTGCATCTTGGGCTGCACTGGCAGCTATCATTGTAATGCTGTTGCAAGGATATTATACAGTCAGAAACACACATTCAGCTATGGACTGGACCAGGCTGCATCATCAGCCTGTTTGTTTGCAGTCGTACTCACTCACTCTGAACTTACTTGGAAACTCACTGTATCCATGCATTGTCTTGTCTTGTCTTGTCTTACCTTTTCGCGCTTTGCCCCTCAACTGGAGATACCAGGATCATAGTACTGTTCTGAAGAATGGTCAATGGACTTGAAATATTGACTTCGTTTTCTTTGCTGCCAGACTTGTGAGTTACTCCAACAATTTCTGTTTTCATTTCATATTAACAGGTTCTGCAGTTCTTTGAACTATCACACAATTGCGATATTGTTTAACACAGAGACAAAGGCAGGATGCTTGTCATGGTTATCAGTAGTCCTCAATCACATCAAGGGAGATAGCCTTCACTCAGTTGGTCTTGGCACATTAAGTAAGGGCAGCCGATAATAGCACTCCATAGCTTGGACACCATCAGTCAGCTTCTCAGAGTGGTTAGAGTCTGGATTCTGTCCAAATAAGGAGTGAGGAGTGAATATTGAGCAGCCTGCTCCCATCTTGATGCTTTCTACCCTGCTGAGGCTGTGTTCCTCCTGGAATGACAGAGAGGTAGGTATTAAAGAAGAGGGAAGTGGGTGACACCACTGTTACATTTGGTACAGTTGGGTAGGTGCCTCGAGTGAATGGGTAGAGAGCACACATGGTGAGTGGTGAGTGCTGTAATTCTAGATGACACCGAGTGAGTGTGGCATGGAATAGTGAGTGTTATAAAACTTGAGCCTTTGTAGGATGAGGGAACAGTAGCAGAGCAAGTGTGAGTGTGAGGTAGCACGAATGCTGGCAGAGTGGAGAAGATCATCGACTTCCTCCCTGTATTGTGGTCATTTCTCCAGATTGTTGAGACTGCACTGACATGGGTGGCAACCTCAGACCAGGCTGACGTGTTCTGATGGCCTATTCTATTGTTCTTGTGGGAAGAGGATTTCCTGCACCTGCACCAGCCTGTCCAGCAGGACGTCCAAGTCTATTCCTGCCACATAGGGTGCAAAATTTCCCTTGTCTGATAAGTCTGGGACAAGTCTGTGCAGTGCAGCTCTAGACTGACAGGACTTGTCAGGATGCACAATAGCCTTTTAGAGATAGCACAACACCAGGGATGCTAGTCCATTCTGGAATATTCCCTCAGTGGCAAGGTTTTCCAGCAATGGCATAGGGAAAGATGGGACTAGAATTAGACAAGAGGGATGCCATGGGTGGGCTGGGTAGCAGTTAATGAAGCAAGTTTGACAAGATACGGCTTGAGATCTCACTAGACCTCATGATGAGAAACCTTCCAAAAAATTTGACAAAACTGACACTTAATCAAAAAAACCCTGAGATTCAGTTTGCAGGGTCTATCCCTGTTCAATACCTTAGCATGGCAAACAGCTTAAACAGAAGCAGAGTTGGGAAACTCCAAATAGAATGTTTGCAATCTTGAATCTAGCCATTTAAAGTCTATTAAAGACTGACCATGCCTGACACATCTTTGTTCTTATAAATTTTGTTCATGGATGTTAATAGTTTATAAAAACCTTGCTCATTGTCCAACTACTGAGCCTTTAGCTCTAAGAACACTTTATACATGATCGTGCTTCTAGTAGGATGTGACCATTTCAAGGAGTTTCTTGTTTCATCAGATTGTAACCCATGTTAATATATACCTGCCTCATTTTTCTATTGCATATAAGGCTCAACTTCACTAAAGATCTGTAGGAAATTGCAACTTGACACTTTAACTTGGATTCAGCCATTCGTCTCGAAAGTAAATTACATTCCAAAGTTCTGTCTGAAAATAACTCTTAGTTTCGAATTTAAGCAGCCACCTTCTGCTGTCCGTGTCAGATCAAAGCCAATTGAGACAGAAAGCAGGATACCTTTCTTTGTGAATAGTTTATTACAGTTCCTTCCACACACCAGTCTGACCTGTTTACCTTTAATGATATTTTTAAGGAACTTGTATCAGACATATCATGACACACTTCTGGAGCAGGCGGGATTTGAGCCTTAACCTTATGGCCCAGAAACAGGGACATGAGTGCCGCACTACAAGTGTTGCCTTTACTCTTACAGTTTACAGATTCAATTAATTAATTAATTAACCCAATCACTTTCTTAACTATTCTCTATATCAGCATCCAGTACCTTCTTGAAATTCATAGAGATAACATTCAGATACATTCTAATGTACCAGGAACTTCTCTGCTTTTCTTTGAATAGGGCCCTGGGGTAATTTACTTTCACCTGAAAGGGCAGATAGTACCGTAGTCTGACGTCACTTCGGAAGGACTACATTCTCTGACAGCGTGATACTGTCTCACTAATGAGGTACTGCACTGAAGTGCCAGCTAAGATTATGAGTTCAAGGTGAATCTACAAACCTCTAACTCAGAGGCAAGACAAGCGTTTCTGAGCTACAACTGGCATTTTATTATCATTTCTATCTGTGTCTGTGACCCTTATCTGTCCATTGCTTTGTCAGTCTGCCGTTGTCTCTCAGATGTCAAGTGCATTTATGACATTGCAGACATTATGCTTTGTTGCAGATTCCAAAATGACCTTTACTGTACGTTCCTCTGGTCTGAAACTTGAAGATTGCAAAAGAAAAATGGAATTAGGTGGTGCATTATCATGTCACAAAATAGAACAGTTTACAACGGGAATTTATTTTGGTGTTGCCTTCAGTCAAACTATTGATATTGTTAGAAAATGGGACTTGTCTTTACCATCTTGATGCAGCTACACAAACAGCAAGATAAAGCTCTGTTCTTCACATCACAGTGCTTTAACCATTGCCTTAAAAGATTCAAGGAGAAAGTTAAAGTGATAGGATGATGACCTGGACACACCATTTAAAATAGTTACTGTTTAGATAAGATTTAACCATTTTTCTTCACTGTTTGTGATGCCTATTAATTATTCAGCTTCAAAATGTGTAGAAAATCACTGATTGATTGCATTTCTCATTTTTGTATGTTAACTTTAAGTTTTGATACAAATAAAAGTGAAACCAATTTGTTCTTTACAAGAAATCAGTTCCATTTTCTCTGTGATGTGTAACAGGCCACCACAATATAAGTTTTAATAGAAAGGCTGGTTAATATTTCATTTTAAGTTAACTGAAAAATATTTTATATGTAGAATGTACAAACAGAAGAGATTGATCTTTTCACTTGAATTTAAGTTTGTTTCAATCCATTCCCACTTGCTGAGTTTATTCCTGAATTTGCTGCTAAGATAGCAAAGGAATTTTGGCTTTTGCCTGTTATGTGTTCAGATAGTCTATTTGTAATTTTCACAACAACTATGATAAGTACGCATGGGTCTTCTGTAGAATGATTGCCATATGTCAGACAAATATAGTAGATGTACATTCAGTTACATTACATTAAGGATTGGTGAGAAAAATATATCCTTTTGTGTGCAAGGTGATCTTCACACATGGGTGCATCCATTTAAGCATGCATCTTCTAATTAACTGAACAGTTATATTTCAGCATGGAGTTCAATGATTGCATTTGGCATTACCAAATCTCTTCATGTGCAAAAAAATTCTAAAACAGATTTCTGAATTTTTTTAAAATAGCAAACTGTACTACAATGGACCCCTCTTGAGCATCAGTGGGGAAAATGAAATGAATCCTACAAAAAGTCATGTGTTCCTGCTTCCATATAAGTTTTAAAAATTACATATAACACAGCACCTAAGAAATGGCGTATTCAAATTTTTGAATATTTTGGATTGAACTACAAATTTAAAACCATTTTGAAAACTGGTAAACAATAGGAAACTCAACAGAGCTAGCTGTTTTAGTGCTAGATAACTTTCAACTGACTGATAGTCTGAACCATAGGTAGGTCATAGTTATAAAGATCTGGGGAGTAACAAAGCCAAAGGGTTGAAGTGGCCAAGCAAAAATGTTCCTCTTTGATCAGTAAGAAAATGATATTGATCAAATCTTGCACCTGTTTTTGTCAAAGCAGCTGCAGTTCACTGAAAGATTGGTGGCTAGATCATTTAATAGCAAAACAATGTATTCCTTGCAATTGCATTTGGGGTACCGTGCCATTGGATCCTGACATGCATAATTAAATTACTTCACTAAGAACAGAAATGCTTTTCACCCACTCTAAGTGTTGACCCCTTTCAAAATGGTGGCAGCTGGAGTTTCAGTGTTAATGTGACAGTAAGTCCACTGAACCCATTTTGAGTGCATTACTGTCTCATTAATTCTGATTTTGGTTCAATAAAATTTGTCCAACTGTCTCTAATAAGTGAGCTATTGAAAAGAAGCATTATTTTATAAATGCAGATCAGGTGCATGTTTTGTCAGCAATGGCAATTCTTTGTTAATGCTGACACCAGACATCACTGCTTATCAATATAGAATGCAAGTATCTACCAGAATCATGTCTTTGGTCTGGTTTGATTGACAGGTCTGCATTCTGGAGCCTTTGAGGCTTGGCTAAATACAGCAGGGTTTTGGTCTTATCTTCAGTTCACTTGTCTCCACCACTTAAATCTATCTGACAGCAGTGAGATGGAATTCTATAGAGCTATTACTGCTGGGTTAAATTATTCAAGGCTCAGCTATAGGATTGAAAAATAATTCCTGTGTTTTAGCTTACTTCGCTATTTTGGTTCTGGAACAAGCTTAAAGGTGTTGGTGTAAAGTTAAAGTCCAATATTACGTTTTAGTGGCTGACTGATCTTTCTTCTGTGTAATGTTGCATCTGGCAATAAATGCAATTAATATTTTTTATCCTCTTCAGGTCTCAGCTGCATTGCATTATCAAACTGTTTCTTTTGTTCAGCCTCATCTCAATTTCCTTCAAATCAATCTCCTGTCGCATGATCCACCTTAATTCTTCAAGCTTTTTCTTCTCCATGCAAATCTTGGAATGTATTTTTGTGCTTTTATCCTCTTCTTGCTTGGGTAGCTGCCAGAACACAAGTGGACTCTGAACTTCTGAAATATTTCCCCCAATCTGACCTCAATGGGAGAATCACAGATGCAAATCTGCATACTAGTATTCTGGAGTTTGGTAAATAGGAGATCTGATTCCCTGCACCAGGTATGGTGTCTTCACTGGGTTCACTTACATGCAATCATTCTGGTAGTATTTCCCCTCTATTTTGGAATTTCTGAATTGTGTTTGGGGCTGTGTTGTTTGGGCACTTCGTTCCAAAGCCTTTGATACAGTAAAACCTTTATTCTCTCCCATCATGCTCATTCTCCCTGAAATAACCCAGTCTTTGCTCCATGAATTCCAATCAGTACAGATTTAAGAGGGTATTGACAACAAAATTGGTTTATCTATCTCTTATCAGATATCTCTAGACCACATCAAGTACAATCAGACCTTACCGCCCTTCACCAATAAGACTTACTATTCCAGGATAAACATAGAGAGCAAAGATAACCCCTGGTTTCTCTTTTCAACTATGGATCCTCATTTTACAATTCACTCTTTACCCTAACAACTCTCCCAGCCATTTACCGTTCTACCCAACATAACATCAAACAACAAATGTGAGCAGCTCATGATTTCTTCATCACTTAAGTTTGAAAATCATTAATTTATCTGTCCCTGTCTAATTCCTTTCCTCTTATCCACTAAGCCAGAGTCTTTGCAAGACTTCTCCTATCTCGGAACCAGATTCTCTAGTTTCTCTGTCAGGTCAATTCGTGCAGACTCTGAGCTCAGAATGAGAAGCATCTCCCACTACTTTGACGTAATTTGTACCAAACTATTCACAGCCTGTTTTTCTTAGACCTATAGAACTGGCATTAGAAATGGTATCCTGTCTTCAGATAATGTCTTCCCTTTCAAGTGTGTCAGAATCATCCGCTCTGGAAAAACCTCCTCCTCCATCTTTTGTTCCTTAAAAAACTGGATCATGTCCCCTTGCTGTCCACAGTCCTAGAGTTTTTTGATCCCTCGAAAGTCTGTGCATGTATTATCTGCAAGTACATGTTTGGATCTTTGCCTATTATTAGTCCTAACTTAAGTGACAAAAACTGTTAATAGTTTATTACTCCATATACAGCAACATACTATATTGTGCCATATATTAGGATCAATTTTTGAACAAAAATAGTTAGAATGTGCTCAAAGAATGAATGAAATACAGATACTTGTGCACTGTTGTATATAGTCGTATTACAAAACATAAAACAGTGTCAGCCAATGAAAATACTGGTGTGGAGTGAAATTGTGCTTTCTATGACATAACACACAAGAATACACCTTGAGGATTCATCTCATCCTTCATGTTGTGATATTGACTTAAACTCAGAATCGCTCATGATAGATTTAAATGAAAATGTTTATCAACCCATTTGATCTCTGCATCTCAGAATATATCCAGAATATTGGTGGAATATTTTGAGAGAAGCTTTACAGAGCTAACCTTTTCACAAATAAACCAGGGCCCTGCACTTCACGAATACTGCGAAATCCCTGTTTGGCTGTTGGCCAGCTTCTGTATGAAAAAATACTTCCTGGTACCTGTCCCAAATTTGACATACATAACTTGTAAACTTTTGTGACCCACTTCCCTCCTGCATCTGGAAATAGTATATGGAGAGTGCAATCTGCATTCTGGACATGATTCATCTTTCTTTTGTGTAAGAATATGTTTTCCCTAGTCCTTGTATCATTAGCTAATGGGAGAAGCTTTTTGTTTACTTCATCTACACTTGTCATAATCTTGGATTTTGCCTATCAAATCTCTCCTCAATCTCCTTTGTTCCAAGAAGAGCAAACCACTTTCCATATGAAGCTTGTAGCTAAAATCTCTTATTCTTGAAATCATTGTGGTAAATCCTGTCTGCGCCCTTACAAGGACCCCAACATCCTTCTTAAAGTGTGGTAAGCAGAACTAGATGCAATGGTTTACTTCTGGCCTAACTAGAGCTTTATGAAGGTTCAGTATAATTTTCCTAATTGTGTACTCAATGCCTGTGTTTATGAAGCTCAAGATCCTATCTGCTTTGCAAACTGCTCATTCATTATGTACAGCCACCTTCAAAAATTTATTCGTATGGCCTTCAGATTCCTCTGTCCCTGCACATTCTTTAAAACTATGCCATTCAGTTTATATTGCTGCTCCTTATTCCTTGCGCCAGAATGCATCACTTTAAGTTATACGTTCCACTTGTCTGTTAATTCTTCTATCCTCAGGATGTCCTGTTGCTTTTGATTAATATTATTCATAATGTCTGCCGTACTTGCAACCAACATATCATAGACATTTTTTGAAGTTTTATATTGTATTCCAAGTGAGCTATATATGTAAACAAAACAGTGGTCCGAACATTGATCTTGGAGAACACCAAAGTCTACCATTTTCCATGACTCACTCTTTCCTGTTCTTCAGCCAATTTATTATTGAAGCTGCACACTCAATGAGCCTCAATTTTGTTAACCAGGCTTTTATGTAGTATGTTGTCAATGGGGTACTTAACGTTCATATAGATGATATCCACTGCATTCCCTGAATCAGCATTCTCTAAGTTAATCAAAAATTCAATGATGGTGATGGGAAACGTTTTCAAAACAATAATTTAGTTAAAAAAAAAGAATCACTTAAGAAAATGCGGGTTAATTAAGAAAAAAGGACCAAGAATTTGTTAAGCAAGCATAGTATTTAACTAAAACGAACACAGAAAATGCAGGAGAAGCTCAACAGGTGTGGCAGCATATGTGGAGAGAGAAACAGTGTGTTCAACTGACGAGTTTGACATTTTTGATGAGATATCAGAAAGTTATGAGGGTAACACATGTAGTGCATATGGACTTCCAGAAGGCATTTGAAAAGTGCTGCACAAAGGACTTGTGAGCAAAACTTAAGTTTATAGAATAAACACGTGGAGGTAAAGTGTTAATTATAGCTTTATTCTCAGAATAGTTATTGCACATGTGCATGAGGAGCTACATCATAGTGACATCAAACACATGGGTCCGGAGCTTGAGTCTGTAAGGTTGCTGAAATATTACCTCTTTTAACATGTCTTGTAAATAGTTTGTGCAGGCCTCTTAATGGTCTATTCTTCAACTTACTGTGAATGGCGGACCAGATCCATGGATCCAGGCACAAGCAGCAAGGAATACCTGAATGAAACTCACCGGCAGGTGCACAGCGATACAAGGACCCAGGTTTGCCCAGCAATTTAATTACAGAAGCTGGAGTAAATCCTGAAAACAAGCACAGCAGCAACAGGAGGAGGTGAGTGACAGACTTCAAACTCCACCAACGCACTGGACTACAGATATCAAGAGCCTACGCAACAGCTGAAAAGCCCAGGGAACCCACAGCAGGGATTATAGCAAGTTTCTCGCAAAAGTAATTAGCTACAGCTATAAAAGTCTATTATAGAGGAGAGGAAACAAGCATTAAGAAACTTAAACAACAGCAAGCACACGACAGCAGCATAGAAAATGTAAAACAGACCTGAGCAGCCTACCAGTCTCCAGCATTAGAGGACACAGACGGCAGGATGAATTCTTCCTGGCAGATATAACAGACCTATCGCAAGCTTTTATGAGCCAGATACCATCACATGAGCAATCACTTGTAACACCTTGGACACAGAGCCTCTGTAGAGATCACCCTGTAATGTCTTATTAGTTTAACTTAAACAAACCCACCAAAGATCTTCAAGTAAACAGAGTCCATGTAATTGTTACATATAGCAGAAGAATATTACTGCATGATATACTGATTGTTCTCTTAAAAATGAAAAAGCAGAACAAATAAGCCCGTCATATAATCTTTAAGACCATATAGAAAGGCAGCAAATAAGAAACAACAACAGTCTAGAAATTCCAACAGTACAGAAACAAAAATGATAAGGTATCTTCTCAAACTATGAGTATCTCCAAGCTGGCCAGGTCCGTACACTCAGCTGATACAAAAGTGCACTTCTGAAGGCCATTCAAAATTTGAAGAGAAATTGGGAATCAGCTCCATGCTGTACTAAGTGCAAGTACACCTAAATTTCAAAGTAAAAAGAAACGGAAAAATTGAAACACTGCTGAAAACATACGTGCAGCGTTTGCATTGCAACAGGATCAGTGAGACATTCCTGCATACCAGTAGAGTCTAAAAAAAGTCAAAAGAGCAGCAGAAGGACGGTCCCCAAATTTCCAAACTGGAAGGCCTTGGATTTCCTCTCCAAGTTTACACTTTTTTAAACAAAGAATGCAGCAATGAATAATTTTCGTTAACCAAACAGTTGTAGAAGCGATTGGACAAGCTGTGAAAATACTCCTTGCCGTTGGAAATGAGCCGTAACACAAAATTCACATTTCTGGCTTATCTGAAGATGAATAGAAAGATTCTGTTAATATATGGAAAGTTCTAGAAGATAAACTATGCGTAAAACTCAATTTTATAATTTATTGTTTAGGTTATATGACCTATAGACAACAACCACAGGAATCGATAAATAAATTTGTCAATAAAACAAGGGAAACGAATGCAACTTTTCAGAGACTGAACTGGCAGAGCACATAATAGAGTTGGTGGTTGTCCGTACACGTATTGAAGCATTCCAAAAAGCTTCCTTAGAAGAAAGGAAAGGTCATTGGGTCACTGCTAGCAGATGGCAGAAAATACAAAACCATTGGAGCCAGACAGCAGCATCTGGAAGTATTAGGTGCTGTTCACAGTATTGGCATGTTAACCAGGTCACAAAAAGCAAACAAGCAAGCTTTGCAGCAAGTACATTTATCACAGGGATGACCTAAATTCTAAGACATATGCAAGGAATGTGGTAAAAATGGATGCTGAACTTGGCTATGCAAGAAATCTGGCTCCATAGATTCAGTAAGAGACTACAAAAGGTCACAATGAAACAGAAGACAGACTCAGTGATATGGCAGAAGCAGCAATTAGTGCACCACAAACCTGCATAAAGGGAAGTCGATTCATGAAGTTCACTGAAAGACTGGCCCAAGGCAAGCGCCAGAGTGGAACATCTTCTAACCAGTGGAAGAATAGGCATTCCAAATAGTGAATGTATGAACGTAACACATTGTGTGGACAAAGTCAGTCAACTAGAAGCTTTTGTTAAAATCAATGTCATTTGTCTGAAAAAGACTGGCAAATATACACTCAAAATGAAGACTGACACTGAGGAGTATGCAAAGGTCCCGTCAGTTCAAATTCTGAAGAACATATACTGGTATTTGTGGAACTCAATGATACAATGGAACAATTGCTGGATTAATTGTATTCAATGTGCCGTCATTCCTTTTGTTTGGAATATTAACAGTGGAATGCAGTAATGACATTATGTCGTAGAAACAACCAATTTTACCTGGTAAACATTAGGGGACCAACCTTGGCTGGACTATCATTGTGTTCAACTCTCAACCCTGTGAAGATCCAGGAGATCACCAATGGTTTCAGAAGAGCCCAAGAATGCTTGTGTTGAGCCAATCAGGGTTTACAACAATTGTATGTGGACAGGTTTGATGCCATATGGAGTTTCAAAGGCAAAGCATACTGCACCTCGAAGGATGCAATTAGGTCAATTAACCATCCCAAAAGTGTAGCCCTCAATATAAGAAAGCATAAGCACGATCTAGATGACATGGAATGCAATGGCATTGTCCATTCTGTGCATCACCACACTGGCTAGTGTAGTTCAATTACTTGTGCATTAGGTGGGGAGCACAATCAGGTCATTACTGTATCTGAGACATCATAAACCCTCCCCCAAAAAGACACTCTCACAATTCTAAAACTAGAAGAATTAAATCTCTAGTTCTCAGGAGCTAAATTATTTTCCAAGCTAAATGCCAAACGTTGATGTTGCTGAATTTTTCCAGCAATTTCTGTTTCAGATCTTCAGCATCCGCAGTTCTTTGTTTTATTATAGCGATGTTGGTCAGTACACTCAGCTAAGGAATCCCAGGAAGTCACAATCTTCAGAAATCCATTTGGAAGATATTCACTGCAGAGAATAGCCTTTGGACGATCTATCAGTCAAGACTTGCAGCAGCAGCACATGATAGAATTGTGGACAGTGTACCTCGCTTCACATGCATTATCAATGATATTGTGGTAATGAGCAAATCCAAACAGCACGATTAGAACCTTCACATACTGATGGCAGTAGTTTGCCATAAAGGGCTGATCTTCAACAGAGAGGAGTATCATGTGAATGTAGGCACGATGATTTCAGGTTGCAGAATCCATCCAAACCCATGCAAAGTAGAAGATGTTAGGCAAATGCCAAAGCCACAATAGAAAGAAGCCATAAAGAAATGCGTCAGGTTTTTCAACTTCTTGGCATCATACATTCCAAACTTTTCAGGTATTATCATAGCGAGTGTTCCTAAAAAAAAAATGTCATATGTATGGCAGGAGGACCATTAACATATGTTTAAGTCTCTCAAATAAATGTTATCATAAGAAAATTGCACCCTGCAGTGCTTTGACTCGAGGAGGAAGCTGGACCTTGAAGTTAAACTTTACAGAAGGGGCTAGGAGTGTGCATCAAGTAAAGTGGCAAATCGATTATTCTCGGATCCAATGGGCTATCTCAATTTAATTAATCCAGTATCAAGCTCAAAATGCTTGCTTCGATGTTTGGGATCACCAGCTTCCACATCTGTCTGTACCACAAGCAGTTCACTGGAGATCACCAGCCACTGGAGACGATTTGATCATGAGATATGGGAGCAGAATTAGACAATTCGGTATATTGCGTTTGCTCCCCCATTCAGTCATGGCTGATCTATTCCTTAATCCCTTTTGCCTTCTCCCATAACCCTTGATCCACGTATCAACCATGAACATTTGACATAAACAACTCACAAGTGCACCACCTTCTCAATAACATCTCCAGGTAAAAGTACAGAGTTTGCTATAATTTTGCATTCAAATTAGCAACTAGGATACACTGAGCAGATTGCCAAACCTGAACAAAGATGATGGTGTTCCAGTGAACCTACAGTCATCAGCATGGATGCTGAGATGGAAGAAGTGCTCAAAATTGATCTGGTGTATTTTGGTCAGCCCAAATGCAATCGGTTCAATCAGAAACAAGTGACACACAACTCAAGTAAGTTATTTTTAACAGGCGGCTTGACATAATAAAAGTCAGACAATCTCAGATGCTTGTAGCCTTTCAGACATGGGCTAGGTACCTTATATTCAAGTGCAAATGCCCAAAGAACTCCAGCAGAACATATTGTTGCAACTATACCAAAAGAGACATCTTGAGCTGTAATTGGCTTACTAATGGATGGACAGTACATGATCAGTCTTAAATTGCCTAGTAATGTATGCCAAATTCCTAATTAGTTTCTTTACATGTAATGGCCATGTTAGTGATATTACTTCCGAATGTCTCCCAGTTCATTCTTTGACATGCCAATCACTTTGTAAGATCTCTCCTTTTAAAAAAAACCTGACCTTCTTAGATTAGTATCTCCATAGATCTTAACCAAGATGACATGGCATCAGTAGAGCAATTTATTTGTCTACTCATGTAATGTCACTTTCTAGTGTTTAATAGTAAGGGCGTGGAATGCCCTGCCTGCAACAGTATAGACTCGCCAACTTTAAGGGCATTTAAATGGTCATTGGGTAAACATATGGATGATAATGGAATAGTGTAGGTTAGATGGGCTTCAGATTGGTTTCACAGGTCGGCGCAACATCGAGGGCCGAAGGGCCTGTACTGCGCTGTTATGTTCTATGTTCTAAATTGTCTCAATTGCTATGTTTAAGTATTCTCCAAAATCTGTTGAAATACTTTCGTTAAAAGAGCCATGTGTGACTCCCCAATAACTTTGCCTGAGTCAAATTGAAGCTCAAAATAACTGTACAAAATTAATATAAATCAACTTGTTACTTACTTTAGTTTACAAAACTAATCCAGTTTAATACATAGCTGTATCTTTGAGTGAAAGTTTTTACGTCATTTTCACATCTGCCACCCTAAGTTTACATTAGCTTGAGCCATAAAAGTAGCTAATATTCCATCAACCCATTATCTTACTTTTGGCCATGCTCATATGGCTATTCTTCCTTGTAGAAAGTGGTTTACAACCCAACACAAGTCTAACAAAATAAAATATTGTTTATTTACATATTTGGTTAATCAAATCAATATTAATTATTAGTGAAAAATAATTCAATTCTACACTCGTGGACTCAGAGTGGACAAGACAACTGGCAGATGATATGGTCTATTGGTCAAGGATCAATATTGACATGAAAACATTAGTGAGGATATGCGTGGCATGGTAGAGTCACCAGTGACAGCATTAGACAGAACCGCTACACCCTCTCAAAATTACATCTGTCTCTTCATCCAAAATTGTCACTAATCTATTTATCATAAATGAAAGTGGCTTTATCTTAATCACAGGCTATTTCTCTGGATTGCCTACACCTTAAGTATATCTGTGGTAGACATACTGAATACAATATTCAGTCTGTTCAATGCACCTGAAGAAATCATTTTTGATAATGGCTACAGATTGCAGACAGACTTCAAAGACATATATGCCAAATGGGACATGAACCATTTCGCATTCTCACTAAATGACTCCAAGATCAGAGTTGTATCTGTGGATATGGGTTGCTATTGCCAACAGAGATCATCTTTAGAATGCAAGTGAGAATAATCCTGCCAGTCAACGCATATGCAAAATTCCGAAGATGGAGGACATGCCTGTCAACAAACAAGGAAGAAAAAGGATAATCCATGCCAAGGATGCAGGTGCAAAACCATCTCAATTGAGCGTTGGATGAAAGATCAGAGTCACACATTTTATAATTGGTACATGGCTACCTGCAAACATACCCAAAATGTGCAGGCAACCCCTTACAAAGTCACAATATTGCATGGAGCAACATTGGAGACGAAGAGAAGCCGTGAAGCGAGACGCACAGCATGCCAATTACACACGGGCATGAAACAACACAATGAGACAATGATGAAATGGAAGAACAGGAGAACAATCAACACATTAAGAATGAATTGTCACGGGCAAAGTCCATTTTTCCAGAAGGCTACACCGTAACCTTAAGATATTGGAGCGGAAGAAGGCCATTCAATGAGATCATGATTGATCTGATAATCCTCAACTCCACTTCCTGCTTTTTCTCCATAACACTTTATTTCTTTGCTGATTAAAAATCTGCCTATCTTAGTGTTGAATATATTTAATGACCCAACCTCAACAAGCCTCTGCGGTAAAGAATTGCACAGATTCACAACCCTCTGAGAGAAGAAATCTGTCCTCACCTCTATCCTAAATGTGTGACCCTTTATTTTGACACTGTGCCCTCTGCCCTCTGATTCTACACTCTCCCACAAGAGCCACAACCTCTCCACATCTAACCTGTTACGTCCCCTAAGAATCTTGTATGTTTCAATAAGGTTGCTTCTCATTCTTTTGTATTCCAATGAGTACAGGTCCAATCTACTCAATCTCTCCTCATAAGACAGTCCCATCATACCTGCTATCAGCCCAGTGAACCTTCTCTGACTATCTCCAAAGCTAATATATCTTTCCATTGATAAGGGGCACAGAACTGTTTACAGTATTCAATAAAAACCAAAAGAACTGCAGATGCTGTAAATCAGGAACAAAAACAAAGTTGCTGGAAAAGCTCAGCAGGCCTGGCAGCATCTGGAGGAGAAAACCGAGTTAACGTTTCGGGTCTGGTGACCCTTCCTCAGAACCGTCCATCACCGGACCTGAAACGTTAACTCTGTTTTCTCCTCCACAGAAGCTGCCAGACCTGCTGAGCTTTTCCAGCAACTTTGTTTTTGTTCCTGTTTACAGTATTCCATCTATTGTCTGATTAGTGACTTGTACAATTTAAAACCTTCAGGCTTTTATATTACATTACCTTTGAAATAAAGGCCAACATTCCATTTGCCTTCCTCGTTAACCGCTGCTACCTCCTTGTGATTCATGATCAAGGACTCCCAAATTCCTCTGTTCTGTATTTAAGTTCTCTACTTAGATAACATTCAGTTCCTTTACTCTTGGCAAAGTGCATAGCCTCAGATCTGAAAGATTTGTCAAATAACTAAAACAATACAATGATTCTGAGACTTCTCTACTCATAATTTTTACAACTTATAAATTTTGTTATTACCCAATGTTCATGTGCTTTCACTTGTAGCATGTGAGAGTTATGTTTGGAATAAAGGGATATGGGTTATCGCTTTGAGGGCGATGTATAATGGTGACCACGTAAGCACTCTTGATTATTGTAAAAAACCACTTGCTTTTCTAAATCTCATTTAGAAAAGGAAATCTGCCATCCTTTCCTTATCTGGCCTACATGTGACACCAGATCCACAGCAATATGGTTGACTCTAAACTGCACTCTCGCAATTAGGGACAGCAATTAATGTAGGCATTGCCATCCCATGACCCATGCTCAAATTTTTAAAATGTTGCAGTTGAGCTAGTTATCTAGGTGTGATCTTGTGACTAGGAGCCATAGATACACTGTATTGTAACACCCTGGATACAGGCTGTGTGTGGAGATCTTTCTATAATATGTGAATTGATTTAGCTATAAATTTATCCAGCGGAGATGTTCAAGTGAACAGCAACCACGTACCTCATTTATGTTACATAGAGAAAGCATAAAAAACATCTTTACACCTGGCATTTCAACATTTCAGGGTGCATAAAAACAGATTTTTCTTTTTGAACACGAGTCATTAAATCACACCTCACTGGCTGCCCATTGGTGATCCGAAGTTAAAATCAACTCCTTGTCTCCTACATTTTGCTCAATGACAAGAATATGATAAACATTTTCTAATTATTATTATGTTTCAAAATTCTTGTTTGTAACACTATTACATAAGTAAAATGTACAAGGCGATTATATTCCATTTGTAGCCTGATGTGAGTGAAGATACAGCATTTTGTGCAAGGGTATTCTAGTGCAATATCAGGTTATATTGATTACTGTATTATAAAAACATGTCAGTTGTTCAGGGTGCTAGCATCAACGAACATTTTCTTCCTCTACTTAAACTAGGAGTGATCCTAAATTTCCAAGTAACTGCTTGAAAGAATAGATTAAAGGTGAATTGCCAAAAAGCTTACATTCAAGCCATGCATGTTTTTAAATGTTCAGAAGCCTATATTTTAAATTCCCTATGGTGTGGAAGCAGGCCATTCATCCCATATCAACCCTCTGAAGACCGTCCCTGCCACCCCCCCTATCCTATAACCCTGCATTACCCGTGGCTAACTGGCATACCCCTAGACAAGATAAGTAATTCAGCATGGCTAGCCCATCTAACCTGCACAACTTTGGACTGTGGCAGGAAATTGGAATATCCAGAGCAAATCCACACAGACACAGGGAGAATGTGCAAACTCCACACAGACAGTTGCCTGAGGATGGAAGTGAACCCAGGTCCCTGCTGCTGTGAGGCAGTCGTGCTAACCACTGAGCTGATCCTCTTGTTACTTTTTCTGTGACAATGTCTCAACCGATGAAAGTTGACTAGCAAACCAATCATCACCCTTTTCTCCTGTAGTCTAAATCATTTCAGTCATTTAAAATTTGACATTCTTGTGTTATTTCTGATGAGTCCAAGTGAAAAGCTTTGGCAACAAGTCTTTCTTTCCCACAATATATTCTGTTTGTTAACAGAAATGGATATTGTATTCTCGTGACCAAGAAATGCTGTCCCCTCATGAACAAGCAAAATTTGACTTTATGACTGCATCAGTTGCTTCTGAGTCCCTGTCATTGGCATTGATACCGCAGTGCAATTAAATGTATACTGAGGATTGACTATTTTTACTCCGTTGGTGACACTGAATTGTTTGCAATTCAAATAGAAATTGCTAAATGGAAATTTTACCCTTCAAGATCTGATTTCACAGAAGAATATTTAGTTCAGTAAACCATTTGAATGTAATCACTAAGGTTGTCTAAAAAATTTCTCAGATCTAACATGGAAAAATGGTATCAGAAAATGCTGATCAGTCCATTCCTTTTAGCAACCAGTGTATGAGTTACGCCATCATAGACTCTTTACAATTTATTTAGTGTCCACTGGCAGCTGAATAACCTCAGGTAAAGGATAAAATTCTGAAATTTCTTCCTGATCTCCCAAGTTAATCAACATAACAAGAACCTAGAGAATATTCAATGTTTAGGGCCTACATCTTGTGTTTGTTGCCCTGTTTAATAAATAAATTGGCAGTAAACAGTGTAATTTGCTTCATACATGTGGCAAATAAAAATAGAAATTTGTTAATACTTTGATAGGGTAGGTATACAAAAAAATTGGAACTCAAGAAACAACTTTTTTTAATTTACATTTTCATGAGATATGGGTATTAATGGCAAGGCCCAATATTCATTGCACATCCCTAAAGGCCCTGGAATTAAATGGCTTGTTTGGCCATTTCAGAAGGCAGTTAAGAGTCAACCATATTGCTGTGTCTCTGGAGTCACATGTGGGACAAATTGGGTAAGGGCACAGATTTCTTCACTAAAGGATATTCGTGAACCAGATGGGTTTTTACAACAGAGATAAAAGGTACTGCAGATGCTGGAGAATCCGAGATAACCAGCATGGGGCTAGATGAACACAGCAGGTCAAGCAGCATCATAGGAGCAGGAAAACTTGACGTTTCGGGCCTAAACCCTTCATAAGAAAATCAGATTTTCTGCTGAAGGGTTTAGGTTCGAAACGTCAAGTTTTCCTGCTCCTATGATGCTGCTTG